>CM037999.1:17780087-18109622 GCA_021234005.1 Nephelium lappaceum
TTTGTGAGGTTAAAATTAGTGCATTTATAGCGAATATGTATGTGTAGTGAAGGACAAAAGCAGGTCGAGCGAAGGGCATTTGAAGCTCCTAGCGCCAAGCTTGAATTAAGTGACTGTTACACTTTATTTTTAAGCATTTGAAATGAGATTTGAAGGTTATAATAAGAATTTTTTTTGTGAGTGCTACACTTGATTTTTTTTAGCATTTGCAATTGGATTTGGAAATTATAAGAATATATTTTATTATAAGTGCACATATTGTTTTGAAAGGTTTGTGATGGATTTACAAAGCTCTTTAAAGAATTGAAATTTTAAGAAAATTTCCTATGTGATTGTTAAGGTAATTTATATGTAAGTTTATGTTTATTTTAGGAGTTTAAGCATTTTGTAAAAGTATTGTTATCTTAGTATTCAAAATGAATATTTTTAACTATATGACATTTTGTATGTAAGTTGTCATTTATGATTTTATAAGTATGAGTTGATGAGGAATGAAATTTAAGTTTTACTTTTAAGTTCCTTTTTACAAATTAAGCTATGTTTTATGTCTAAGTAAATAAAAGTGAGAATTTTGGATTTTAAAAGATAAACTATGTTGTGCTTTTTGGCGCCTAATGAAGTTATTTCGTATTTATTGCACTAAGAAAAATGAAAATGGAATTTGAAGCTATATGCATTTCAAAGTATGAGTTTGGAGTTTCAGTGATGATTGTGATGATGGTTGTGTGGTGATTTGGTTGGGTTTTGATGTGGGATTTTATGTGTGTTATGGAGTAAATTTTAAGAGTTATAAACTAAGTATAAACCACATAGAAATCTCTAAGTTTTGATGAGCTAGGGTTTGTATGGGAGAGAACCCAAGTTTGTAAGAGATGGTTGTAATTAAAATATGATGTAGATAAGTGTTTGACAAAATGCTTAAGTGAAATAAAATGCAAAAATTTGAATGAAATGGATTGGTTATGTGTTAGGCTGTGAGAGACCATAATTAGGGAAGTATGAAACCAATGCAATTTGATGGTATTAAGTATGATTCCATGTTGGAATCATGATAAGGAAACCTAGGATAAAGTAATGAAAATGTTATAAATTCGTTTAGACAACTTGCCTAGTATAGCCCATATAAAGAGCATTGATGGCTATGATGTAATACCACCCCATGTATGTGTTTTAATACATTAAATAAATATGTTTAAGTATGTATGGCATTAAGGAAAGTAGAATTAAGATTTAGAATGAGAAATGTGAAAGTTGCATGGAAAAAATAGTGAAAAAAAAATTGAGGTTTTCCTAGGTTTTCTCACTAAGCCCATATTAAGGAGGTATTTTTAAGAAATAAAGTATTTTACATTAAAAAAAAATAAAACACTCATTGAGCTTCCATAGCTCATCATTTTCTGTTTTTATGTTAAAAACCTCCTCAGTACGGATGTAGGTGACCGAGACGGAAGGCTCCTCCAAAAGAGTAAGTTGGACAATGATGCGACAGTGCTTCGCTTTTGTATAAATACGTTGCATATTTTTATCTGAAAGAATTATGTATATATATATTTTTTTTAAGTTGTAAATGAGTGGTCCAAATTTAATTATGATACAAAAGTTTTAGTCATAAATTATTGTGTGACTTGCAATTCAGCTTGATTTTGATTTTACGCTTATGAATTTTAACGAAATGGATTTATGATTTGAAATACATGTTTGAGGCAAAAGAAGTTAGGTTGGAAAAACAAAAGCATACGGAAGTGTATTTTCCCTTGTAGGTTATTTTGGTTAAGTTAAAACGCAGCTGTTATACTGTCGAATTTTCTATTTGAAAAAAAAAAAATCCAACCCATTCAAATTTTCCTAAGTAAGAAGAGATTTCAAGGGTTTGCTCCTTGAGTTTCTCTTAGTCCATTAAGTAGGTTAGGAGGGATTCGTTGGGGTGCCAGGCAGGCCTTCCGGATATAAGTACGATAGAATTCGGTTCAGGTGTTGTCAATATCACCCAATGTATGTTTTCATGCATTAAATGAGTATGTTTAAGTATGTATGACATTAAGGAAAAGAGAGTTAAGATTTTAGAATGAAAATGGTGAAAATGACATTGAAAAAGTGATGAAAAATGGGGGTTTTTCGTAGGTTTGGACACCCGTTGGTGGAATTTTTCAGAACCGTTTTACAGGTGATCTAAATGCGAGTTAGAGAGATGAATGGAGCAAAAATAAGGTCAAGAGCAGCCTTAGAATGGGCTGTGAATAGTTCTCGGCCTAAGGGTAACCAAAATTTTGACTTTTCGTTTTGGGCTCCAGAAAATTGTTTTGGGCATATGGGGATACTCTTAGGTGTATATAAGTAAGGTTCATGCAAAGAAATTGGAATTAGAAAGCTTCAGTTAAGTGAAAATCGTGTAGAGACGCTTTTTAAGGAATATGTCCATTTATGGTTTAATTGAGTTATAAGTTGTGTGATAAGCTTTGTGAAGCTAAAATTAGTGAATTCTAAGCGAATATGTGTGTATAGGTGAAACAGGAAGGAAGCAAATCAATGAAGACTATTGAAGTTCACTTAAGGAAACTTGAATCAAGATAAGTCCTACATTTGATCTTGAAATATTTGAAATTAGATTTGGAAATTTTAAGAAAATTTTATTAATAAGTGATATATATATTGTTTTGAAATGTTTGTGAGGGATTTATAAGGTCCTTAAGTAATTCAGAAAATTTTTAAGAAAATTTCTATGATCCATGTTAAAGTAATTATATGTACATATAAGTGTATGTTTGTTTTAAGTCGTTAACCATTATGTAAATGTATGGTCATTTTAGTAAATGAAATGAACATTTTCGATTATAGATTTTGTATGGAAAATTGTTACTTATGATTTATACGTATGAGATTGTTATGAAATGAAATTTAAGTTTTGAGTTTTAAGCCCTTGTTTTTTTGTAAATGAGGCTACGTTTTATAGTATGCAAAGAAAAGCATTTTTTTTATTGATTTCCTTATAAATGATTTCAAATATGTATTAATTTATAAGTTTTGCAATTTATATGATTTATATGAGCTCATGAAAATATGAATTTTATGTATTCTTTATGTATATTTACATTAATATATATGATTTATATAAGGTTTTATTAAGCCATTTTATGTGTTTATTAAAATCTAAGTTCTATATGAAGTTTTATATATATATGAGGTTTTAAGTATAATTAAGTATCAAATGATATTTTGTGCTTTTGCACTAAGTAAGAAAATAAAATAAATTTTCAAAGGCCATAAGTATACCCACCATTATAAGTAAGTTTAGACCTGGCCAATATATTCCACATTAGTATGACAAGTCCTGGGGGAGATGCGTCACTAACTTGAAGGGAAATTGGGTTATTATGTCGCCTCTTTTTGTGGGATATGATCTCGTGTTATGATTAGCGATGTAACATTCCGCACATAACTATGGAATGTCTTTGTTAGTAAGTAAGTGTAACGATTGGTGTCTGTTAAAAGCGCCATGTGACTCCACGTCGGTTAGCGTTATTACAGCTTTCGAGTGGTTGTAAGTATTATGGGGTACGAATGGTGCTTTTCGAAAATTAAATAAGTATTTAAAGTGTTAAACGCAAAGAAAAGTATTTTATATGCTTAAAGTATGTTTTTACAGCTAAATAAGATTTAAGTTTTAAAAGGGTTTAAGAAATGAGAATTTATTTTATATGTTTTATTTTATGAGTTTTCTGGGAAGTTTTATGAATATATTTAAGTTTTACGGATTTCTCATTTTAAGCTATGCGTCGAAATTAATTTAAATTTTATACGTCTATAAACTACCAGTTCTATATGAATCTTTATATATGTGTATGATCAAATGATATTCAATTTTGTAAGTTTTATATGAATTTTATGCATATACGAGTTGTAATTTTCATATGTATGATTTATATCTTAAATAAGATTTAAACTTTATAAGTTCTAAGTTAAATTGAGTTTTTATGTATATATGAAGTTTTATGTACGATTGAGTTTAAGTTGATATGTGATTTATAAGTCACATATGAATTTTTAGGTACTTACGCGATTATAATTTTCATATGTATATTCTTTGAGATTTAAATAAAAAAATTATGCTTAAGAATTTTATGTTATATGAGATTTTTACATATATATATAAGTTTTAATTACATTTTGATGTCCTTATAGATTTTATAGTTTTATAAGCTATGTATGAGATTTATGTATGTATGTATTTTATGGATTTAACACTCACACTTACAATGAAATAAGTTTGAGATTTACGAGAAAATTTAATAAATATAAATGCATTTTGAAAAGATTTTTAAGGAGGTATTTTTAGAAACACAATATTTAAGTGTTGGGTTATATGGTTTTGGGTCGGGTCCACCAAGATGACCCAAACCCAATCCAAATCTCATCAACTGCAATTGGCAGTTGGAGGCAGTTTTTTTTGTCAGTTTCTTTTTGAAAAACTTAACTGCAAGAAGTAGTTGTTCTCTATATATATGATTGCAGTTTATTGCTCTATAAGGTGATGAAAAACAGTACAAACAGAGACGAGAAATATATGAAAAACGGTGATACCATCTCCCACTCACACAAGATGAGCCAAACAGAACTATAGAGAAACATTAGTGACCTCTTTTTAACAAGAAGTACAGACATTCATATAGACAATACATTGTGTGACCTATGAACAACGTTATGTGATAGGACTTACTTTTAAATCTCAATTGTACTTTTATACAAGAGATTGTCAATATGTTCATTATTAGTCTAGATTTAATAGAATTTTATTGTTTAAGCATATTCGATCCCTTTAACATAATATGCTTGATCATCTAATGCTTCATATAATTACAATTGTGATTCCAAATCACAATTTGTCGACTATAAATATATGAAAAATAAATTTATTAAATCTTCCTGTCTCACTTTCGTCCCTCGGTCAACAAAATGACTGACACCATAGAAGTGTCCCATAGGTCGAATTATCATGCCTAGAAAACACACTAATGGTACAAATATCATCCTATTACTTTGAGACAAAGTGGAACAGTCATTAAGGACATAGATAGAAGTTTTACAAACTTCAATGGAATTTACACAATAAGGAATCAGGATGAATTCACTCATTTTCCACGTCGGTCACTCTAAGCACACGCGGTATGAAACGCATGTTCAGTGAATCTTGCCCTTCAATAAGGACGCGTATGTCTATTATATTTAGATTACTGTACAGATCTAATCCAAAATGCCTTCCTAGCGCTTAATCCGAGTTTCTAAAAGCTCGCTTTCTAGATACTACTTTTCAAGAAACTCACATCTGGCCTATCAGGTTCTCATGATGGTGGGGATACATCACGAGCGGTTTATTATTGATATTTAGTATGAACCTCATCTTGGCTATGGCCAAGGTGACATTCCTATATTCTAAGTCCTTGAGCGAACAATCTTCAGTTTATTCTCTAAAATATATGTGTCTCATCTTGACTTGCCATCCTAGCAATCAAGGTGACTGTACGTGTAAGAATACCCGTCTCCAACCTGACGACCATACTTGATATAATTCAAGTGAAATGAATATGTGCTAGTATTATATACTGAATTCAACATATTTATTCTTAAATAGATATAATTCAAAGTGACACATTATTACATTATAATCTACACAGGCCTAAAGATTTGACATGTAATGTAAATACATCTCTTGTCACCGCTTTTGTAAATGGATCTGCAACCATTCATGCGGGATATATTTGATCATTACATTTTTCTTGTCACTATATTTCTAACAAACTATATTTGGTCTCTATATGCTTCGATTTACTGTGATATTTAGCATCTTTGGTATAAGCGATAGCTGCCTGGACTATCACAGTAAACATTAACTGGCTTTTCTGCATCAGCTTCCAAAATCAGATCACTAAAAAATCTCTTAAGCTATACTGCTTCTTGAACTGCTGCTGAACATGCTATAAATTCGGCTTCCATGGTGGAAAGCGCATACATGACTGTTTCTTACTACTCCAAAAGATAGCACCTTGCCCTAGTAAAAATGCATAACCTGAAGTGGATTTTCGTTCATCCAAGTCACCTCCCCAGTCAGCATCTATATCCAACCAAACGCATGTTGCCACCTTGGTAGCATAGGGAGTAGTCTGCAGTCCCCTTTAGATATGCTAATATTCTTTTTACAACGATCCAATGTTTTTGACCAGGATTAGATTGATATCTACTAACAAGTCCAACTGCATAATAGATATCAAGTCTTGTACACATCATAGCGTACATGAGACTACCGATAGCACTGGAGTAAGGAACTCTTTTCATTCTGTCATGCTCTTATGGAGTTTTGGGGCACATTTCAAGACTAAGAGTTTGACCTTTCGAGATGGGAGTATCTATAGGCTTACAATCAGCCATATGAAATTGTTCAAGAATCTTTTTAATGTAAGACTCTTGTGATAAAGCCAGAATTCTCCTTGAACGATCTCTATTAATTTTAACTCCTAAAATATAAGCAGCTTCTCTCATGTCTTTCATCTCGAAAGTTGAACATAAACCATTCCTTTATGTTTATCATAAAACTCCTTATCATTTCCAGCTAATAAAATATCATCCACATATAAAGACAAAATGATGAACTTGTCTTTTACCCGTTTGACATACACACAATGGTCCTCTTCAGTCATCTGGAACCCATAGGTTATTACAGCCTCTTGGAAACGAAGGTACCATTGTCTGGAAGATTGTTTTAGACCATAAATAGATCTTTTGAGCTTACAAACCTTTCGCTCTTGCCCTTTTTAAAATGAAATTTATTGGCTGTTCCATATAAATTTCTTCCTCCAGTTCTCCATGAGAAATGCTGTCTTTACATCCATTTGATGTAATTCCAGGTCCAATGTGTGCGACGATAGCTAATATAAGGCGAATGGAAGCAAACCTTACCACAGGAGAAAAGGTTTCTTCATAATCTATACCTTCTTGTTGAGTCTATCCTTTTGCTACTAATCTCGCCTTATACCTTTCTATTGTGCCATCTGCCTTACGCTTGATACGGAGAACCCACTTATTTCCAATGGCTTTCCGCTTAGATGGTAAATCAACCAAGTCCCAGACGTGGTTACATTTCATTGACTCCATTTCTTCTTGCATGGCGTTAATCCAAAAATCTTTAGCAGGTGAGTTCAGAGCTCATTCACATTCTTTGGCTCATCACTATCATGTGAAGCTAGCATAAAAGTTTCCCCTTCAATCTCAAATTGACGACGAGGAACAGCTTTACGGTCGCTTCTACGAATTGAAGATTTGAAGGGTACTAATTCATTAGTCCCTTTGCTCCCACTGGGAACTGATAAAGGAGCTCTCTCAATAACTCTATCACTCCCACTAGAAATAGAGTATTCAGGTAACTCTCTATTTTCTTCTAGTTGAGTGTTCAAATGCACAACATTATTTGATTCGTTCAACTCGTAAAATTGATAATCTTTTTCAACCTCACCTCTGCTAGGAAATTCATTCTCCAAGAAATTCACATCACGTGACTCCAATTCAGTTATACTCCCATCTGAATTTTCTCCTATGACTACATATCCTTTCGAGTGCTCAGAGTATCTAATAAAGATACATTTCTTTCCTCTAGCACCTAACTTTCCATATTTACTGGACAAGTCATGTATATATCCTGCGCACCCCCAAGGTCGCATATGGATTAGATTAGGTTTCCTACCTGTCCATAATTCATAGGGTGTGGAAGATACTGACTTAGTAGGGACCCTATTTAGAATGTATGCAGCTGTTAATAGTGCATCCCCCCAGTAAGATACTGGAAGGTTAGCTTGTGCCATCATAGATCTTACCATCTCTAACAAAGTTCTATTCCTTCTTTCCGCTACACCATTTTGTTGCGGAGTTCTAGGAATGGTCAATTGTCTATCAATACCTTTCTCTTGACACAATGTCTCAAATTGTTCAGATAGGTATTCTTGTCCTCGATCAGTTCGCAAGACTTAATAGTTCTATCGAATTGGTTCTCTACCAAGTTTAGATATAATCTAAAACAATCTAATGCTTCAGATTTATGAGAGATTAGATAAACATGACCATAACGAGTGTAATCATCTATGAAAGTTATAAAGTATGAAGCACAATTTCTAGCTCTAATGTTTATCGGTCCACAAATATCAGAATGAATTAATTGTAATGGATTCTCAACCCTAGTTCCTTTTCCAAATGGTTTTCTAGTTGTTTTTCCTACTAGACAATTTTCACATATAGGCATTTCTATTTTATTGAGGGAACCTAAAAAACCCTCTTTAGCCAATCTATTCATTCGATTATGGCCAATATGCCCTAGTCTAGCATGCCAAGTATTAACATCTACATTTGCAATGTCAGAAGAAGTAATTAACGAAAAACAACCATTATCATCATGATAACCGTTCATCTCGGTATTTAAAACAATAAAACCATCTAATAGATATCCAGTGTCAATCCTAATAGAATCTAAACAAATATCTATACAATCACCATAAAAGTTTAAAACATATCCTAATTTAAGAAGTACTGGTACAGAAACCAAATTTCTTCTAATGTCAGGAGCAAATAATACATTATGGAGATAGAGTACTTGACCTCCATACAAAACAAGTTTGCAAGTGCCAATACCCTTTACCTCAACACGTGAGTTGTTCCCCACATATATATATCTTGATCCTTGACTTATTCGGTGGTACTCCACAAACGCTCCTCGATCCCTAGCTACATGATCGGTTGCTCCTGAGTCTACAGTCCACAGAGGACGAGATTCAGTGAGTAATACTGAGCTAGAAACGTAAGTATAATAAAATGTTTTGGAGTAACATTGTACCTTTTCCTTTTTTTGTTCAGAACATTCACGAGCAAAATGGCCCAACTAGCCACAGTTGAAACAGGTCATTTTGGCTTTATCCTTCCTAGCCACAGCGCGCTTTCCTTTCTTGCGCTTCCAGATCTCATTCTTCTTAAAACTGGGATTGTCATTCCCTTTCCTAAACTTTTTCATCTTGCCTCCCTTGCGCTTAAAGCTTATGCCTTTGCGCTTGCTGGATTCAGCCATGTAAAGCTGACCAGAAGCCTTAGCTGCTTCTAAGCGCTCATCTTCTAACTCAACATGACGTGAAATATCATCAAACGTTTTGATGTTATCATTGTGAGTCATGTTGATCTTCATATTCTCCCAGCTGGAGGGAAGAGATCGGATTACAGCTTGTACCTGCTGCTCATCAGTGAGATTATGCCCAGCATTCTTGAGTTCACGGATCATGTTTGACATTTCCCTAAGGTGCTGCCTCATTGTATGATTCTGGTGTCAAATTTGATGGTTAGCCTCCTTAGCTTAGTGGTTGAAGTACCACCATACTTGTCTTTCAGGGCTATCCACATATCCTGGGCAATCTCAAACTTCTCATATACACACATGAGGTCATCATCCATGCTGCTCAGGATCGTAATCCGAGCTATGCTATTCTTCTTCTTCCAAGCCTGATAGACCTCCATGTCTCTTCTGTTTTGAGCAAATGTACCTGACTCGGGCGGTACCATAGTGTTTGTCAGGGTTTCAAGAGCATCTTGCTCTTCAAGAATATACTGAATTTTCCGATGCCAAATATCATAATTTTCACCATTCAGTTTCTCACCCTTGTTTAGTTCAGCAATGATATTCTTTGAAGCTGAAGTCATTTCTTGAAATGATGTTCGTTTTTATTTAGAGACTTTTAATCTATATCTATACTAGTACATTCACTATTCATTTCACTATAATATTGCAGCAACTATACACTCATAAATATGAAAAATGAATCATTGGACAGGAATCGAAAAACTAGTCAAGCCACCCATCATCATCCAATTCCAATTATTCGCTAAACCATATTTATAAGTGCTTTTGGGCAAAACAGTCCTAATTTCATTTCTCAATAGAGACAGGACACCCACATATGTATTAATTATCTATAACAATTTAACTATATAATCAATATTGATAAAACGACGTATCATAAATGATAAAGCAATAAAACTACATCATCCATATACTAAACATAAAATGAAATAACCTACATAAATGTAAATACTATTTACAACATGATAATGAAAATAAAATAAAAATAAAATCATATCAATCATACAGATAATGGGTACGAGAAATGATCTCCTCATGATACTCTCTCATGTACTGGTCGAAATCAATCGTCATCTCAGGATCCTCCTCGTCTGATGAGATGTCTATAACCTCAACCATCTCATCCTCAGAAGTATCCATGACATCTATGTCCATATCATCATCTGATATATCAATGACCTCTATATCATCCTCGTCATCTGAAATGACTACAATATCAGCTGGATAATCAGAAGGCATATAATCCGGAGGCTCTACGCCCTCCTCGTCATCCGAAATGACTACAATATCTGCTGGATAGTCAAAAGGCATATAATCCGGAGGCTCACCGCCCTCCTCGTCATCTGAAATGACTATCACATCAATCGGATCATCAAGAATATCGATGATGTCAAGACTCTCAACTATTTCGATGACTTCCTCGATTTCTTCATCAGAATCAGTAAAATAATGGATAACTCGATAGGTCATCTATAAAACAATTTATTATCTTTAACACATTAAAAAAAATTAGTACATCTAAAACAAAAAACAATATTTAAATTTTATTAAATTAGTGATTGATGAGAGAGAAAAAAGAAAGAAAAAAAAATTTCTTTTTTTTTTTCCAGTCGCAGGCAATCGCCGGCGGCGGCGGCGGCGGGACTGCACGCGCCGGCGAGCGTCGTGGTCACGCGCCGGCAGTCGCGGCACACCGACCGCGCGTGCAGCGCAGGTGGGCGCTCCATTTCTGCCTCGGCGCGACACGTGGCTGGTTTGGGGGGTGCCACACGTCCATGACACGTGTCCCATCCAGATGTTGCAACGTATCTTTAAAGTGGCGTAATCTGGTTCGTCAATTCTTGTGCCACGTGTCTATATAATTTGGCGCCACGTGTCTCACACGTGGCAGAATTTCATTGGTTGAAATGTGCCCCATGTGGATCTACCAGAAAGTGACACGTATCCTATACGACGCGGCTGTTCCCCTGAACGACACGTGTCCTGACACTGTTCATCGTCTTCAACAATTGAATAAACCGTTTTTTTCAGAATTTTCAGAATCTTTGAAATCATTTTATTTACTCATTTCTCATCCAAATCACTCATATGATATGTCGTTGAAAAGCTTTTTTCAAGCCCTATCCAATGGTATAATTTTTTTTCAAAAAAAAATAATAAATATAAGTGATATAATATGGCGAGAATAGATTCGGGCATTTATCAAAGTTTACAAAAAAACACACTCTAAAATGCCTTAAACTCAACATATAAAGTAAGTTTCATGTTATTCACATACATCCCACCAGCAAACAACACAACCATACTCTGATACCAATGTTGTTCATATTTTGACAGTAACAGTAAATGAAAAACTCAAAAAACAGAGTATATAAACATGTTAAAAAAAGAACCTAGAATGCAGTGGAAGACGTTCCAATTCGCGTTGTTCAACCAGTGGTCGGATCTCGATCACCAAACGGGAAAGAAACCACAATTCACAATGATAAATGCCTTGTCTCCCTTTCTCTATATTTCTCCATTTTTCATATATTTCTCGTCTCTGTTTTGTACTGTTTTTCATTTACTGTTACTGTCAAAATATGAACAACATTAAGTTAAAAAGAAAATTAAGCACTCATTGAGTTCTCAAAGCTCACTGTTTTTTGTTTTTATAATAAAAACCTCCTCAGGTATAGAAGTGAATGATCGAGAACAAAGAGCTCCTTCAGAAGGGTAAGTGGGAAAGGACACGGTATTGCTTTTGTTTCAATATATTTTTGCATATGTTGTATTTCAAAGAAATCATATGTAAATACATGGTTAAGTTGTAACTGAGTGGTAAATTAATTATGCATGAATTTGAAAAGTTTTAATCACATTAAAGAAGTTTTCATAAGTTACAAAGTATTTGAATTATAATTTTATGCTTTTGATTTTTTTTAGAAATGGATTTATGATTGAAATGTGTGCTGATGGACGAAGTTGGATTGGAAAAATAAAAATATATGGAAGTGTATTTTCCTTTACATGTTATTTTGTCTAACTTAAAAACGCAACCGTTATACTGTCGAATTTTTCAAAAAAAAAAAATCCAACTCATTCTAGTTTTACAAAGTAAGAAAATGTATTAAGGGTTCACTCTGCGAATTTCTCTTAGCCCATTAAGTAGGGGTGGGAGGGATCCGTTGGGGTGCCAGGCAGAGCCCTCAGGACGTTCGTATAGACGGTTTCGGATTGGGTCCTGTCAGAGTGGTATCAAAGCTATGGTTTTGTAAACTTTTGCGAAAGATTTTGAGAAGTTTTGAAGATGTTTTTATGCATTTCATGACCACTAATTTATATTTGCATAATCATAGAAGCATGCATTGTCGTGGTCGCCCGAGAATGAGGAAGATTGACAGGACCCAATCCAAACCTTATCGTACTTACGTCTGGAGAGCCCTGTCTGGCACCTCAACGGAATCCTCCTAACCTCATTGATTGAGTCAAAGGAATCTCGTGGAGCGAACCCTTAAACCATTATCATGTTCCCTTACTTTTAAAGGCTAAAATAGGTTGGTTTTTTTTTTTTTAAATGAAATTCCGACAGCATAACGACTATAATTTTTACATTTCCCAAAATACCTGTAAAACAAAATACACTTCAACTATTTTCATTATCCAACCCAACTTCTCTCACAAGCATATTTCAAAATTTCATTTCCATTTCCATACCATAAATCATGTAAACCATAACAATAAAATACAATGTAAAAATTTTAATTCTTATAAACAAATAGCCTAGGAAAATAAATATACTTCATAACCTAAATAACTTTTACAAAACCTTATACATCTTCAAGTGCATATGAGTAACAAATCTCATTTGAAAAGCCATTCAAAACACGTTATAAAATACATCAAAAGGAGTGGCTTTTCACTTTCATATACATGCAAAATGATTATGCAAAAGGATGCAGTCGTCGGATCTTCACCCACCTATTTCAACAGAGGGAATCCTATGCTTTAATCATCTACGCTAGCACCTAAGGAGGTTTTTGACATTGATGAGCATAATTTATATACATTTATTACCCTTAAATATAGGTTTATTAGTCCAATTCTATGTTAAGTTTATTTTAATTAGTTGTATTTTTGGTGAAACAGGAATAAAAGAGGATTTGTGTGTTGAATGAGGAAAAATTATCATTTTTGTCAAGTCAATCAAGGATTCAAATAATGTCCAAAATAATTGTCAAAAAATTAGGAAATTGGTTGAGACAAGGAAATAAATCAATCAAGAAAAAAGGCAAATTTGGAGCAAATCAAATTTGAGTTATTTTTTAAGGGTTTGACGCATATAAAAGGAGGCTTATACATCAAATTGGAGAGAGCAGTTGCAGCCTGAGAAATACAAAAGATTGAAAAAAAAGAAACAGTCGCTGAACATAGCAAGAGACAGACAGTTGTCGAATAAGACAAAACGCAACAGTGGAATTGAAGCAAAACAGTGGCAGTTCTGGAGCTAAAAGAAAAAGCAACACGGCTGGTTTTCAGGAGTGATTTGGAGACACAATCTCAACAATAGTTTCATAAACATGTCGGGTTTTTATTGTCTTTTTGTTCTTTTTATCACCATGATTGCTTAATTTTATTTTCTGAGGTGTAGGATGAAACCTTATTGACTTTGTAATGATTTTGCTATTCAAATATTATTCTCGATTATGTTTTTAATGTTTAATACTTCTTAGTTTCATTAATTGATGAAATAAAATTGTTTCACCTCCAATATCAAGTATTTTTGGTTGTTACAAGATTATTTTATTAATTTGACTTTAGATTGAAAAAGGTTTAAATATAAGATTTTTGATCATATGTTTTTCAATATTGGATACATATAATGTTTAGATCTTATAAATTTCAAGTCTTGAAGTAAGAATTTGCATAAGATTTATTTTTAAACTTAACTGATAAATCCTGAGAAGATGACAGATTGATTTTTAAGTTGTTTTCTTAAAATTTTGAGAATAATATTTTGAATAGTAAAACATTACAAGTTGATAACGGTGGATTCTGAACCTCAGATATTTTGTCAATTGCTTGAGTTTTGCAAATTAATCTTGTCTTGTTAGTTTAGAATTTTTTTATTTTTTTTAGTTTCAATTAATTCTCAATTCTCAAACTTTGTTAACTAGATTAGAATTAAATATAATTTAGACTTAGATTAATATTTTCTCAATCTCTGTGGGATCGACCTCGTACTTGTATAATCTATTCTACAATAGACTCGTGCACTTGCGAGTATTAAAATTTGCACAACAAGTTTTTGGTGCCGTTGCCGGGGATTGTTTGAAACAATTAGTTTAATCTAGATTATTTAAGTCTTCTACTAGTTTTAATTTAGGATTGTTTTAATATAAAAAAAATTAAAAATAAAAAAAAAAACTGTTTTTTTTTCCTTTTGTCAATGTCAGCCTATTTTAGTTTTTATTTATATTAGCTGTTTGTTTTTGTTTTTGTTTTTCTTCTTTTGTGTTTTAATTTTATTGTTTGTGTTTTGCTTTGTTTTATTTATTTTATTTTATTTGTTTAGTAGTTGTCAATTATTTTGTTTCTTTTACTTAGAGACTTACTTTTCTTAGATTGTTTTAGAGACAATTAGGACTAGAGACTTGTGGCTAGGATTTGTGCTAGTTTATGTGTGCTTGGAATCATGAATTACATCAACGTTTAACTAGGATAGACATTCCAGATTCAAAGATGGCAGAAAACAATGTAACGCCTATAGGAAATAATGATGTAGTGGAAAATATATTGCCTATAGAGAAATCTCTTAGGGAATACTTTTCACCAATTGCAACTAATCACCCTTCTTGTATAGAGTTGCCACAGACTAGGGTGACTCACTTTGAGCTTAAACCTTCGGTGATTCAACTTCTTCCATCATTTCATGGGTTAGAGAGTGAGGACCCTTACCTATATGTCAAGGAATTTATAGAAATATGTTCTACCTTCCGTTTCCAGAATTTTTCAAATGAGTCTGTTAGGCTTCGAATGTTCCCATTTTCTTTAAAGGATAAGGCAAAAGCATGGTTGAACTCACTTGCTCCTAGTTCTATCACTAGTTGGGACCAATTAAATTATAAATTTTTGTCTAAATTTTTCCCCATGTCTAAAACTAATGCCCTTAAGAGAGAAATAGCAGATTTTAGTCAAAAAGAGGATGAAAAGTTTTATGTATGTTGGGAGAGATTTAAAGACCTACTTTTAAGATGTCCCCACCATGGTTTTGAAATATGGAGACTAGTGCAATATTTCTATAATGGTTTAACTATGCCTAGCTGCCAAATGATTGAATCCATGCATGACGGAAAATTCTTGAGCCTAGGTAGTATCGATGCTTGGCAATTCTTAGAGACTTTGTCTAAAAATTCTCAACAGTGGGATTTTCAAATGAAAGGGAGAAACCTAAGAGAGGGGGGTTGTATGAAGTGAGCGATAATCTAGATGTAAAAATTGCCTTAGGAAATCTCACTAGAAAAGTAGAAGCCTTAGCTTTAAGCCAATCCATGAATTCAACAATGAGTTCTAGGAATGAGTTGTGTGCTTCATATGTCAATCCAACCCCTACTTTTCAAGAGAGCTATACTAAACAGGCAAATGCACTCAATTATAGGAATTCATCAAATAGCCCATTCTCAGCCACCTACAATCCTAATTGGAGGAATCATCCAAATTTTTCCTGGAGACAAAACCAGTCTCAAATGAATCATGGAGGGCAACAAGTTGCTCCTTCTAATCTTTCACATCCTCTTGGTTTTTAGTCTACTCCCCATTTTGCTGCACCTCAAAGGAAACCTTCCTTAGAGGATACAATGCAACAGATGATGCAATCGCAACAACAATTCATGCAGTCGACCCAACAAGCTATATTGAAACTTGAAACACAAATAGGTCAATTAGCCACTGTTATAGGAGAGAGAGAGAAAGGGAAGTTGCCTAGTCAGCCAGTACCTAATCCTAAGGGTCAATTTGAGATAGGTTTTGTTTCTGATAGGAGTCATGATGAAGTAAAATCTATAACCACCCTTAGGTCCGGTAGGGAAATAGATAACCATGTGATAGAGCCTGAGCCTAGGAAATCTAAGGTGAAGAAAGACTCTAGTAATGGCACAGTAGACCTTGATGAGTCGTCTGAAAGATCTAGGAATCAAGAGTCAAAAAAGACTGATATTCCTTCCATTCCATATGTCCCTAAGGCTCATTTTCCACAAAGACTTATACCTTTAAAGAAAGGCACACCATATAATGATGTTTTGGAGGTGTTTAAGCAAGATCGCATAAACATCCCCTTTCTTGATGTTATTCAACTAGTGTCTGCTTATGCTAAATTCTTAAAAGATCTCTGCACTGTGAAAAGAAAAACAAATGTTCCTAAAACTGTATGTTTGACTGAGCAAATTTAGTTCCATAATCCAAATGAAAACTCCTATCAAGTATAAGGATCCTGGAAGTCCTACTATTTCTTGTGTTATAAGTGGTCATGTCATCGATAGAGCCTTACTTGATCTAGGTGCGAGCATTAATTTATTGCCATATTCTGTGTATGTGTAATTAGGATTAGGAGAACTAAAGCCTACTCTTGTGACCCTTCAATTGGCTGATAGGTCTGTTAAAATTCCAAGGGGTATCATAGAGGATGTTTTGATCCAGGTTGATAAGTTTTATTTTCTTGTAGACTTTATTATCATAGATACCCAGCCTGTTGAAAACAGTAGTGCTCAGATTCCTGTGATTTTAGGATGACCTTTCTTAGCCACCTCCAACGCGATAATTAATTGTCGCAATGGAGTCATGAAACTTTCTTTTGGAAACATGACTGTAGAGCTCAATGTGTTCAATATTAGTCAAAAACCTCAAGATCATGATGACTTGTGTGAGGTTAGTTTTATTGAGAGTGCAGTCTATAAGTCCTTTTGGCACTTGTCTTGTGAGGATCCATTAGAGAAATGTTTAGCTCATTTTGGCATGAACTTAGATGAGGATAGTATTGTTAGTGAGGTGAATGCTTTATTAGAATCCGCCCCATTACTAGATATTACCAAATGGACAACCAAAATAGAACCTCTTCCACCTTCTAAGTCTGAACCTCTCCCATCTGTGGAGAAACCACCTAAGTTAGAATTGAAACTGCTTCCTGAGTCATTAAAGTATGTGTTTTTGGGACATTCTGAGACCTTACCTGTTATCATAGCATCTGACTTAGACAAAGAACAGGAGGGTAAGCTCATTAGTGTACTTAGGGAGCATAAAGAAGCAATAGGTTAGACAATTGCAATTAGGGGTATTAGTCTGTCTGTGTGCATGCATAGGATTCATCTAGAAGACAATGCCAAACCCACTCGTGAGCCCCAAAGGAGACTAAACCCTAACATGAAAGAGGTTGTAGAACTGAAGTCATTAAACTCTTAGATGTAGGTGTCATTTATCCTATCTCTGATAGTTCATGGGTAAGTTCTGTGCAGGTAGTACCTAAGAAATCTGGCATCACGGTAGTTAAGAATGATCATGATGAGTTAGTTCCCACTCGAATGCAAACTGGGTGGCGTGTTTGTATTGACTACCGTAAGCTCAATGCTACCACTAGGAAATACCATTTTCCTCTTCCTTTTATTGATCAAATGTTAGAAAGGTTAGCAGGTCATGCATTTTACTGTTTTCTTGATGCTTATTATGGTTATAACCAAATTCTTATAGCTCCTGAGGATCAAGATAAGACCACTTTTACTTGTCCTTTTGGCACATTTACCGACCGTCGTATGCCGTTTGGATTATGTAATGCTCCTTCTACTTTTCAGAGGTGTATGATGAGTATTTTTTCGGACATGGTAGAACGGTTCCTAAAGGTGTTCATGGATGATTTTTCAGTGTTTGGATCTAGTTTTGATGAGTGTCTACACCATTTGACCTTAGTGTTAGTGAGGTGTAAGGAAAAGAACTTGGTCCTTAATTGGGAAAAGTGTCACTCTAACACCCCGAATTATTCAGCATGAATATCATTTATTATTATTATTATTATTATTATTATGATTTTGGAGATTAGGCATGCACAAATAAATTAAGAGTGATGATGTAGGACCCTAAATGATTTATGAAAGTGCCAAAAGAATGTAGGAAAATTTAGATATTGTGTAATATGTATTTCTAGATATGTGTATAAGTTTATAATTGTTGAATCATGGGTGGAGTAGAAATATTTTAGGATCCCGTTGGAATTACCAAAGGATTCCAGATATTAATAATGGTTTGATCGAGATCCCTAGTGAATATAAAAAAATTTAAAAGATATTTTAGAATCCTAAAAGATGCTTTCGAAAAAGAAATACGGATTTTAGATCGGATTTATATCAATAAGCGTTTTAAAGTTAACTATGAGATTATGGACACCCAAATTAGGGCATGGAATGACTTTTAGGAGTTTCGGAGACTACAGTAAGGACAAGAGAAATTTGAATATAGGCCCCAGAAAATTTAAGGGAAGTTTCAAAGAGATCTCGGAGTAACCTGTTAGAGATATTTTCGGAAAGCTCGTATTAAAAGAAAATATGAAAAGATATGCACAATTGACATGTGGCAAAGAAATCAAGACATGAATGACATGTGGCATGAGGACAAGATGCATGCATGACACTTCTCATGCAATGGAATGCATGCGTGACAAGTGTCACACATGCAAGAGTGGCAATTTGGTGAATAAATAGAAAACAATGGAAATTTCCCTTTCTAATGCAAAGTATATATATAAGACAATTCAAAGAGAATCAAGCAAATTGATGTCGTTCATTGAAAAGAAAAAAAATAACAAAAAGAAGTAATCAAGCCGAGAGCAAAAAGAGAGAAAAAAAACAAGAGAAGCAAACTAACCCAATCCAAGTCTTCAAGCCAATTCCAGTTAGATAATCGAGTTAGAAGCAAGAAACTAAGCTAAAGGAGGTTAGTTTTACAACCTTGGAACTCATTTTAATAATGGTTAGTGTTGATATTTTGGTGAGTAATTGATGGGAGTTTTCATGTGTAAAATGAATTGAGTATTTAGCGATCTAAAACAAGAGTAGATCATGCATTTAGACTTATGGAATGAGCTTTTATTAAGTATTTATGTATTTTTGAAAATCCAAGAGAGGAGGTAGCTCACAGAAGCCAAAGAAAAGGAAAGGAGAAAGTGTAGCTTCCGTTGGAGACAGTGGTAAAAGGTTGATGTACACTTTATTCAATTCGTTTTTATAAATAGAACATTATTGATTTTTGAATACTTTGATGTTTTGAAATAATGTTTGTGAATATTTTGATACGTGTTTGATGAAATATATTCTTTTGAAATGTGATAAATGATGAGATTTATATGGTTGTGACAAAAATGAAATGATGAAATTGAAAATTGATTTGTGTAATTGTGGGAAAACGTAGTTGGGTTGGATTGATGAGATATTTAGAAGTGTTATTGCATATTTTCAAGTTTTCTGGAAACCTCTTAAATGCAGCCGTTATGCGGCCAGATTTTGTTTGAAAATGATTAGAAACTGAAAGTTTAAATGAAACCAACCCAATGAATTTTGAAAATAAATTGTTATTCAAGCCCTAATAAGCTTTGACACAGATAGGTGGAGATTGGAGTGGCATGCCATTAATGGGTCACAAGAGCAGTACTGCGCCGTTTGATTCTATACCGACTATAGTGAAAAGTTACAGTGAATTCGGAGGTTGTGAGAGGCACCTAGTGTCCAGGCCCCGAATATACATGATTATATGATAGTCCGGCTGGTAGTCACCGAGTGTCCGATGCCAGAATACCCGACAACCCGTCCATGGTATCGTGCTTGTGTTTACTAGGGGCATGAAAAGTTATTATGAGAATTATTTTGATCAATGTATCATTTTTAAATTTCTTTTGGATGTTAAATTGAATTATTGATAAATTGTGATATTTTGCTACCGATTTTATAAATTGATTGTGTTAAAACATAAATATTGAGTTTTGTGTACACCCACTAAGCAAATATGCTTAGTGCATTGGAATTTCCACGCGTAGGTAGTAGATTGCATAAGGAGGGCGAAGATTGAAGAGAAAGCATCTGCGATGAGCTGAGACAGTCACATCTATCCTCCCATAATTATTTTTAGGTATATATATATTATCTTTGGTTTTGTATATAAAAGTTTCAATTTGTATTTGTGCGCATATATATATGTATTTGGATTTTAAAATAGTGTTTTTGATAAAGAAAAGTCAAGTTGTGTAAATATGTTGATACATGTGATAGATATGGAAAATGATGAACCAAACGAAGTTTGGTTTCAGTTATTGAATATGTTTGTGGAAGAAATGTTTGGCTATGAATATGATGATTTGTAATAGGTTGGGAAAGTCCAATTTCAGAGGAAACTCTGTTAGTTTTTCTGTTTGAAATAAAAGGATTTTGTATTACTTATAAATTGATTTTGAAATTTGTATTTTAACGTGAATAAATGAATATATGGTTTTATATTAAAGATTTTGTGAAAGAGAAAGATATGACTGTAGCGCCCCTTGGAGTCGTCTGGTGAAAGGGTGGGTAAGGGGTGTTACACCTATAACACATATCTATGCCCTATCTACACTTGTCAGGATGATGTTTACTACATTTATTACACTCTGGCCAAGTGTTACAATCGCTTCTGGCGTCTCTCTATTCGTCTGGTGGTTTCACGGAGCTCTGACTGGACTGTGCCACGTGAGTAGATCTACCTCCGCTTGGCCCTCTTGAACGACCCCCTCTTTTGGCTTGCTTGTTGGATCCTCCTTGAATCCAGGTTGATCCACTACGTTTCGTTCCTGAGGTACCACTCTAAGATTTCAAGCCCATACTTCTTTCAACTTTGACGGCAGCCTTTACTATCTGACCATACTGGCTATGTCCAATCGACACCACGTAGGTCCTGATTTCTAGATTCAGACCCATGACAAATCTCTTTCCTTTATGTTCATCATTCTCTTAAATGAAGGGCACATGTCTTACAAGTCCTAAAAACTTCTTCTTATATTCTGTCACTAAAAGTGTGTCCTGTTCTAGCCTAAAAAACTCTTCAATCTTTACATCTTTATAACTCTTGGGATAATTTTTTTTGTAAATTCCTTCTTAAATAGCGCCCAGGATACTCCTCCTATATTCCGCCTCTGCAGGGATTTCCACTAGTCTTTCTCTCTATCTCTCACTAGGAATGTAAGCCCTCGATGTTTAATTAAGGTTATTTTAGTAATAATCTATAAGTGGTGTATGAAATCGTAAATAATTATTAAGTGATGTTTTGAGACCCTAAGGGATTAAATGAAAGTATTGTAAAACTATAGAGATTGATTAAACCCCATTAGAAGCGTAGTTAGGTATAAGGGTAAATTGATCATTATCATTGGAATTATTAAATTAGTATGACCTATGGATTAAATCGAAGAAAGTTTACAAATTATGGTCAAGATAGAATAATCAATAGTTAATGGCCAAAATCAATTATTTAAGGGACTAGATTGTCATTAGTGGAATTGTTATAATTATATAAACAATTCTTAGTGGAAAACTTAGACCATTCACACCACCAACAACAAGCAAAAACTGAGAACACCAACCAAAGGAGAGAAAAGAGAGGCGAGAGAGAAGTGTAGTGCTTGGTTCGGCCACAGGAGAGAATAAGTGATCAAGCTAGTTTCAATCAATTCTTGATATCCCAATCCATCAAGCAAGCTTCCATAAGCTAGGAAATCAAACTAGAAGCAAGAACCAAAACAAATCAAGGTTAGTTCACTCACTTTTGAGCTTGTTTTTGTGATGTTGTGTTGGTTATTTTAATGGTGTTCGAGTTGGTTTTGATTGGGGGATTTTATCTATGTTAAGAAATGATTTGTTGGAGACTTGAAAGCATGTGTAGATGGCATGGAAACCTACTAAGATCGATGAGCTAGGGTTGGCTTGAGATAGATTTTAGGTTGGTTTTGGATTGGAAACAAATGAAATGAGATGTAGACAAGGTATTTGATAAAATATCTCAAAGAACTAACATGCAAAACTTCATGGAAATGAATCTAGTATGTCTTGTAACATGTGAGGCCTTATGGAGAAGCATGAGAATCCAATGGTATTGCGATGTTTTAGGCAAAATTTTATGTTGTTTAAGTGACTAACAAACTTATGAAAATGATTGAAATGGAATTAGAACAACTTCCATTGTAAGGTAATGTAAGACACTTATGAAGGGCATTATGAATTATCTTTGAATATCACTTCTTTTATGTGTTGAAATGAATTGTATGGATAGGTTTGAGTATGTATAACACTAGGAAAGGAACAGTTAAGTTTTAGAATGAAATAGGTGAAAAAGCCCCTTAAAAAGTGATTGTAAAGTGGTGTTGTTGGCCCAAAACATCTATCAAACAATATCGGAATTTGACGAAATTTTACGAGTGACCACATTGGGAGATAGAAAGAGTGTGGAGAAAGAATTAGAGCAAAAGCGTGCACAGGTTTGGGCTGTGCATTGAATTCGAGTTTAAGGGGTCAAAAACGATCATTTTGAGTTCCAAGCTTCAATTTATGATTGGAAGCATATGGGGATGCTCCTTGGGGTATATAAGAAGGATTCATGCAAAGAAATTGAGAATTTGGAGCATGGATCAAAGAGAAATTGAAAGGAGAAGCTACTAGTGTAGAGAGAATTTTATAGAGTTAGTATAGTTAGGTGCATTTGAGTGCATCTTTGTATTGTCTATTGAGCACATTCTAAGTGTGTTTATCATGTGTAGGTAAAGGTGAGGCTAGCGGAGCCGGGGAGGATCGTTAAAGCTACTAGGGGGAGTTGATTTCAAAGGGAAGTGCTAAAATGCATTTTTAAAGCATTTATGTGGTTTTTAACTGTTTACACGTTTTATGATGTGTTTACCACTTTGGAATTCAAAAATAAGTGTTGTTACGGATATTATGTTTGCATGAGAAAGTTTCATTTTCATGATTTTTATAAGTGTTAATTATATTTTGATATGAAATATCAAGTTAGAACTTGTGACAATTGAGCTATGTTTTATGGTTTCGTAAAGAAGAAATAAAATTCTTAAATTTTATGTGTTTGATGCAAGAAAATAATATATGTACAAATATGTTTTCAAAGGCCAATTGCCTACCCATCATTTGTAAGTTTTATAGACTCGGCCGGTACGTCCCACACGTATATGGCAAAGTATGGGAGGGATCGCGTCACTAACTCTGGGGGGAAAGAGTCCGTAGTGTCGCTTTTACGTGTGTGGGATGTTATCTTACACTACGTATTGCAATGTAATATTCCGCACGTGGTGTTTGGATGTCTTCGTAAGTGTCACGGATGGTGTTTGTGGCTAAATCGCCTCATGACTCAACGTTATCGTGGTTGTAAGTTTAAGGGGTAACGTTGTTGCATTTTAAAATGCAAGTCTAAGTTTGAAAGTAAACTATTTTATGTGATTTATATTTATGCTTCGAAAAGGAATTTTATAACCAAATTTAATGGTATAATGTTATTGCTTACTAAGTTTATTGAAAATTCTATGCATCTTTCATTTTGGTGTTTGTATGATTTTATTATGTTAAGCATGAACTTTTATGAAATTTAGGATAAATGATCTCGAAATGAAATTTTGTTTTCAATGTTTTTAAGGAGGTATTTTACAAATGAATACGATATTGATTTATAAATTACGTGCACTCACTGAGCTTCAATAAGCTCACTTTTTCCTATTTTATGTCAAAAAACCTCCTCAGGTGCTAGCACTGGTGATCAAGGCATTAGATAAGATACCCTCCATTAAAATAGGTGGGCGCAGATTCAACGGATGCTTCCTTTGTATATTCATTTGCATGCATATGAAAGTTAAAAGCCACCATTTTGTTGTATTTCAATATATACTTAGTGGCTTTTGAAATGAATGCTTGTATCTATATGTCTTTTGATATGTATAAAATTATATGAATTCCATTAAGGTTAAGAAAAATACATATTTTTTTAAAGTTATTTTCCTTGAGTTTTGATTATGGTCTTTGGCCTATGGTTGTGGTTTTGTATAATTTTTAAACTATAGGATTTTATATGGTATGAAAATTTACCTATGTTTTGAAATTTTGCATGATTCCTTTTGTACGAAATGGAAATGAAACTCTGAAATTTGTTTGAGGAAGAAGTTGGGTTGTGATTGGAAAAGATTTTGAATTGTGTTTTGACTTTACAGGTATTTTGGGAAATGTCCAAATTTTAGTCGTTATGCCGCCGGATTTTCATCTTAAAGAAAAAAAAAAAGCAAAACAAAACAAAACCAACCCATCCTTGTTTATAAGTAAGGAAAGACTTTAAAGGTTCGCTCCACAGATTTTTTTTATGCCAATTGGAAGAGTTTAGGAGGATTTCGTCGGGGTGCTAGGCAGGGCCCTCCGGATACGAGTATAATATGGTTCGAATTGGGTCCTATCAAGGAAGGCGGAAAAAGTCACCAACCGATCTTCGGAGCATCCCATAACCTGGAAGATTTCTTCAATACATTCCAGCTAGGATAGGGCACGCTCTGGGTCACCCGTTCCGTCATAAGGTTTAGTGCCTAGTTTAAAAGCGCGTTTAATTGATGCCCCTGATTCCCGCGGCTGGTGGAATGCCGTTGCCAATGCCTAAGCCATCTGTTCAACATTTACATTTCCACCCCTTGGCTTGGCGGGCTGGGATGGCTCGGGTTAGAATGGTTCTATGAGAGCCGGATCTTAAGGGATATTTACAGATTCATCTACATGTTCCTCTACTGGGGTAGGGGTCTTAGTGGTGGCTCTCCAAGTAGTAGGGCGGCCGCAACGACGCATTTTCTATGAAATTTGTAAACATGGGTATCGTTATGAAATATACATAAATTTTTGAAAACATACTAGAAAAGAAATCATGAATTCTAGAAAATCATTAAATTATTTTGGAAGTGGGTTTTCAAGCCTTTCAAATATTTTTCGAAAAATCGTGCTCTGATACCAAACATGACAGGCCCCTCTCTCTCTATAGGCAGCCTGCCTGACACCCCACAGAAGCCCTCCAGTCGATATCTGATATGGTTGGAAAATTTTCGTGAAGCAAATTCATTTCATTTTAAAAGTCTTTCTAAGTTTCTATTTGATTATGGAAACATTGGAAAATTTTTTATTTTAATTAACTCAGTTGTAAAACAGTTTTGTAAAAATTTGGACAACACAACAGAAGTTTTGAAACGTTTCCAAAAATTTTCAATTACCTGTAAAACCATTTTAAAACACTTCTAATTTCATACATATCTTCACTTCCATATCAGAACCTCAAATCCAACTCAATGATAAGAAAGTCAACCATAAAACCATTTAATACCACAGAAGTCAATCAAATTTTGAAAATAAATATTTATTGATACAAACTCAAATATGTAAATAAATTTCCATTAATTTACATATATCAAATACTAACATGAAAGTACACAAATTTATTTCACAGAAAATTTGGTCTTCAATGAGGCTCGCCTAAACTGGTGTTGAAGACCGCTCACCCTGCACGTTAATCCCCATACCTAGGGAGGTTTTTCATAAAACATATAAAAATAGATGAGCTAAAGGAGCTCAGTGAGCGTATATTAATTTCATTTCGTACATAAAATATCTCCCTAAAAATAATTTTGAAATCTAGGGTTTCCTAAAACTTCAATAAAACATAAGTTTCATGTAATGCAATTTAAAAACGTATATCACTGAAAACCATTAACATAAATATGCGTAAATCATTTCATTCAATAGAATTTAAGGCTTATCGTATTTCCATCAAAGGTTCCCTTTTTATGTAACGAGCCGATTAATCCCCACTTTTTGGCCTCGAACTTGACCTTCATGGATTCAAATGTAACCGCCCCAACTACCCCCTATCTTAGGCCTTTCTTTGGGCCTCGGCCCGCAAGGATTCAGGTAGTAGGTACCATCCCCTCTCACATGTATAAACCACTACTTCGTAGTAAAAACCTACCCACTATAGGGTATCATTCGTGGTAGTACCCTAGAAACGCGTGAGTGCGATACGACAGACTCGACTCATCCCCCTAGAGTTAGTAACAGGACTACCTACCAAACTTGCCATACATGCACTGAGATACCTTGGCCGATTCATATCATATCATTCATTGCATAACATGAGGGATAACCACTAGTTTAAAAAAAAAAAAAAAAAAAAAAAAATTCAATTCATAACTTGAAAACTATTTCATAAAAATCATAATGATTTAATGAAATTTATTCGTAACATAATAATTGCATTAAGCAAATACTTAAATTGAGCATAAGATATGTTTTTTCAAAAATAGCATCTTGTAAATGAATTCAAATCTTTCCAAAACTCATTAAACATTAACATTTCAATAATCATAAATATATTTAAATCATGGTAAGAAAACATTTTTCAATGTTCGTAAAAAAAAAAAAAAGCTTTGCACCAAATTTTTCCTCGCTCGTAGAACCTACGATTTCAACTCCTTCGCTTCCGCATTACCTACACCATTCGTACACTCAATTTAGGCTATTTCGAAACCTAATTACATAAACACATATGCTGCCTTGTCATCCATATTTACATTCATACAAGCTGTCCATAAAATTTAAACGCATAGAATTTGTTTTATCCGAAACAATTTCAATTATTGGCAAATCACTTTTATTCAACCATTTAAGCATCCAAACACTTATAAATCATTCCAAATACCTATAAAATCATTCTAAACCATCTAAACTATAGAAAATGAAAACCAAGACAGCTTGCACATAACATTTCCGTTTTCATTCAAACGACATCCATATGAATCCTAATTTAATTCTTTCAATTTCTATGATTATTCTAGCATCCCAATAACTCAATAAGTCATTCAAATGTACCTAAACCAGTAGCTATCAATACTAGGACACCTTGGCCGGATGCCTCCCAAATCACACATAACTTTTTCATTTTTCATGTTAACTTTATTTCAAGTTATTTCCAAGCATTTGCAAGCATAAAACTCATTCATATCATTCAAACTCATTTTGAACCTTGGTGCATCTGTAAGCCCTTGATCCCATTTTACGGATTTCTTAATACTAGTCGCTAAGTGATGATTTAAGGTTCTAAGTGATCAATGGAAATGTCTACGAATATAGGAAATTTTCATAAATCGATTGAACCCAATTGGAGATTAAACAAGTAAATATAAGGGATGGATTTGTAAATGGCCATAAGGGAATTGTTAAGGTGATAAGGGACTAAAATAGAACAAGATTTCCTACTTGGGGTCAAAGTGGAATAAGCAAGAGTTAAGGACCAAAAACTAATTAACGAAGGGACATAATGGTCATTTTTAAAGAAGATTGATATAAATACAAACCCTTAGCCCAAAAATGAAAGTAATTCATGCCAAAGCAAGGAAAAAGCCGAGAGAGTGATGGAGAGGAAGAGGGATGTTCGACCATGCATGGAGGAAGGTGAATCAAGCTAGTTTAATCCATTTTCAAGCCCTCAATCAAGATTCCAAGCTATCCTAAGCAAGAAAAACAAGTTTGGAGCAAGATCAAGCCAAACCAAAGGTTGGTTTATCATTTTTGGACCCATTTCCATCATGTTGTTGTTGTGGATTTTGTTAGAAATTTAGGTGGGTTTTTATATATCTTATAAGCTGAGTTTAAGAGCTTTAAAGTAAGTGTAAAATACATGGAAACCATTAAACTTGATATGTTAGGGTTTTGTTGGAAGAAACACTAGGTTTGATTAAGTTGTTTTAAGTGAATTTGATGTAGATAAGGTGTTTGATAAAATGCTTGAAAGAAATAAAATGAAAATTTTGAATGAAATAGATTTGTTATGTGTTAGGCCATGTAAGACCATAATAAGGGAAGTATGAAACCAATGACATTTGATGGTATTAAGCATGATTCCATGTTGGAATTAAGATGAAGAAACCTATGATTAGCTAATAGAAGTGGTAGAAATCCATTTAAATAACTTATCTTTTATAACCATTAAGTGAAGGGCATTGATGGGAGTTATGGAATACCACCTCATGTGTGTGTTTTAATGCATTAAATGAGTATGTTTAAGTATGTATGGCATTAAGGAAAAGAGAATTAAGATTTTTAGAATGTAAAATGTGAAAATTACATTGAAAAAGTAGTGAAAAAGTGAGGTTTTTCCTAGGTTTCATCACTCATTCGTTAGAATTTTTCAAAACTGTTTTACAGGTGATCTAAATGTGAGTTAGGGAGATGAATGGACCAAGAATTGAGAAAAGAAAACCAATGGTAGGGAACTGCATCATATTCGGCCAAGGGGGGTGTGATTTTATGACTTTTTGTTCCAAGCTTCGAATGATGGTTTTGAGTGTATGAGGGTGTTCCTAGGTGAGAATAAGTAGGATTCATGCAAAGAAAATGAAATTTTAAAGCTTTGGTTAAGTTGAAACCAAGTAGGAAAGTTTGTAGGAAAATAAGTTTTCAAATAAATTAAGTGAGTTGAAAGCTACATAATAAGTGTTAGGAGGTTAAAATTAGTGTATTCTAAGCGAATATGTGATGCGTAGGTGAAGGCAAGATAGCGGAATAAGCGGAGGCTATTGAAACTCTTAATGCCGAGCTTAAATTAAGGTGAGTGCTAAAATAATTTTTCAAAGGTTATGGTCGTTTCAATATTTCAATGTTTTATGAGTTTGTTGGCCATTTTAGAAATGGATATGAGTATTATTATTGATATCCTAATTTGTATGAAAAGGTGTTGCTTTTATGATTTTATAAGTATGAATTCTATTTTAAATAAAGTTTAAGCTTTAAGCTTTATGGTTAATTGAAATTAAGTTTTATTGTTGTGCAAAGGAAATGAGAATTGAAAGTTTTAAGGAAGATTTCTATTGTGAATGTTTAAGTGATTTCGCATATAAGTTTATGATTGTTTTAAGTGTTTAAATATTTTATAATGTATATTTACCATTTTAAAATGTGAAATGAGCATTTTAAATTTCTATTATGTTTTGTATGGAAAAGTTAAGTATTTATGAATTCCTTGTTGGGGTTTCTGCCCTAAGAGCTTGTAATATTGTAAACGGTTTTATGAATTTTTAATAAAGTATTCATTTCATTCAATTTATATATTTTTTGCAAAAATTGTATATATCATGAGAAACATCCTTGATTACTAATGTAATTTCAAACTAAGTGTATAAGTGTTATATACAGGTGGATTTAGTTTGAGATAAGCGATTTAAAGAGTCCATAGAAAACAAACGAAGTTGGGTACTTCGTTTGTGGTAAATCTACAGCTGCAGTCCCTTTCATATTTGATACGATAGTCTTATTCAAGATTGTTCATATGGTGACATGGAAATGGAGGCACCTTATGTAATAAAGATTATATAGAACTGGACCACGATAAACATAAGTCTCTAAATAATATCCATTAAACTTAGAGATTTATATTTATCAACGAGATGACCATATATGAATTAATCTTAATTCTGAGTGTATTATGAGCTCCTGCTTGTTAAGTTATTTCCTTTTATTTACATGGGTGAGATAGGTGTAAATACCTGCTCAATAACTTCGTACTTTGGGGATATGATGGAAACTAAGATAGCAATCATGGAAGACAAAGATACAATTGAACAACGAGGTAATCAAAGGCAATTGGGCTTAATCTTAAAGGCTTTGGACGCTAATTGAAGGCAATTGGAATCAAACTGAAGTTAATTGGGTTTTAATTAATTTGGGCTTAATTTGTATTATGGGATTGTTTAAAATTAGTTTAATTTATTAAGCTTTTAATTATAGGGTTAAGTCATTTATTTAAATTAAAAGTCTAATATGGGTGTGTTTAGAAAAGCCAAAGTCAAAGTCAAAGTTAAAGAGTCAAAGTCAAAGTCAATTAAAAGTAGGGTTTTATTTAGTTTCCAATAAGGATTAGGATTACATGTCTATATAAGACTTATTAAACCTAAATTTTGAGGAAGTTGATTATGGAATGAAGATGCAACCAATTATGTTTAATTGAGAGAGTGAATTATCTCTTTTGTTCATTTATGAATATGTGATCTTATCAAGCTATGCTTGTGGCGATCGAAACCATGACTTATTTCCCACCTTCTCATCTATGTCTTGGAAGTGGCGTCAATATCATTCTTGTGATAATTTTGGTTCTTAATTATCATATATTCAATGGGTCAAAATTCTTTATAATTTTGGTTCTTGAATGACATGATCAATGGGTTAAAGTTTTCATTATAAACCTGTTTTAATCTTTCTTGGGGTTATGTTTCAATTTGATTGTGGGTGTCGTATCGATATATATGGGGTTCGCATCAGTTGGTATCAGAGCTTTGGGTATTAAATCAGGTTTGATCTATTTTTTTTTTTAAAAAAGGATTTGTTTTAATTTTTTTTTGTTTTATTCTAAGTTTTTTTTTTCTTTTAGCCATTGCATGTCATTAATTTTTTTTTTTTAGGGTTTTTGTTTGCCTAGCCGAATCAATCTTGTGTTTAGTCAATTCTTTGTTCTTTTGTTTCTCACAATCCGCAAAGCACCATCCAATTTTATTTATTTATTTTTTTTTTTTGTCTCTCTTTTGCTACACACCACCATTGAATTGTCAAACCATTATCTATTTAATATTCTTCAATTTGCCGCTTCATCCACCACACAACTTAATATTTTATTTGTTTTACATCTGTCAATTGCTATTGTCTCATCTTGTTTCATCATCAATTTCTTGTCTTCTTTTGGTTTCTTGTACTGCCGCATCCACTGTGTCAAAGAACATATTATTTTATCTTTTGGTTTGCATGCCATATTGATTGACTCGACATCATCTCGTTCGTTGGGTTTAATTTATAAACTATTCTGCCTTGTTATTTATTCCATTTGGTCTGCTTTCTTTCTTATTTTCTGGTTTGAGTCTTGTTTCTAATTTCATCTTGCTAGTTCGTTTTAATTATTGTACGCGATTCTGGAATGATTTAAAAAGAAAAGGAAAAGTTTGAGCGTGGAAATGAAGTCTTGAGGGATAAACACGTGAGGGAGTGTGTGAGATTTTTTTTTTTTTTTTCTAACATTCTTTTCAAGTTTCAATCACATCTTCGAACAACAATAACGATGGATCACGATTTGAGGACAAATCATTTTGAGGAAAGAGGGAATGATGGAAACCAAGATAGCAATCATGGAAGACAAAGATACAATTGGACAACGAGGCAATCAAAGACAATTGGGCTTAATCTTAAAAGCTTTGGATGCTAATTGAAGGCAATTGGAATCAAATTGAAGTTAATTGGGTTTTAATTAATTTGGGCTTAATTTGTATTATGGGATTGTTTAAAATTAGTTTAATTTATTAGTTTTTTAATTATAGGGCTGAGTCATTTATTTAAATAAAAAGTCCAATATGGGTGTGTTTAGAAAAGCCAAAGTCAAAGTCAAAGTTAAAGAGTCAAAGTCAAAGTCAATTAAAAATAGGGTTTTATTTAGTTTCTAATAAGAATTAAGATTGTATGCCTATATAAGACTTATTAAACCTAAATTTTGAGGAAGTTGTTTATGGAATGAAGATGCAGTCAATTATGTTTATTTGAGAGAGTGAATTATTTCTTTTGTTCATTCATGAACATGTGATCTTATCAAGCTATACTTGTGACGATCGAAACTATGACTTATCTACCACCTTCTCATCTATGTCTTGGAAGTAGCGTCAATATCATTCTTGTGATAATTTTGGTTCTTGATTATCATATATTCAATAGGTCAAAATTTTTTATAATTTTGGTTCTTGATTATCATATATTCAATGGGTCAAAATTCTTTATAATTTTGGTTCTTGAATGACATAATCAATGGGTTAAAGTTTTCATTATAAACCTATTTTAATCTTTCTTGGGGTTATGTTTCAATTTGATTGTGGGTGTCGTATCGATATATACGAAGTTCACATCAGGATATGATTTAGTAAGTAGCCGGGAACATTCTATACAATAGTAAAATCCACTCTTTCTTGCGAGAAGTAGAAAAGTAGTTCCCTTAAGGGTTGATTCAGGTCTTGAACAATAAGAGCATAACTTTCTGTTCATATGTAAACAGAAAGATAATTTCATAAGTTGTTATAAGTATATTATTAATTAGAGAATCAATGGTACTTAAGGATCAAAAAAATAATTAGAGGGGTAAAAAGGACATTTGACCTAACTCTAATTATAAACTATTTGTGGAGGGTCAAATCATATATAGTGAATAAATCAATGGACACTGAAAAATTTCAGATTATATAAAAACATCTATAGTTTTGAGAGTGCAATCTTAGGTTTTTAATGGAGTAACTCTAAGATTAATGATAATGAATTATTTAATTAAAGAGTTTAATTAATAATTTCAATATTATTAGAGCTCAAAACTGTAGGCTCATCAGATCCCTTTGATAACTCATTCACTATAAGAAACGTGTATATAAAATATTGTAATTAGACCGTCCAATTACAAGTGTTACGTAAGTAATAAAAAAAAATTGTTGTCACTTTATATTTGAATAATATTGATTATTCAAATTATTTAATTATTAATTATGAATTAATAATTATCCAATTAATTTTATAAGAGGTTACAAGTTCTATTTCAAAATATAACATGAATTAATTTTGAATTAATTATGTTACATGGGATAAAAGTTTAATTATAATAAAATTAGGGTCAATATTAATATTGATTAATTAAAACCCTAATTGTTTGCCTATATAAAAGAAATAGTTTCTTTTCTCAAAATGAAGTTTCTTGGTTGTTGTTTATATTTTGAGAAACAATAAGAGAAAAAAAAAAAAAGCTTTTTTTTCAACAAATACAAAGAACAAGAATTTGTGTCTTTGTTCTTTGTATAACAAAAAATCAAACACTCACCTCTTATAAATATTGATTTAATTTGATTTTTTTTTAGAAAGAAATCAAAAAGTAAGTGAGCACAATTCTATATAATTGTGCCCACTCACTTGTTTTTTGATTTAGAGATATATCAAAGAAGGTAATGTGGTAAGCAATCCACAAATATCAATACAGAAAATAAAAATATGATTTTTATTTCTTTATATTATTTTATTTCATTGTTTTATGAATTCTGAGTTCTTGAGTTTTCTAAAAAGTTTTGAAACTCAATGTTCCGCAAAATTCTTAACTTTATGAAAAACAAATTGTTGATTTTTGGTTTTTTTAGCCAACATTCCTAAGTCTGATTTTTATTTGGAAATGAAATTAAAGTTTTGGTTTTGAGTTTTGTTAGCCAATGAGGCTATAATTTATAAGTTTGCATTCAAAAGTGAGGTTTGTAAATTCAAAGGTTTAAGGCGAAAACAAAAGATATGTTTAAATGTTTTTGTATGATCAAGATAAGGCATTTTGGGCTTTTTGCCCTTAGTAAGGACAATTTGTGCTTTTGCGCTTAAAGATATGGATTTTGGTGCCTAACGCACTTAGAAATCAAATTTTGTGCTTATTGCACTCATATGAGAGATTTTGTGTTTTCACACCAAGTAAGTAAAGAAAAATAAGTTTTCAAAGGCCATAAGTATATTGACCTTTATAAGTAAGTTTTAGACCCGGCCGGTATATCCCACATTAGTATGACAAGTCCTAGAGGGAGAATATGTCACTAACTCAGGGGGAAATTGAGTCTGTCGCGTCGTCTCTACTTTTGTGGGATATTATCTCGTGTTATGGTTAGCGATATAACATTCCGCACATAACTACAGGATGTCTTTGTAAGTAAGTACATGTCACTATTGGTGTCTGTTAAAAGCGCCACGTCGATTAGCGTTATCACAACTATCACGTGATTGTAAGTATTATAGGGTATGAATGATGCTTTTAGAAAGCAAAATAAATATTTGAAATATGAAATATTGAAAGCAAAGAAAGCTATTTTTTATGTTTTAAGCATATTTTACGATTAAATGAAATTAAGTTTTGAAAAAATTTAAGAAATGGAAATTCATCTTATGCATTTTGTAATCCATAAGTTTTCTATGAAGTTTTATGAATATATATGAGTTTATTGAATTTTTATTTTAAGCTATGTATGGAAATGGAATTGAAATTTTATATGTTTTTTTCAACTACAAGATTTATATAAAGCTTTATGTATGTATGATTTTATATTGATATTTAATTTGTAAGGTTTATATGTGTAAGCTTAAAGGCTATTCAATTTCTTTTAAGTTTTATGTAAATTTTATGCACATATGAATTTATAATCTTTATATGTATGTTTTGCAAGCTATATGAGATTTATATTTTTCAAAATTTCAAGTAATGTATGCTTTAGAATTCTTTAAGTACGCTTAGAAATGGAATGAGATTAAAATTGGAAAGTTTTAAGAAATAAAGAATTTTTTAAGTTATAAGTTCCATGAAGTTTTATGAATATATATATATATATGCTCATATTTATTTTGATGTCTTTATAAGTTTTATGGGAAGTTTTATGCTACTATATATTTTAAAGACCTTCCATTTATGCTTTGCTAAGAAATAAGTTTTGAAACCTATAAAAAGTTAAAGAAATACAAATGCATTTTGAAAAGTTTTTAAGCATATATTTTTAAGAAATAAAATATTTTCAGTTAAAAAAGAAATTAAGCACTCACCGAGCTCCCAAAGCTCACAGTTTTAGTTTTTATATTTAAAAACCTCCTCAGGTATTGAAGTGGGTGACCAAGATCGGAAGGCTCCTCCAGAAGAGTAAGTTGGGCAATGACGCGACAGTGCTTATACATAAATACATTTTTCATATTTTGTACGTGAAGAAAATCATATGTAAATATATGTTTAATATCAAATGAGTAGTCCAAATTCAATTAAGGTATGAAAATTTTAGTTTTCAAAACATTGTATGAAATTGATTATGGTGTCATGCTTTTGATTTTTAACGAAATGGATTTATGATTGCAATATTTGGTTGTGGAAGAGGTTGGGTTGGATAAATGAAAGTATATGGAAGTGTATTTTTATAGGTATTTTTGGAAATATTAAAAATACAACAGTTACGCTGTCAAATTTTTCATTTGAAAAAATAAAAAAAAAATCCAACCCATTCTAGTTTCATAAAGTAAGAAAATGTTTTAAGGGTTCGTTTCGCGAATTTCTCTTAACCCATTTAATAGGCTTTAGGAGGGATCTATTGAGGTGCCAAGCAGGGCCCTCCGGATGAAAGTACGGGAAGATTCGGATTGGGTCCTGTCAACATCACTTTAGCCGTGACTCATATCAATACAATTAATCCATTTTCTTCAAGTTTTCATATGGAAAATCACATGAAAATTATATCAATATCATGGCAACAACTAACACCCAAAATTTCCAAAATCAAGTTTCCATTTCATTTTCAATTTTGAGTTAGTAAACTCACCTTAGAAATCACTTGAAACCACTTGAATAGTTAATTGTCATGACCACCTAACTTCTCCCTTTTTGGTTCTTCTCCTCTCGGCTTCACCCTTTTTTTTTTTTTTCTCAAAATTGGTTTGCTTCTAGTTTGTCTCACGGTTGAATTGCTTCTCTTCTTTGTTATTTTCTCTCTCAATTCACGGCATCAATGTATTTCCTTTTGATTGCTTTGAAATGGCTTATATATATTGCATTGGAATTAAAATTGTCATTGAATTTCTTCAAAATTACCATCGTGTCATCCACAAAAGCTTGACAAATGTCACCATACATGCATCCTCTTTGACACGTGGCATTCATATATTAAATCTCTTTGACACGTGTCGTTCATGCATTAAGTCTTCTTGACACGTGTCAATCGTGCACATCTTTTCATATTTTCGTTTAATACGAGATTTTTGAAAACATTCCAAACGGTTACTCCAAGATTTTTTATATTCGAATTTCTCTTATCCTCTCTATAGTCTTCGAAATTTCTAAAAGTCATTTCATGCTCTAATTTGGATCCCTATAATCTTAAAGTTAACTTTAAGACATTTTTTGATATAAATCCGATTTAAAATCCAGATTTCTTTTTGGAAAGCATCTTTTAGAATTCAAAAATATCTTTTAAATGTTTTGATATTCACTAGAGACCCCGGTCAAACTATTATTAATATCTAGAATCCTTTCGTAATTCTGACGGGATCCTAAAATATTTCTAATCCACTCATAATTCAATAATTATAAACTTATATACCTCATATACACATTACTAAATCAGTAGAATAATTTCATTCACTTTAGACTTATACACGTGTCCAAAAAGACATATTACAATGATGACGGATGGAGTTATAATTTGAGATGAAATGATGATGAGTTTTTGAAAATAGTGATAATGATGAAATTTTAAATGAATTTTTGTTATTTTAAAATAATAATATATTTAAAAAATATATTAATTTTTTTTTAATGTTGATTGAAAGAGTATTTTAATCTTTTTGTACTTTTGACCATTGATTGTTAAAATTTAACTGTTGTTGACTAACAATAAGAGATATTTATGTTGTATTTTTGGAATCTCTAATAGTCTTAATGTTATTATAACCAAACCTATTATATAGATGTAATTTCATCAAACCTTGAAAGGGTTTGCGCATAATTTACCCCAAAAAATTAAATTTCTTTTTTTTTTTTTTTTGAAAAAGAGAGAAATTTGAGAGAAAAATGTGAAATCTAGGTGAAACCTAGATTTTCGAAGGTTGAAGATTTAGATTTTCAAATTCAGATCTTTATCCATAAACCCATAAATAAATAAATAAATAAAGTCGATTAGATACTAAATAAAAAAAATCAAAATTTAAGATTTTTTCCTTTTTTTTTCAAAGAGAAAAGAAAATTTTGAAAAAAAAAAATGGAGGATTTGGATGGATCTTCAAATTAAAGATTTTGGATTTGAAAGATTTGAGTTTGAACTCAGGTCTACGATATTTAAAAATATGATTTTCGGACCCAAATCTTCTACCTCTAAACCTATTAAAAAAAATTAGGCTATCAAACATCACCTCTCTCCTCCAACCGGACACTTCAATAAATAGGAACTCTCTCCTCCAAGACACTTCAATCTACACAACTCTCGCATAACCACCAGAAATAAAATAAAAACTCAAACTCTTAAAAATAAAATCAAAACCAACTAGACAACACCACTTGACCGTTCATTCTACAACTTCCTCCTCCAATCCAACACTTCCATCTCCACGCTTAACCTGTTTAGTGTTTGTTTGATTGAATATCGTGTCTGTTTTTATTTTTTTGTTTTTCCAATTAATTCTTTTTATTTTATTTTATTTTTTAATTTCTTTTTTTTTTAATTTTAATTTATTTTCTCATTTTTCTTCCATACGTCAAATATATACTTCCATGTGAAATGACAAAAATAACCCTACTTATATAACATTTGACTAATGGTAAAAACTAAATTAATGTTTTTAAAACATGAAAGACGACGAGAGATAAATAAATTCATAATTAAAAAATGAAAATTTTTCAAAAAATATAGCGACCACGATAAAATCCATCCTACATAATTGCGCATGCTTTTCACACTTCTCCTTTCTTAATTTCATTTTGATTTTCTGCTGCACGTATAGAGTAACAATATCAATTTTTAATTTTAATAATGAGTGCAAGGACAAAGTGGGGTATAAAGAGAGTTATTTTGGGTGACTATAATTTGGTGTTCAACTATATAGAACGGCATATTTCCCTTTTTTCCCCTTCGATCCTCCGGTTGTTCGTTGTGTTTTCATGCATGATACAAGATCCGAGGTAAAAAATACAGCTAGGCTCGACTATATATTACACAGACAAAATTTATAGTAAGGCCCGCAAACAGTACATTTGATCGTCGCGTCAAACGTGCGCGTCCGATTGTAATTTTGGGTTCAATCTAAGTGCCTTCTTTGCCAAGTTGCGGATATCTTCCCTGATGGACTCCACTGATATCCTCCTAAGTTCTTTCACTCCACCTCCATATATGAAATCCTTAGCATTGTCCTCTGCGAGGGAAAGCAAATGAAGTTAACTGAAATTTGTCTACAACAAAGAAGATGCAAGGCTATGAACTCAAGAACCAAATGCACTGGAAAAATTCAACTAGGTAGGTCAATAAGTGGATTACTTTGGGGAGAAAATCAGTTTACGTTCAACAAACCTTCAATGCTGATCATTTTGGTTCGTAAATATGACTGAAGATAAAATGTTTGTTTTACCATTTTGTGCTAAATGACAAAGAGCAAGCTCAACATGGCGGCGTGTTGAAATTGAACTGCTAGTAGAGTTGGCAATCAACCATTCAAGAGCTCCATCTTCCATTAGAAGTGAACGGCCCTTTCTTTGTCCTGGACCAACAAACATGCATCAGAATTTTGATGGTGGAGATCAATGATTAAGAGCATGAATACATATATAAAAGGATAACATGAGTAAACCTTGAATAATTGCTCGGGATTCACATTTTGCAAAGTTAGCCAATCCTCTAGCAATCTGCGCAATGACATCGCTATTCCCAGATCCAACCATTCCCAAGAGTGCTTTGATGGCTCCATCTTCTTTGAGCATTTTGTGTAATTTTTCTGTTGTGAAAACTTTTCATTACATACATGATCTTGATGCTCGTGAAACTTTCACAAAGACATGGCTCTATTATTGTTTTGGTGAAAATATAATTTAGCAGAATTAGTGCCTCAACCTTGAGCTGATGGTAATCTCTAAAATTAATATACATTCGGTATCTAAAACTACGGTGGACATTACAGTTGACATATTAATTTCTTAGGCAGCAACAACATGACCTAAAACGAAATTCCACACATTAATTTCAAAATCAGTTTTAGCTTACCATTTCCGCATAGATTAGCAAGTGCACCAGCTACCATTCTCAGAGTCTGTGGATCATCAGTTTTACCTGCTGTCTTTGCTAGAAGCTGAGCACCTCCTCTGCTCATTATTAGGCCTTGATTCAGTTCTGAGAAGATTTGAAACAAAACACAAGTTTATTTCAGTTTTATTTTACAATTTATACGATGCAAAATATTAATGCCATTAATGTCCAGGGGTAAACTATGGTGCAAAATGTCACTAGAGCAATTCCTGCAAAATATCTTTATGCTCACAAACTTTAAAGAAGTCCAACACAACAAACCAGATAGAAAAAAATTTGAACGGTTTGTGTTATTTCCATGTGCAACAAATAACAACAGAACTTGCATTTTCATGTCTACTTGTTTCAAGTGTTAAATAAAAAAGGAAAGAATTAACAAACAGAAAATTAAGGTCATCACTGATCAACATAAGTAAAAGTAGACAAAGAATCGGGATTATTACCATTCATTGCCAAATTGGCAATGGCTCCAGAAGCCACTCTAAGAATAGTTGTATTCTGGGAAGATTGCAACAGTGAAAGTAATGCTTCTAAACCACCTTCCTCCACTATTTTTTCTTGATTAGTATCTGCAAGGACGGTGATTCAACCAGGGAACAAACAAGTTTAGAAGCAAACAGTCAATTCAAGTAGAAAAAGATTCCTACACTATCTTAATTACAATCATTATACTGGTCAAGATGGTATATATGATATAAATGACAAAAACTTTATTGCCACTGGGCTATAAGTTAATACGGCATCAAGCTTACAAAGCCTAAAGGACATGAAAGGATGGCATTTAATGTTTGGAAAAAAAAACAAAAAACAAAAAGCCACATAATAGGAGGTGAAAGGGGAGGTAAGAGAGGTAAGTTTAAAAAACAGCAGGAGAACAATAATAAAAAAATTTCTTACAACAAATTACCAGCTCCAATTAGCAGTTGCAATATCATAAAACATTAAATATGTTTGACTACATCAGATATGTACAGAAAGTTTATCAACCACTTTTTTTTTAGGTCATTTATCTTTCTGTTGACACAAAATAGCACAAGTTACATCCAGCTGCAATGCTGCATGCATGGGTGGATGTGTAACTTAGGTCTACATTTGCATATATTAGTAAATTCTAACTTCGTAAAAATTTTTAAGTCTTTTATTGCCATTAAGAATGGAGGTATTTTAGATTTTTCTGCATCTCAGAGTCCCAAAACTGTAAATGTTTTAATAAAGTTCACCTGCTAACTCAAAGTCTAAAAATTTTACCTAAATTTCATAGAAATTACTAGTAACCTGTTCAAGAATACATAGAAGTATTTCTAGCGCTTCTAAAATGAGGGAACATAAGCTTCTAAAATGAAAGTTCCTGCTTTTGTGAAAATTGATTTGAAATGAAAGGAAGTATCCAGAATCTAGATCAGCATTATGTAAAATAATTATTATGTTCAAGAACTTGACCAAGTACCTGGAATAAAAATTTGGCATCGATTTATAGCCCATTAATAACGACAGAAATGCCATTTTAGTAAATGAAAATAAGGTTATAATTTTGAGTAATTTTTCTGATTTGTTGAAACACCTCCCGATGTTACCATATATTCATGTAAGATAAGAAAATGAGAAGGAATGGTTGTGTTTCGTAGCTTCAGCCTTCAAATCTTATATGCTACTTTTGTATGCATTAATTTGCACAACAATGCTGTAGATCAAGCAACAAGTGGATTCATTGGAGAGTTGTAGACTAGACCCTATGTTCAAATTTATACCAATAAATAGATGAAGGAAAATGGGGAAGAAGAAAGGCAATAATTAGAACAAGGGAGGCTGATATCAAAGTGACAAGTCATATCCATATGAAAACACATAAGAAATTTAAGTTGTTAGAAAATAAAAAGACTAGAGACTTCTGTAAACTTAGATTGAACCGAAAGGAACCTAGCCCCAATGCATTCATATACTTCTACAGGCATAGAGTGGTGTACCTTCAGCAGCAAGATTGGCCACCACTTTCACAGCATGAATTTGGATGTCAGAGTCTTCAGATTTCAACAACTGTAATATCTTTAGAAGCCCAACTACATTTGTGAAGCCAAGGAACATGTAATTTAAAACATGTAATCTATATAAGAAAATAAGTGAAGATATATCAACTATATGTATGTAAAACCATATCTTGCCTTCATCGCATATCTTTGCAATAGTAGCCCTCTGACTGGAGAACATCTCCCTCGATGGGTTTGATTTGTGTAAACCCACTGGCGTCCCAAATCTTGAAGATCCTTTACTGATGTAATCCTTCATATACGGTTTCTTGTCCTGTTATATCAATATGATTTAAGGCAATAAACCAATAAGTTTAAATCCTATGTAAGAAGGCCCACAAATTTTACCTCAAAATTGTCATCATTTTCAGGTATAGTCTTCTTCAGTTTGACCAATTCCCATTCAATGTCCTTCCTCTCCTTTGCTTCAATCAAAAGTCTTTCCATTGCAGCGTGAAGCTCTTTACTTATTATTTCCTGCATCATTCCAGATGTAGTGACACACAAAAATGACTAATTAATCCTTAACTTCTTAGCAGATGGTCGTGGTTCTCATGACTACAATTCAATAAAACTTAATTTAAAAGGACGAAAAATTATAATTAAACACATATGGCTTCATTAGACAATCACACCTTTTCTTCAAGTAAATCTTTATATTCTGATTTCAAGGATTGAAGTTCAGTAGATACAGACTCATGTAGGTGATGTGTTTCCTGTAACTTCATTTTGAGTTCTTTGATATCATTCTGCCCCTGGATTTTAACAGACAATAGTCACAATAACTATAGTTGGATCAAGCAATCTGAAAGGCCAGTAATCAATCACATAAAATTCATAACCTATAAGCTCTAAACAACCCTTTGCTATAGTGCCAGCTTAAAAGAAACTAAATTGATAATATTAAGAGAGGACCGAATAACCAGTAAGAAGCTTAGTTTCAGGAATGATAAGAAGAAAACCTCTGTTACAGTATGTCTCAAAAAACAAATACACAAACCACTAAAATGCCATGTTTCTAAAATTCTGTTTAATTTTCTGCCCTCGTCCTATGAGAATATAGTTGATATAAATGTCACCAATAAAGTAGGCAAAATCCTTATGGATGAATGCAATATTTAAAATATATCAAATGCCCCAATATGATGATGATGACGAAAAAAAAAATCAACTACAGTAAACCAAAAAACAATTAGAGATATTAATTATTATAGTTACTGTTACTAACCAGCAATTATGAGAGTGGGTCTAATTTGAAAAATGAAATTCCTACGCAGGTTTGGTGAACAAATAAAGTTACCTGCATTGAGTTTTGATGATCACTTAGAAGCTTCTTCGCCAGATCCAACTGCTCTTCTACACCATCAAAGCGAGCATGCTCATCATCTAGTTTCTTATTTAGCTCTATTATTTTTTTCTCATACATCTTAGTGTTGTCTACAAGGGCCTTCTTATATGTAGAATTCTCCATCTCATATTTCTACAGGAAACAAAAAATTATATAGAAATATAGCATTCAGGTTTGTGTTCAAGTTGTTAAAATTTGCATAATATATAACAGGTTCTCATATGTCACTTCATTTTTTTATTTATAGGAAACAAACATATTTTTGTTCTCTTGTTCTTCCTTTTGCTCCAATATCACTTAATGTAGAAGGGTTAATAAACATGGCAAGAAGATAGGAGTTGATTAATCTTCTGGAAAGTTGAGGTAAACTGCATACATTAAAGAATGTCATATATCCACAAAATATACTAGTTGCAAGAAGTAAATAATATGTTGAGATGGACAAGAATAAAACAAAATATCATTGCAATACCCAATACATAATTTACAGACCTTAAGTGACTTTTGATGATCAGTCATCAGCTTCTTCATTACTTCAACTTGTTCTTCAGCAGTTTCAGATCGGTCACGCTTAATTTCTAGCTGCTTAATCAATTCTGCTATTTTCTTCTCATACATCTGAGTGGTATCAGCCAGCACTTTCTGATATGTAGAATTTTCAAGCTGGTATTTATATTGAACATAGAACAGCACAAAAAATCATGCAAGTTAAATTTTCAGTTTAAAAAAAAAAAAAAAAAAATGATAAGAAGAAGAAGAAGAAGAAGATTCTAACTGAAAATAACATTACCTTAGGAAACATTTTCTATGATCACAGTTTATGGAATTATATAACTACTTCTACTTTCTCTAGACAACAAACAAAGTCAAAGCTTTGGTTGAGAGGAAAAGTTTTTGTTCCCCTATGCCGTGATGCAGCATAAACCCTTTAACATTATCAGTAGTTCTGTCCACCTCATGATATGTTTCGTTCTTTCTTTTTTCATTTTCTTTCCTTTTTCTTTGGGAGTGTTTTAAAATATATATGTTTATTTAGATTTGCCCATGCTGTCACGCAGCATAAACCCTTTAACATCATCTTTCCCTCTGTCTAGCTCATGAATTGTTTGAAAATATATATGTTTATTTACATTTGCACATGCCATCATGCAGCATAAGCCCTTTAACATTGTCTTTTCTTTTGTCTAGCTCATGAATTTTCTTTTTTTTTTTTTTTTTTTACTTTTATTATAACTTTGGAAGTGTTTGAAAAGATATTTTTTTTTTATATTTCCCCAAAATATGGTATTTCAGATAAAAAATTAGGTGCTGCAGAAATTGCAACTATTCCTTTTTTTCTTTAAATCAATGGTGATTGCCACAGCCATAACCATAGGTTTAAAACGTGTGTCTAGGCTTGAGGCGTCACAAGGCACACCTCTCGTAACCCTACTTGTTAAAGGGCTTCTGATGGCTGAAAGTAGCCAAACAACTGCCGTTCCACTCTCCTCTCTTCTTCTCTCTTCACACTAGCGTCTTAGCCGTCAAAATCAGCATTCCGACAGGTGGCTGTTGTGGCATTAGGGTTGCAAATGGGAATGGGACGACAGTTGTATGTGTCGGTTATGGTTTACTTACACGGCTATATGTTAAACCTAAAATATATACAAAGGAAAAATTATAAATACACCCCTAACTTTTGATAAATTACCCCATCAGATTCTCAAATTTGTAGGTAAAAAATTAAAATAAAAATAAAAATTCTTACAATTATATATACATATATTGAAAAAAAAAAATTAAAAATCCCAAATTTATAATATTTGAACTCCTTTTTTTACAAAAGTTATGTCTCACTTCGTAAAGTAACAACTCGGTGCGCTTTGCACCTTTTAGAACTATGCCCGTAGCTATCACACAAAACAATTCAATAAACGCTTTGTGACTGAAACACAGTATCATGTTTTAAGATATTTGGGCATAACTGAGTGTAGAGTAAAATTTTTAAAGGCAAAACTAGTCAAAATCAAGTGAATCCCTATATTCATCTAGGAAACAAAAGTGCCAACCACTCTCTAAGAGTCGTGAAATTAAGCCCAACTCAGTTTTTCTTCAGAAGTTATGAATTAATGGAATTATCCATTATACAATTTCATATTCACTACCATGGTATCACAAAGATTTATTTTAGTTGGTCTAGAGAAGGTATTAAAGGATATATAGCATCAGCTAACAAAGAAAAAATGAGTAGCTAGATACTTGATAGCGACAAAGCATTCTCAAGTTTCCGAAAGAAGGAAATGTACCTTGCTATTTTTCAAATCCTGTTCTAGTTGTGCAACTTTATCAGCCATCAACTCATTTTGATCCATATGATGGTTCAATTTGCATGAGACATCTTTCATCTCCAATTCCAAATGAGAATTTTCCTTCTCTAGCAACTACAAGAAGAATAAGGTATTAGGAATAAAAAAACATAAATTTCATAGAAGAATATTATAATCTTCTAACAAACATTTGAACACAGAATAATAATTAATTGTACAACTTGAAACAAACATAGACAATTTTGAGAGGAAATGAGCACAAACCTAGACATAAGAAATGGTATTTCATAAACAATTTATGAGGAGAGAAAAGTACCTCACACCTTGTGACTAAATTTCTTCTTGCTTCATCATATGAGTCTTGACAATCTCTAAGCTGCATTTCATATTCGTAATTGTCATTCTCTCTTAATTTTTGCTGCCTATCAATTTGTGCAGTAAGTTCTTCTACTTGAGTAACTAGGTTGTTTTTTCCTTCATCATAAGAATTTTGACACTCTCTCAGTCGTTGTTCCAGCTCAGACTTTACATTTTCTCTCAACTTATGTTGCCTCTCAATTTCTGCAGTAAGATGGTCTACTTGAGTCTCAAGCTTCCGGCATAAACTTTCATAATCAAACTCTTCTTTAAGCTTTACCGTGTTTACTATTTTCATTGCCTGAAGTTGCAGAAACTCATTATGGAACCTAATGATAAATTGACGTAAGACAAACACTAAAGAAATAGAATAAATAGATAGATAAAGAATTAGAGATTGGAGAAGATAGAAATTAGAGGAAAAAGGGGAAACTATAGAAGAAAGTGAAGAAAACCAAATGAATGGCGAGGAAGAAACTTAAGAACAACATAGTTTTTGCTCCCCATATAATCTCAATGCATCACATATGCTCCTCTCCTCAGTAATAGTTAGAACAACAAGAGCAGAAAACAGATATTTATAGCACCCGATTGTGGGGTCACTGCTATTTCTAGATGTATGTTGCATTTGCTAGGCAGAATTCATCATAACACAGAAATATCAATCAGAAATTGTACAACAATTGCAATTATAAGACAGTAATCGTAGCAGTTATAATGCCATGAGGGAGAAAATATTCATCAACAATCAACCAAATTATACTGAAAGCCCAAACTAGATGAGCATGTGCAGACTATTAGCACCTTCAAGGCTTCAACCAAGATTTTGGGGTTTGGGTGGCAAACATGTTTCTAAATGCCACAATCCCTCCCCCAACCCTCCTCTCTTCTTCTGCAGTGCAGCCATCCGACAACCAAAAAGGAAATATATCGACAAATTTCTCAATATTTAGATTATCAACTTCTACTTAACTTACCCGTTGTCCAAACATTATTGTGCTTGCAGTCTCTGCATGATGACGTGCCGATGGACCAATTGTTATTATAAGTGATGTCCTCGCAGAGCCTATTTGATTAGTGATTAATTTTCATCAGAAAGTTCAAAGGAAAAAGAAATTACTAGAACAAGACAGCAATAGGACATACAAATACAAGCAAAATGTGGAAGGTCAACTTCAGACAAATATTAATTATAATTATAAACATCCTTGGCAGCATCTCTTACTACAATTAGGTCAAGAGTCTTATAAAACTATGACAAGAAATATTATTACTTAAACAACCAAAAAGTATGTCGAAGCATAATGACAGTTAAAATGCAGAAGTTATTTCTCAATTTACAATTATTAAGCATAATGACAAATTATGGTCTTATAACATTTACATGTTATAAGCAGTACATACGTTCCCAAGTCTCACTGTATTCCATTAACAACATTATTTAAGAAATATATATACATATATATATAATATTTACATGTTATAAGCAGTACATATGTTTCCAAATCTCACTGTATTCCATTAACAACATTATTTAAGATATATATATATATATAACATTTACATGTTATAAGCAGTACATATGTTCCCAAATCTCACTGTATTCCATTAACAACATTATGTAATATATATATATATATAATATATAATATATATCTGTGTGTGTGTGTGTGTGTGTAATGTAAGAAGCTTTAGGATTACCTCCAAAAGAATCACGAAGCAATCTTGTCAACTTAGAATCCCTTGTAGGTATATGGGGGCTGTTCTCAGCCAGAGCATTTATACATTTTCCGAGAGATGTAAGAGAAAGATTAATGAACTTAGCCTCTTCTAGCAAGGAACCCTCACTGCCTGAAACATGAGAAAATAATCATGTAAGTTTTTCATGATTAAAGAAATAAAGTAAGTTCCACTTCACTTCTTTAAAATTTATAACAACCAAGTAATTTTGTTAACCAATTATTAAGCATAATTTTAGTCTAACAACAGATACTGTCTTCCAGTAAGGGATATTGTAAAACTCTGCAATGCAAAACTTGCAAGAAGGGGAAAAAAAAAAAAAAAAAAACCATACAAACAAAGAAACATTCAATTCAAGTGATGACATACGTTTGCCCCAAAATTTTGTGTTTAAAAAAAATAATAAAAAAATAAGGAAAGAACAACACAAAAGGGACTGGAAACAGAAGTTAGCAGTGACAAAAGTTTGAGGAACAAATATAAATTTACAAGTACATACCAGATTTGTCTAATCTTTCAGAACCGGCAAGATCTACAATCAGCAACTTGCTTTTTATTACTCTAGGTATGGTATTGCCATCAGGTAAATTATATCTTGTTTCTTTTGCTTGAGAAGCAATTTCATCTACTTTTTCATGGACAGATCTTCGAATATGAACCTTAAAGCAAACAAAATTCAGATCTTCAAGGTGTACATTTGGTATTGTTCCTAAGAAAAAAACATGATAGAAACACTCACTCAGATGCTCACCGTTAGAATTGCGTGACTGCGTGAAGATTCAGTATTTAGCTTCGTATTGGCTGCATGACGATTTGCCTCACCAATTTGCAATAGCTGTAGAAAATGATCAAGATCTTGAACTTTTACTACTGTTGCACCAGGCAAAGACACTTCTCCAGTCTTGTGGTCCTCATTAATTGGGATATTAATCTTTTCTGGTGCAAGCAAATCTTGTAGTGATTCCATGTACAACTGGAAAATTGAAACAAGTGAATGAGTGATGATCCATTAGACCACAAAGGAGACTATCCCTTTCAAATTGGCAACCATATGGAAACTAAGCTTTATGTTAACACTGAGTTGCGCCTCCAAGAGTCAATGAAACAAATAATTTTGTATTCGTCATTAAACGATATGGGCAACAATTTAATGTGAAAGAACAATGTATACTAAACAGAGTAACATAAGCATGTTACCACAAGGTTTTGTGCACACTAATTTTCTCTGTAATTAGACCAGGATCCTAGAGATAAAAGCATGTATTTTCCTTTCTCTGTTTCACGTCCAAATTAGTACCATGTTTTTCGACAATAAATGTTCTACAACTTAAATTTATCATCTACAGTTTGAAAAGTTGCCATTCTTGGGCAGAATGAAAATATGACTATTGGAGAAGATTAGAGGATTAAAACTCCATGAAAAAGTTAAAACCACAATTAGAACCGGTATTGCACAATCATGCCTCAACAAAGATAACAAAGATAACAAAGATAACGATCATAGCACTTAAACATAAACAACAGTTGGACACCTGCAAATAAGAGACTTGCACACAATCAGAGGTGAGTGACACATCTGCAATTATGTCTTCCATAGCTCTAACCATAATACCACGTTCGGATGCATCATCTTTACCCAGTCTGCCAACTGTGTAAGTTTTGCCAGTTCCTGTTTGGCCATAGGCCATAATTGTCCCATTATATCCGCTCAATACACTCTGCAAAAACAAATTAATAAATCTGGATATTGAATTCTTCTTCAAAGTAAATTAACCTAGTGATGATAGAAAGAAAGGCAGACAGATAGATGATGCATTACCTCAACCACAGGCTTTGCCACCACTTCATAAACACGCCTTTGAGAAGCGGTTTCAGTGAAAACTTGGTCAAATCGGTAAGATTCACAACTCCAGTTGTTTTTTCTCAACTTGAGTCGCTTTTGCTACAAGGAAAGGGAATATATATAAAGGGTCTGTTTTAGCTAGCCATATATGTAAAAGAAATAGATTTGAACCAGAGAAAAATGTTACCTCAGGCTGCAACTCAACACAATCAGGAAAATCAGCATCCAAATCAGCATTTTTCGGACGAAGCCTGACAGCAACCCGCACCCTTGCAGGATCTGTGGTAATCATAATGCAAGAATCTTCTCATTATTATTCAAATTTGCAAGCAACGACTTGCTTGTAATTCAAATTTGTATTGAGATGATGACAACACACATGTTAAAAAACATATTCATTAAGTAATTGAAAGACTAGAGAGAGAGAGAGAGAGAGAGAGAGAGAGTGACCATCATGGTGAGTCGGAGAATTGGGAGTGACAGAGCGCCTAGAAGCGGAAGAAGAAGAAGAGGAAGAAGAAGCAGAGGAGGAGGGTCTGTCTTTGGTGGAGTGAAGAGAGTGGTGGTTGTTGAAGGACGAATGTGGTGGTGGCATATGGTTCTGATGTTGTCTCTCTCTCTGTGTGCTTCCTCTCCAACCAGAACCACCCATCATTTCTTCCCACAAACAGCAGCTACAATTGGTTTCCTCTTTTATTTGAAAAAAAAAAAAGAACTAATACATGCTCACAACTCCACACACACGAGTGGTTGAGGCCAGCACGATATGAGAGAGAGAGAAAGAGAGAGAGAGAGACATGGTTCCCGCTTTGTTTGTTGTAGTTGTTGTCACTTGTCAGTCTGCAACGTTTATAGGCCGGCCTGCCATGGCAGATTAGTTGAGTTGTTCCTTTTTCATTTCAAAATCAAAATTATACTCTCTCCTACGCTTCAACATTTCTGTTTGTTTCTGTTTGTTTCCAAATTCTTTTATATATATATATATATATGTGTGTGTGTGTGTGTGTTGTTTCCAAACCTGAACAAGCTAAAACTGATTCTTTCATTAAAAAGAAAAAAAGTAATTATTTATGGAGACTTATTCTTACAACTATTGTTCATTATTTAAATGTGAATATAATTATTTAAAATGAATGGTAAGTCTTCACAAATTTTGAATTTCCTTTTTCCTTTTACAGTTCACAGAACATTTTTGCAATTAATTAAACAATGGCAGTCAACTTATAATAGAAATTAATAAGTATTGCTTCACTCTGGGTGAATTTACTTTCAAGATGAATTATTAAGCACTTACTTGGTTTCAAAAGCAAAGTGTTTGATGAATTTCATGTAATTCATGCAACATGTACTTTAAAGGGGTTATTGCTTTGTCTTAATATTAAGATTTAATCATTCATGGGCATGGACTTGCTTAAAGAAGGAATGTAGGCCCTCTGATTGATATAGATTCTATGTAGAGGTCCCACAATGTGAGCTAAGTGGGGCCTCTAAGTACCTTCTATATGAAAATGATCAGAAAAATAGAATGCGGGGCGCGCGATGTGCGTTCATGACAATGTAATCACAGCCAACAAGTTAACGCAAAATTTGCGGCTTTAATTGAATTCTCTGTTCTCCTATTTAAAGTAGTAAATTAATTAGTGAAATATTTCTGTTAAATTTTTAACTTTAAAGCCTCTATAAAGGTAAAATCCTAAAAAAAACCACCTCATTTTTAATAGATTACCCATTTTCTCCCATGCAATTTCATTTTTATCCATTTTCCCTCATTCCGTCACTTTGATAACAGTAAAGTCATTCTGACATGTGCAGAGCATAAAAAAACTAAATTACCCCTGATATGATTTTTTTTAAAAAAAACCACTAAAATAAAAAATAAATAAATTAAAAAATGGAGATCCAATCTGGATCTCCATAGCCATGAAAAAAAAAAAAAAAAAAAAAAAAAAAAAAAAAAATCTGATCCCTTCTCTCTTTTCTCTCCCCGTTTTCTCATCATTCAGTCTCTCATAATCATCAGCCTCCCACAATCATTAATCTCCCACAATCATCACCAAGCATCAAAAAGTAGAAAAAACCAATCAAGAGAGAGAAAAAAAGAAAAACCACTAGTCCCACCGTTGGAGACCCAAGTAGGTCTCCAACGGTGGAGACCCATCGAACTGGGTCTCCACGAATGGAGACCCAGTTGTCTGGGTCTCCATACTGAGTCTCCGATCGTGGAGACCTAGATCGGTGACCCAGCCTTGGGTCTCCGATCGTCGTGGAGACCCAGACTCAGAACTGGGTCTCCGTGAACTGGGTCTCCACCATATTGTCGCCGTCCAACCATGCGTCGTCGCCGTCAAACCATGCACCACCGCCATCCAACCAACCCGCAGATCCGGTCGAAGATGGAGAGAGAAAAATGAAATGATGAGACAAAGAGAGAGAGGTAGAGAGATAGAGAAAAATGGAGAGAGAAAAAAAACTCATATATTTGTTTTTATTTTTTATTTTTTAATAAAAATATCTTATTTTAATAGGTATTTTAATCTTATTTATTTTATTTTTAATTTTTATTGATATTTGCGTTGAATTTCCTTTTTTACCCCTTGAGTCAAACGGTCAATTTTATCACCCTAGGAATCTGTTACCATTAGGGGTATTATCGTCTTTTTATATGGTTTCAGGGGATATTTTGGGTGTTTAATTGAAAGTTAGGCGATATTTTGGATAAAAACGAAACCATATAAGGGAAAATGGATAATCTATCAAAGGTCAGGGGGTTTTTTGGGATTATCCCCTCTATGAATCAATTGGAAACATTATATTACCTAATTTAGTTAAGATTAATTCCCATTAATTAATATTCATGATAGGACCCGTTCCGAATTCCCTCTTTCTGGAATTTGGAATGACCTACTCGACATTCCAACGGAAACCTCTCAGACCCTAACTAACGGGACTAAAAGGGTTCCATAAAGTAAACCAAATAAAACTTTTCCCTTTTAGCAATCATTTGCACGCTAAAATTTCGACAGCACAACAACTGTTTTTCAAGGTTCTCAAAATTCTTATAATATACATGCAATTTAAAATAGCACTTCTAAAATTTTCAAACATTGTCTCAACTTCTAAAGGACATCTGGTCCATTTCAATTCAAATCCTAGCCACAATTTCTCTAACTCAACAAAATCATTTCAAATTGAAAAAATAAATAAATTTTTCATGCATGAACTTAAAATATTTACAAGAGAATCAAAAGCTTTTACGTCATATGAGTTTTACAATGAAATGACTTATCATTTCTTGTTTATAATTTTACAAAACCATGCAACTTGATTTCACAAAGATATCATGGTGAAGCTTGCCCACCTATTCTTGAGTAGGAGATCTAGCACCGTGAGCGCTAGTTCCTGCACCTAGGGAGGTTTTATTGTACAAACAATGAGAAGAAAAGGTGAACTAATAAAGCCCAGTGAGTGATTTAGAATCCTTTGCTAATAAAACTAACTTTTCTTTGAAATACCTCCCTAAAAGCATTTGAATAAAATCTTTAAATAGTATATTAGAATCTTAAATCTCATGCATTTCACAAGTAGCTTTATAAAGCTCACATACATGTATTAAAAACATCTTAACATCACATACTTTATATAAAAAGCAAAATATGCGAGAAATACTAAAATTCATCGTGAGATTTCAATAAACATTTAAAATCGTGTATTTTCATTGTTTCACATCTCATAATATAGTTTTCTAGCAAAATGCACCAAATGGATACCTAAAACTTATATCACATGCCGACTATCTTAACGCTGTGCAATGTGATGGTGTCACGTGTCGACTAGCCTAGTGTCGTACAACGTGACTTTCACTCTTTAAGACCTCTCACCACCACCAAAGGGAATGTTTCATCGCATAAGTGGCGTGAGATATCATCCTATATGTGTGGAGGCGACTCGACAGACTCAACCTTCTCAAGTTAGTAACAACCCCCAATAACTTGCCACTCACATATAGGATTCTACTGCCGGATCTATCCTTTAGCTTTATTTCCTTAACTTTCGGGGTAAGCCATTGGCCTTTGAAAACATTCCTTATATCACTTTTAAATTTAATCATGCTAAAATATGAAGTATATTGCTTTTTGAAATACTAAAAGCATGCTTTTTTTACTTCATACAAAAAGGGGTTCATAAACTAATATCTCATTCTTTAAAAATATGTATTCTAGGTGCATGAAAGTATATTGCTTTCAAAATACTAGAGGCATTTTCTTACTAAATGTGTACGCCATCCAAAATCAATATTTTCAATAAATTCTAATATACATTTCAAATGTACTTTAAAGCATATAATTATTAAATTTAGAAGTTTATAAGATTAAAATTGAAATAACTTGGTAAGGAAGCAAGTTAAAACTAAATAAAACATTCTACTCACTAGTTGCTTTCCAACCCTCGATAAGAGTTCCTCAAGGCTCCTTCCTTGCTTTCACTTCCCCTACAAATCATATTTCAATTTGAAATTCATCACAACAATTTCCATTTAGTGTCTATGTCAACTATCATTCTAATGGCAACCAAAATAACCTAAACTAGAATGTACACTAAATCATCTACTTAGCTTAAGCTTTACATCTTTTATCTTCTAATCCATTTCCTCTCAATTTCAAGTCATAACCATCACTAAAATAGCCCATGAATCACACCAAAACAAATCAAAATAACCATTCATCACACTTGTCCTCTTTAGCCGAACACACACCTTTGAACTATCTCATGAATTTTCCTTTCATCCAACATCAAATTCACCTTTAATATCATTCATTTTATAATCCAAAACATTCAAACCAAATCAAAAATGATAATATAACACCAACCCCTACCCTAGGCCGAACCAAGCTTCCATGCATACCTCACTTTGGCTTTTCCATATCAACTTTGGCTTTTCCATATCAACATTATTTCTTATTCTTTCAATACTTTTTTTCATGCATAAAACATTTCAAATACATAAAACTCACATTGAATCACCATATTCCCACCTTGGTCGTGCATCATTCAACATGCAACCTCAACTCTTCTTCAAATTTTCAAACTCAATTTTACATCAACATGCATCAAAATTCATGGTAAGTGAACTAACATCTTAAACATCACCAATTCACATTTAGTTTCAAAAGTTCACTTTCATTAGAATGCTTACCAATTGGTCTTGGATCCCTAGGCTTACTTTTCTCCAAGTTTGAAGCCTCTACACTCTAAATACATGGATAAAAAGTTCAGCAATCACCAAAATAAAATTTAGATAGCATTGGAGAGCTTTACTGTCTAGATTTTATCTCACAATCTCACCAAGGAAACTTAACTTTTTCACTTGAAAAATCACTTACCTTTGTTGGATATTCTTTCTAGGCTTGTTCTCCACCTTTTATTGGTTAAAAATCCACTCAAAATCAGTTTGAAGAAGGTAAAGTGCAGGTGTTGTCCAGATTCTTTTTCAAGCTGAAATTCCCCTACAGTTTTCCTTACTTCTAGCGACCCTTACCTCTGCTCCTTCTCCAAATTTCCAGCACCTTCTCCTATTTATATATCCATTCTCAAGTCAACTAATTGCCCCTCAAGCTTGGCATATAATTACATCTAATGCCATTAACTTATTTTGACAAATTTGCTCTCTATTTCTCTACAATCTTTCCATACTTTGTGATTTCAAAATTCTCTTACCTAGCTCTTTAACCAATGGAGTTACTAATATTATTTCTTTAACATTTCTTCAATCCCCATTCGTATCTTATACTCTAATAAATCAAAACATCATTTTTCGGATGTGAAATCGTTCCGTAACTCAATTTCAAGAATATACCATTATTTTCGATTTACTTGAATATTTTGTCTAACATATCCAAAACTATAAAAATTTATTCAAACCACATTATTTTCTTTCCGTTGATCTTAGAAACGTCTAAATGATCTCAACCTAACTTTTAGTACTATTTCCAGAACTCATATTTATTGGGGTTAACATCACCCAACATAACTAATTAAAAATATATTAAAGAAAACGTTAAAACAAAATCGTGAGCCTATAATTCAGATATAAAATGATTTTTTTTTCTATGGCTTAAATAGTTTGTGGCTTTTAATGTACTTTCCCATATATTTATCAATATGTATAAGTTTTCTCGTTATAGATAATAGATTATTTTACAATGTGTTTACTTTAATTACGGGAATCGGAATAATTGAAAATCGGAATGGTTTGCAATCGAAATTATGTATCGAAATCGAAGCAAGTTGTTTACTTCAGTTGTAGAAATTTGAATCGGAATCAGTAGTATTCTTATTTAGCTATTTACTTTACTTTGAAATTGGAATAGATTAATTACAAGTTACAAATACGATCTCGATTAACAATATTTTATGCTCCATAAAAAAAATTAAAAAAAATAAATAAATAAATAAACTTTCTTAATAATATTATTGTAAGCTTATTGTGCATTTGTATTTTTCTTTTTATTTTTGTTAATGTTAATGAATTTCAAACTATCCATAATATAAGAAATCACATTATAATTTCTTTTTTCATTGTTTTTAAACAAAAATTACATAATATTATCTTCCTTCTCAAATAAAAATATGGTGGTCATTTTTGTTATATATATATATATATATATTTATTTATGGTCATTTTTGTTATATATATTTATATATAAATATATATATATATATAACAAAAATGACCACCATACTTTTATTTGAGAAGGAAGATAATATTATGGAATTTTTGTTTAAAAACAATGAAAAAAGAAATTATAATGTGATTTCATATATTATGCATTAACTTTATGTTGGTCAACTTTGTTTACACAATGACTAGCATTGATAAAAGAATGTGGGACATCCGTTTGCATTATTTACTTCGAGGTAGGAAAATGTCGGCAGTTAATATACCTATCACTACCGATCTTAGAGTTTGACCTGTGATTCCGGACAAAAATAACTAATTATAGAAAGATTTATGTTGATAAGAATGTGAGACATTCTGGAGTTATTAGCCCTATTGTCTCTCCATATGCCACCAACTCAATACCAAACCTAGGGCATGTAGAGACACTTTCAGATAGACTTGTAAATCTAGTTATGGTTGTAAGTCAAAATTGTTTTGCGTCATGTACTAGTAGTAATCAATGATGGGTAAAATCTTATTGCACTAATTATAATAAGTCGCGTGCAAGTATACACGGTCATATTGTAATATACTGACAAATCAAGATCGTTCCCATAGGGACAATAGCTAATTTTTAAGTATCAATTACCAAACTTCATTGAAAATAATTTTATTCAGACTTCCAAATTAAAAAGAATATTTTAATTCACTTAAAAAAATAAAAATTAAGATATAACTTAACTAAACAAATAATTAAAAATTACTTATAAAGACAAAAGACCAATACAGAATAAAGTATCTAGGAAATACAACTTCACCAACTATTCCAACGACTTATTCTCATAAAAATTAAAATAAAATACATAATTCTATTGCGTATTTAACCAGATAACTCTTAAGTCTTCACTAGCCTCTTCCGAATGGTCAAGTAAAAATATTCAAAAGAATTAAACTGCTATATTCCTGTGCCGATTAATTAATCTGAATTCTTTAAGATCCAATTATCTACAACGATTACACAAACCTTTTATGTATATTCCTATCCTTTAAGATTCATGTCATTTTATTGATGTCTAAACTATAGTTGTCTTTTCCAAGTGCAATATAGTTAACTGATCAGGTTAATTAATTAGGTCCACGTTAATTAACCACATATATAAACAATAGAACAAAATACTGACAATAAGAATAAAACCATTAAACACCAATAAATCATTGAATAAGAATTAAAATAGTTGGCTACATTGTATTCTTAAATAGAGTAGTTTAGTTCTCCATGAAACCAATTAACACAATGAGAAAAACTGAAATCCAAATCAATAACATTGTATTAATTGAGAAAATGAATAAAGGGGAAGTCACTGTGTAATTCTACAGTGTAGGCCTTGCTTGAACACGAACGTGCAAATTGAACGCAGTCGCACTGATTGCCCTTACAACTCTTTCTGCCATCGTTTGCTCTGTAATTTCTCTTCTGTCCCAAAAATTCTCCTCTCTGTTGCAAAAATGAGATAATTTATAGACGCACCAGTTTAGGGTATTATTTTTTTTTCCCCGTTCAATCAGTTGACTCCAACCCGTAATCTCAAGCTTCCATCCCCATTTTGCTCTTTGATTCTCTCCCTTTTGTCTTTAAGAAATCGAATGTTCAAATGAATTCTAAGATTCTTTACAAGCTGATAGTTGACAGCTTCATAAACTTTTTAAAAACAATCCTGCTTCTTTCTTTGGAGTCCTTGAATCTTTGAGAGATGCTTGTGTGTGATTGTAAAATTGAATTCTTTCCTTTCACTCACTGATTGACTAAAACCCCACTTGACTAAATTGGCTTTGTCAAGTAAACTCAAAATCTTTGAAGTCATTATTGGCGATTTTCCACGAACAAAATCAGTAAGAACACTTTACTGCATCTTAAACGCGTGCTTGGAACGCTTGAAACACCCTTGCAAGTCATTCACGCGTGAAACAAGACCCATGCCTAGGTGCAGTCCATTTACGCAGGCAACAAGGCTGCGAGAACTCTCAACACCCTTGTGCTAGTCTGGGCTACAAGTTGATAGCCTGCTGCTATAACCAATGGTAAAATTATAAAAGTCCCTCAACTTTCAAAAATTCAACTTTTACCCCAAAAAATTATAAATTGACCTCTCTCTTCAATTCTTGCACAAAACACTCATAAAACATTAAAACACCCATATTTCATTCGAGTTTTCATCACAAAAGCATAGGTTTAGAATGTAAAATCGTGCTTAATTTTAGCCCAATCAGTCAAGTTTCAACTTCTATCGTTGCATTTACATCGATTAAAAGTCCAATGTGTTACATTGATTATGGTAGAAATGATCATGATGATGATGATTGGGACATAGATAGTGATGGTGATAAGACATCGAAAAATAGAGATGATAATGAGGAAACTAAAATTGATAATGACGATGGAAATAATACGGAGTATCTGAAGTTAGATTTTTGGGTTCACAATTTGAAACCAACCTTTCACAACAATACTGGACTATTCCTAGTGTAGATCAGTGCGAAATTGAGGCTACTTCAATCGCATTGTTAACCTTCATCCAACGTGATATGTTATACAAAGGTGCATTTTTTTATAGTAAATATGAACTGAATGTGGTCATTGGAAGATGTGTTCTTAATTCCAGGTATTAACATAAGTTTATACATTCGTGCAAGGTTCGATATGAGGTCGGTTGCAAGGATTTGACTTGTAGCTTTAAGGTTCGTGTAAGATGCAAAAAGAGTGGTTCGTTATGGTATGTGTTCAAGTATATGTTGAAACACACATGTTGTTAAAACGTCTTCGAGTTACATGTATAGAGTGTGAAGACTATTGTCATAGCAACATTGTATAAAAGAAACGTGGGGCTTGATAGTATTACACCTCAACATTTGATCGGAGAAATGTTGGAGTAGTTTGGTGTGCAGATCTTATACACTAAAGCTTGGAGATCTTTACAATATGTAAAGAAACTAGCATATAAGAACGCGAATAAGCCATTTCAGCGGCTTTCTTTGTACTTTCACATTATAAAAGAAACAACACCCTGTATAGTGATGACAACTGAAATAGGTAAAAACAATTGGTTCTTATATTTGTTTATTGCACTTGAACCCACCATTCAGGGTTTTCGGTCTTCCATCAGATCAGTTGTTATTGTTGATACCACCCATTTGAAAAATGAATATAGAGAGGTGATTTTTGTTGTTGCATGCAAAGATTGGGAGGAGATAATTTATCTCATCAATTTTGGATTTGGAAATGGAAAGTCAGACAATTTATGGACCTAGTTCTTAAGTAGATTATGAGAGATTATTGGTGGGACACAATATTTGCTATCGGATTTGATTATCATATCTAATCGTTATAAAAGCATTGCGAAAGTGATGTGAGTTGTTTTTCCTGAAGTCTTATACGTGTTCTGTTTCTCCCTCTTGAAGCAAAACCTGAAGTAAAATTGTAGAAAGCAACAAAATGTGATGGATATATTTTACTTTGCAGCACATACTTATACAAAGTCAGATTGTGATAGATATTTAGAAGAAATTAGAAGGTTATGTTTGAAAATGCACGAAAAATTGGTTAATGCTTGAGTGATAAAGTGGTCACGTATATATTCTTCAAAAATAAGATATGGCATGATAACCACTGACATTGTAAAGTCACTCAACAAATGCATATTAAAAGCACGTCGTTCCTAATAACAATTGCACATAAATATCTAAGACTTATGCAACAAAAATGGTACAATGATAAATATGTTCATGCTGAGAAACTCAGAACTCAAGTTACCAAAGCTGTAAAGAATCATATGAACTCAATGGCTGAATTATCGATGATTAGTCAGGTATCTGTCATTAAATAATCGAACCTGTTCAAAATTCCAAATCCTGAGATAGTTAATGGGTTCATTCATCCTTTTTAGCAGTCATATAATTATTGTCATTAGGACCTAGATCAGTTGCCATGTCCAAATGCAATTGTGGACATGGCAACTAATCTATGTGGATATGCCATGTCCATATACAATGATAGATGTATTCATGCTGAGAAACTCAGAACTCAAGTTGCCAAAGTTGTAAAAAATCATGTGAACTCAATGGCTGAATTATTGACGACTAGTCAGGTATCTACAATAAAACAACCGAACCTATTCTGAATCACAAATCTTGAGATATTTAATGGGTTCATTCATCCTTTTCAACAGTCATGCAATTATTGTCACTAGGACCTAGATCATTTGTCATATCCACATGCAATTGTTGTTGCCAGGTATCGTATTTGCACCTTGTTATTTTCGTTATTTAATGAATATAGTAACACTCTACCTTTATCATGCATATCAAATTCAATGGTATTCACTAATATACACTTTGTCATGATTATTATACCAAAGATGGCTTAAAGTTGCATATGCACATCAGATCAATTTTGTCATTGGCCTAAAAGATTGGCATGTTCCTACGAAAGTAAAAAGTATGATTGTACTACCATATGAAGGAAGAAGACAAGCAAGTAGATCGAGAGAGGCGTGGACTCCTTCAACTAGGGAAAGTCATCATAAGAAAAAGTGTAGAAAATATGGTCAAAAAGGACACAACCGTCTTTGTTGCCCTAATCCCCTACATCTACCATTGGAGAGACGAGCAGAACTACTATTGGATATGCTCGAACCAACGTAGAAGTTGCTGGAGAGGCTGGGATGGGTGTCACCATTGCTGGACATGTCAGAACCCTCCAAAATGTCACCTTTGTCGTGTGACTAAACACACGCGACGTCAATATGATCAACAGTTTCTTATTCTACCCTGAGAAGATAATAAAAACAATGATAATCATGAAAAAAATGAATAGAAATTATGTTTGAAAATTCTACTTTTATGTATGTTATAATTGACGAGCACTTTTTATTAGAATAATTTGCATGAAAATGATGAACATAATCGAACACTTTATATTATAATCATATTTGTGAGAATAATTTGGCATAGAAATGGAGTCTCTAATTGTTTTTGTGATAGTGGTAGTGGTATATTCATATGATATTATATAATGTAGGTCCTATTATACTTGAATAGTCAAAAAACAGTGGAGGCTCTGTCAAAATTTGTAAAAAATTTTAGTTTAAAAATAAATCAAATAAGAAAACTTAATTAAGAAATTAGCAATGAATTAAAGTAATAAACTAAATGTAAATGTTATAAAATGAAAGTAAAACAAAAAATAAATATTCACCGGGTTTTATGAGGCCACAAAACACGGTGTCGGGTTTTGTGAAACCACAAAACCCATTGTCGGTTTTTATGGCCTCTGAAAACTCAACATTGGGTTTTGTTGGCTTACAAAACTCGGAACATTGCCAATTTAAAAAACAAGTTTTATAGGTTGATGTCAATTTTTGTGGCCTTATAAAACCTAATGTCGGTTTTTTTTGGAGCCATAATATTTGGTGCTAGAAGTTTCATGTTATGTTGATGTGAACCCCGTATACCAATACGACACCCACAATCAATTAAATTAACAACCCCAAGAAAAATGTAATTCAAGAACAGCAAAGAAAATAAAAGAAGATACCTTGACTCAATGATTAGCGAATCATGAACCAAGATAATAAAGACGCCACTCCCAAGAACAAGAGAAGAATGAGGGAGATAAGTCAAGTGATAAATCAAGAATCAAGCCTTGATAAAATCTCAAAGTTCATGAAGAACAAAGAGAGAAAACTCAAATTTTATGTCAAAAATGTCTAAACTCGTTTTTTAGGCTTACATAGGTTTTTATAGGCAACATAAATGAAACCCTAGTTTTTAAACATCTCATGGACGTCCTAAGCCCTTAGTACACTCCACTTGGGTTTAAAATAACTAAGTTTGGGCTTAAAATAATTAAATTTGACAGCCCAATGCATAAACTAATAACCCAACATGAAATAAAACAAATTAAAGCCCAATAATATTAAAGTTTGATATTTAACTACCTAAACAATTAAACTAATTTAATTAAACTAGCTCATAAAACAAATTAGGCCCAAATTAATACAAATAGTTGAAACAGCCTAATTTGCCTTCAAATAAGCTCCCAAGCCTTTAATATTATTGATCTTGGACTTGATCTCGGGCTTGGATAATGTTTTGAAATCTTGGTATCCTTTCCATGTCATCCAATTCTTGTTGTGTAAGACTCTTGGTCCAAATCTCTTGAATCAACCCATTTAACACTTCTTTCATCTTCTTGGCTCTAGCCTTTGTCATAGGCCCTCTATTGATGTTCAAATGATCCTTAAGCTTGCTTCTTTGGCTTCCATCATTCCCCATTTCCTCAAAAGGATTTGTCCTCAAATTTGCACCTGTATCCAAATCAAAAGGAGAAAGATCAGAAACATTAAAGGTAGCACTAACATTATACTCACCCGGCAAGTCTATCTTGTATGCATTATCATTGATGCATTCAAGGACTTGGAATGGACCATCTCCACGCAGCTACAACTTAGATTTTCGTTGCTTAGGAAACCTTTCCTTGCGCATATGCACCTAAACCCAATCTCTTGGTTCGAACACAACTTTCTTTCATCCTTTGTTAGCTTGAGCAGCATATTGCTCAGTCCTTTGCTCAATATGTTGTCTAACCTTTTCATGCAGTTGCCTAACAAAGTCAGCTTTCTTCTTCCCATCCAAGTTCGCTCTTTCCTTCATAGGCAAAGGTATCAAATCCAATGGAGTAAGTGGATTGAACCCGTACACAACTTCGAAGGGCGAACAACCACTAGCCGAATGCACACTTCTATTGTAAGCAAACTCCACATGTGGTAAGCAATCTTCCTAATTTTTCAAGTTCTTTTGGATGATAGAACGTAGCAAAGTACTCAAAGTCCTATCAACCACCTCTGTTTGTCCATCTGTTTGTGAATGGCAAGTAGTAGAAAATAATAGCTTTGTTCCTAACCTTTCCCATAAAATTCTCCAAAAATGACTTTAGAACTTCACATCTCGGTCTAAAACAATACCTTTTGGCACTCCATGTAGGCGAACAATCTCTTTGAAGAATAAGTCAGCAACATGTGTGGCATCATCGATCTTGTGACATGGTATAAAGTGAGTCATCTTGGAAAATCTGTCAACCACAACAAATACCGAATCTCGACCCTTTTTGGACCTAGGTAAACCTAATACAAAATCCATAGAAATATCAATCCAAGGTTCACTAGGTATGGGCAAAAGTGTATACAAACCATGTGGTAAAACCCTAGACTTCTACCGTCTACATGTTATGCACTTATCACAAACTCTCTTAACATCTCTCTTCATGTGTGGCTAAAAAAAATGCTCATTTAGCACATCTAAAGTTTTCTTAACACCAAAATGACCCATTAGTCCACCCTCATGTGCTTCCCTAACAAGCAACTCTCTCATAGACCCTTGAGGAATACATAGTCTATTATCTCTAAACAAAAATCCCTCATATCTATAAAATTTGCCAAAGGCAACATTCTCACAAGCAACATACACAGAAGCAAAATCAATAGCATTCACATACAATTCCTTAATATGCTCAAAACCCAATAATTTTTCATCCAAAATCAAAATCAAAGCATACCTGCGAGATAATGCATCAGCTACAACGTTTTCTTTCCCTTGCTTATACTTGATCACATAAGGAAACGTTTCTATGAACTCTACCCATTTGGCATGTCTCCTACTCAACTTACTTTGTCCTTTCAAGTACTTTAAGGACTCATGATCAGTATGGATTACAAATTCCTTAAGCCACAAATAATGTTGCCAAGTCTTTAAGGCCCTACCCAAAGCATACAACTCCTTATCATAAGTAGGATAATTCAATGATGCTTCACTTAGTTTTTCACTAAAATAAGCTATAGGTTGCCTATCTTGCATAAGAACAGTCCCTATACCTATTCCCGATGCATCACACTCTATCTTAAATGTTTTAGATAAATCAGGCAATGCAAGCAATGGTGCAGAACACAATGTATCCTTAATCAAATCAAATGCATGTTATTGCTCACTATCCCATTTGAAACTCACACTCTTTTTCACAACCTTAGTTAATGGTGCAACTATGGTATTAAAATCCTTAACAAATCTCCTATAAAAACTAGTCAACCCATGAAAGTTATGCACTTCACTAACATTTCTAGGTGTAGGCCACTCTCTAATAGCCTTGACCTTCTTCTCATCTACTTCTATCCCTTTTGAAGTAACAACATACCCCAAAAACACAATTTTCTTCGTGCAAAAGGAACACTTTTTCAAATTAGCATACAACTTCTCTTTCTTTAACACATCAAGCACACAATACAAATGCCTAACATGTTCATCTATGATCTTGTTGTACATTAGTATGTCACCAAAGTAGACCACAACAAATTTTCCAATGAAAGAGCACAAAACATGATTCATTAACCTCATAAAAGTATTAGGTGCATTAGTTAAACCAAATGACATTACTAACCACTCATATAAACCATGTTTAGTTTTAAAAGCAGTTTCCCATTCATCTCCTTCTTTCATTCTAATTTGATGGTATCCACTTTTAAGATCAATTTTTGAAAACACACAAAATCCATGCAACTCATCCAACACGTTATCTAATCTAGGTATGGGATGCCGATACTTAACTGTAATTTTATTGACATATCTACAATCGATGCACATACGCCAAGTTCCATCATTATTAGGTATAAGTAGAACCGGTACGGCACATGGACTCATGTTTTCCCTCACATATCCCTTTTTCAACAACTCCTCAACCTGCCTCTGAAGTTCCTTTGTCTCCTTCGGATTGCTCCTATAAGCTGGACGGTTTGGAATTGCAACTCCAGGTATGAAGTCAATTTGATGCTCTATTCCCCTCTTCGGTGGCAATCCCTTCGACATCTCTTCGTGGAATACGTCTTTAAAATCCTGCAAAAGAGTTGTAACAACACTAGGCAAAGAAACATTAGGGTCAGAGTTAGAAAAATAAGTATCTTTGTACAAAAGTACATACATTTGCTGCTTGGCTAGAAAAACAGCCCTCACATCGCTTCCTTTTGCATAAACACCCAAATTTTTTTTCTCACTTTTTTTTCTCTCATTCTCTCATTTGCACTCGTCCTTCCCACTTTTCTTTTGCTTGCACTTTAGTGTTTGGTCACTTATTCTCTCAACCTCACTAGTGTTTGAACTCTTAGCCTCTCTTTTTCTCTCACTCTCTTTCTTTTGCTCATTCTCTCTTATCCTCACTTCATCTTCATACACCTGTCAAGGTGTTAAAGGCACAAAAGCGATCGATTGCCCATCCATGGTAAAAGAATATCTGTTCCTATACCCGTCATGTATGACCCTCCTATCATATTGCCATGGACGACCCAAAAGCAAGTGATCTACATGCATAGGTACAACATCACATAACACCTCATCCTTGTACCTACCAATAGCAAATGATACTAGCACTTGTTTAGTCACCTTAACTTCTCCACAATCATTCAACCACTGTAACTTATATGGTTTAGGATGTTTTGAAGCAGGTAAGCTCAATTTCTCACTAATTCAGTACTAGCAACATTAGTACAGCTACCCCCATCAATGATCATACTACAAACCTTATCCTTGATATGACATCTAGTATGGAAAATATTATTGCGCTGCACCTTATCATCTTCCTTCACTTGCACACTTAAAGCACGTTTTGCCACTAACAATCTCACATCTGTAGGATACGCAACCTCAACATCACTAGCTTCTTCCAACGGTGGCATCTCATCATCATCACTCTCACCTTCGGTTTCTATGTCTCCATCTTCCCTCAGGATCATAACTCTCTTATTAGGACATTGAGAAGAGATATGACCTCTCTCTAAGCATTTAAAGCATTTAATGTCCCTATTTCTTTTTTGAGGTTCCCCAGTCTTGCCCTTATCGTGACTACCACCACTCTCCTTAGGTTTACTACTTTCAGCCTTAGGCTTAAAAGGTATCTTTACATCCTTCTTACCCCAATTTGACTTCCACGTAGATGTAGAACCCGAATTACTACCATACCGTGACATGGTACCCTTTCTCTTGAGTTGCCTCTCTACCTTCATGGTCATATGAACCATTTTCTTTACTTCGACATAATGTTGCAATTCTACAATATCGATAATGTCATTGTTCAACCCTTGCAAGAATTGAACCATAGTGGCCTCTCTATCTTCATCCACATTGGCTCTTACCATGGCTATCTCCATCTATTTGTAATATCCCCCGCTCTTAGGGGATGCCCTCAGCGCCGAGGAACATGTACGAGGGTGTATGTGCGACTCGTTTAAATCTGGACTGAAACAAAGCAAAAGAAAGAAAATTTCCAGTATCAATGATCAGTACCGGTGAATTGGATAGAATGGCATTCTTCCATTCACTATCTAAAAAAGATAGATCTATCATATCTTTCTATTGTGTATGAAATTTATGGTTTCAATTGGTGAAAATTCAATCACCTCAATTTGGAATTTAAGATGAGAAAGAATTCCCCATTGGTAACAAATAGTTATCCATTAAGCGGAGTAAATCCTATCCTATTTTAAAGGAAGATTGTGTTTCCGCTCTTAGAAGAACGGACTAACTAGGGTCAGCTACCCAACCAATCTTCATAATTAAATACCGTTACTGTATAAGGTATATCTTGTTCTGAAAGACTTCTTACTGGAAAATTCATGGGTAGAGCCAAAGAGTGGTAACTGTACAAGTTACCAATAGCATTGATTAAATGAAAGAAGGGCTCCGGTGTATAGAGAAGACCTCACCGTTTAAGAAGTAACCATATAGACGATGGAACCCGCAATTTCCTTATCTATTTCTATTTTTATTTTCCAATGTCTATAAAAAAAAAAAGGAAAAAGGCGTGGTAGGGAAGGTTATAGTAGCAAAAGCCATTGGAATTTTGATTTTATAAATTGGAAGAATCCGTTTTGTTATTAATAGGAAGGGGAAAAGAATAACTGAAAGAGGGGAAATCAATTAGTTATTCATCAAAGTTTCATTTACTCAATGACCAGAATTAGACGAGGATATATAGCTCGAAGACGTAGAACAAAGATGCGTTTATTTGCATCAAGTTTTCGCGGGGCTCATTCAAGACTTACTCGAACAATTATTCAACAAAAAATAAGAGCTTTGGTTTCGGCGCATCGTAATAGAGATAGGAAAAAAAGGGATTTTCGTCGTTTGTGGATCACTCGAATAAATGCAGTAATTCGTGGTTCGGGGGTATCTTATATTTATAGTAGATTGATACACAATCTGTATAAGGGGCAGTTGCTTCTTAATCGTAAAATACTTGCACAAATCGCTATATCAAATAGGAATTGTCTTTATATGATTTCCAATGCGATCATAAAAAGGGGGGGTTGGGAGGAATCTGCCAAACAGTTTTAAATGGAATTCTCTGGAGAATGAATTCCGGGAAGGTAGAGTAGAAATTAGTATGATAAAATCGGATAATATGTATGATAAAGTCGTCAAAATGAGCGAACACGCTCGATAAAAAAATTTATTCTTCTTCCCCGATTCTTTTTTTTTCTTACGACACAACGGATTCTCGTATTTTTTGAACAAAACATCCATCTGTGTTTGAATTCGGATTAGAATCTTGATTCAATTGAAAAGAAAGCCTTTTTCTTTCTGTTCCTAAAACCAGTATTTCTAGCGGTTGACTCCCCTCTTTCAAATTGTTTCTCATTATTAAGAAAAGGTAACGAAGATAAAATACGAGCTTGTTTTATAGCAATAGTAATTAATCGTTGTTCTTTTAAGGTTAATCTATTCACCCGTCTAGATAATATTTTTCCTTGTTCACTAATAAATCGACTAATTAAACTCATGTTTCTAGTCCTCTACACTCATAGAACCTTGTGTAAGACCTGCCAATCGCTGGTATAATTCCTTATAATATAAACTAGGAACAAACCGTCTTCTCATTACAACTTTCATATCATCCCAAGTGTTTATATGATGCTTTCAATTTCTCATTCTATTCAACACTAACTGATCCCACCACATTACAACATAATTCACAAACTCAACTGCAGCTAGCTTTACCTTCTTCTCCTCGGCAAAATTATGGCACTCAAAAACCAACTCCACCATTTCTCCCACTCAAGGTATACATCTGGATCCATCTTCCCTTGGAAAGAGGATATATTTATCTTTATGCTACTAAGATCCCTTCCTGCCTATTATTCCATCTTTCTCTCTCATTCCCAATCCTGTAATTTCTATTATCTATATTACCATTACCTCTACCTCCACGACCTCCTCTATCACCTCTCAAACGATCCCTATTAGCATTGAAGACATTTTCTTCAAATTCTAATTCATCTCCATAGTTCTCCCCAAAATCATCTACAAACTCATTATCACCACCACGAAGTTATGGAATCCTCCTTCGTTGTCCTATTTGCAAATTAGCTATTGCCTCTCTTGTCTCTCCATTCGATCTCTAATATCTCTGAACATCATATTCATCCTCTCAAATTGTTGTTGCATTGCTTTGAGCACAATCAACTCATCGATCTTTTCTCCTCCTTCAACGTCTCTTTCATTAGTCGAAGACATGATTGAAATCTACAAAGAATGTTAGGAAGAGAAAAAAAATCTCACAACACTCCCTCACGTGTTTCACTTTAGTTCTCATGTGTTTGTCACTCGTCACTCCTCACTCTTGTGTGCACTCAACCCTTGTGGTGTAACTCAACACTCCTTGTCCACACTCAAAGTTTTGTCTCTAAGTTCTTTATAGGACTAATGAATCACCAAGGTCATCCTTAAAATAATCGCCTTAACTAATCTCAACAAAACTAAAGGACACACGTTTATGAACAGAAATAATGAAACAAAGAAGAAATTCAATAAACAATGAAAGAAAAGATGTATTAATTGTAGTCAAAGTGAGAAAAAAAGGAAACAAGAAAATTTCAATGAAATAATAATGGAAGAAAATAAAATTTGTTTCCTTGTTTTAAATAGAAAATAAAATAGGAAGGAAATAAATTTTTATTCCTTTTATTTTAAGTACGAGCAAAAATAAAAAGGAAATAAAATATATTCCCTTAACTTAGGTGAAATAGGAAAAGAATAAAATTTATTCCTTTATGGCAAAAACATAAAAATGAATGAGATAATTTCTATTTCTTTAATGGCAAGAACAAAAGATGAAGGACATAAAATTTATTTTTTTAAAATTTATGTTTTCCTTATGTGTAGGATGCCCAGTTAGGAAAGAAATAAAGTTTATATCTCTCCACCTAAGATTCTTTTTTTTTTTCTTCTTTTTTTTTTCTTTCTTTTTTTTTTGCCTTTTTTTTTTCCTTTTTTTTATTCTCTTTTTTTTTTATCCTTTTTTTTTCTTTCTTTTTTTTTTTTTTTTTTGTTTTTTCAACCCTTTTTTTTTTTACTAAAATTCACACACAATAAAGATTATTGGTATCTCAGGAAAAAAGATGAAGACAAGAAAAACAAAGCAAAATAGTGATATGAACAGTAAAGAAGCACAAAAGAAATGACGAAACACACAACGGTATTATGCGAAAGCAAGAAGAACAAATTTGAAATTTTTTTTTTTTTCAATCAAATAAATCCCGAATCAATTAACCTGAAGCTCTGATACCAAAATGATGCAAACCCCGTATACCAATACGACACCCACGATCAATTGAATCAACAACCCTAAGAAAAATGTAATTCAAAAACAACAAAGAAAATAAAAGAAGATACCTTGGCCCAATGATTAGCGAACCACGAACCAAGATAATAAAGACGTCACTCTTAAGAACAAGAGAAGAATGTGGGAGATAAGTCAAGTGATAAATCAAGAATCAAGCCTTGATAAAATCTCAAAGTTCATGAAGAACAAAGAGAGAAAACTCAAATTTTATGTCAAAAATGTCTAACTTCATTTTTGAGGCTTACATGGGTTTTTATAGGCAACATAAATGAAACCCTAGCTTTTAAACATCTCATGGACGTCCTAGGCCCTTAGTACACTCCACTTGGGTTTAAAATAACTAAGTTTGGGCTTAAAATAATTAAATTTGACAGCCCAATGCATAAACTAATAACCCAACATGAAATAAAACAAATTAAAGCCCAATAATATTAAAGTTTGATATTTAACTACCTAAACAAATAAACTAATTTAATTAAACTAGCTCATAAAACAAATTAGGCCCAAATTAATACAAATAATTGAAAACAGCCTAATTTGCCTTCAAATAAGCTCCCAAGCCTTTAATATTATTGATCTTGGACTTGATCTCGGGCTTGGATAATGTTTTGAAATCTTGGTATCCTTTCCATGTCATCCAATTCTTGTTGTACAAGACTCTTGGTCCAAATCTCTTGAATCAACTCATTTAACGCTTCTTTCATCTTCTTGGCTCTAGCCTTTGTCATAGGCCCTCTATTGATGTTCAAATGATCATTAAGCTTGCTTCCTTGGCTTCCATCATATGTTACACTCATCTACTGCTAGTAGCCTAAAATTGATTGTCGTTGACCTTAAATTCATTAATTTAATTAAACTAAGGAAATAAATTGCAATGTCTCAGTGTATTGATGACATTGGACTATGAGATGGCATAAGGTGATATAAATGGCATAAGGTGACTATATCACCTTATGCACTATATCACTTAAGATACGTTGGACCATGTTTGTCTATAATGTTGTCTCACAATTGTATGTAACATGAAGTTTATAGTTTTTGGGTCTATTTGTTTGTTGGAAAAAAAGAAAGGGTGGAAGAAGCATAAAATATTGCCCAAAAATAAAATTATTGGGTTTCGTGGACTCACAAAAACCAACGTCGGATTTTGTGGATCCACAAAACTTGTCATTGGGTTTTATGTATCCATAAAACCCGCAATTTTTGGTGTTTCAAATGTCGGATTTTATGGCCTAATTGTAACACCCCCTACCCGTCCTTTCACTGGACGACTCCAAGGGGCGCTACAGTCATAACTTTGTTACTAAATCTTTAATTATAAAACCATATATTCATATTATTCACATCAAAATATGAAATTTCAAAATAACTTTAAAAATAATACAAAACTCTTTTATTTCAAATGGAAAAATTATCAAAGTTTTCCCAAAAATTTGAACTTTCCCAACTTGTTACAAATCATCATATTCATTTCCAACACAAAATTTTCTACAAACATATTCAACAACTGGAACCAAACTCCATTTGGTTCATCATTTTTCATATCCACCACATTTACCAAAATATTTACACAACTTGATTTTTCTTTACCAAAGACACCATTTTAAATCCAAATACATACATATATGCGCATGAATACAAATTAAAACTTTTAAATACGAAACCAAAGATAATAAATATATATACCCAAAAATAAATATGGAAGGATAGATGTGACTGTATCAGCTCACTGTAGATGTGTTTTCTCTTCAATCTTCGCCCTCCTAACGCAATCTACTACCTACGCACGAAAATTCCAATGCGCTAAGTATATTTGTTTAGTGGGTGTACACCAAACTCAATACTTATATTTTTACACAATCAGTTTATAAAATTAGTAACAAAATATCATAATTTTTCAATAATTCAATTAAATATCCAAAAGAAATTAAAAATAATACATTAATCATAATAATTCTCATAATAACTTTCAATGTCCGTAGTAAACACATGCACGATACCATGGACTGACATACGGGTTTTCCGGCATCGGACACTTGGTGACTACCCCCCGAACTATCAAATAATCATGTATATTTGGGGCCGGATACTCGGTGCCTCTCATAACCTCTAAACTAACATTCAAATTTAGAATCAGTCGGTGCAGTACTGCTAAATGACCCTAATGGCATGTCACTCACCAATCCTCACCTATCTATGTCAAAGCTTACTAGGGCTTAAATAACAATTTATTTTCAAAATTCGTTGGATTGGTTTCGTTTAAACTTTCGGTTTCTAATTATTTTTCAAACAAAAATTCAGTAGCATAACAGCTACATTTCGGAGGTTTCCAGAAAACCTGAAAATATGAAATAACACTTCTAAATATCTCTTCAATCCAACCCAACTTCGTTTTCCCACAATCACACAAATCAATTTTCAAATTCATTATTTCGTTTTTGTCACAACCACATAAATCTCATCAATTATCACAATTCAAAAGAACATATTTCATCATACACGCATCAAAATACTCACAAACAATATTTCAAGCATCAAAGAATTCAAAAATCGCTAATATTCCATTTATAAAAACAAATTGAATAAAGTGTACACCAACCTTTTGGCCACTTTTTTTTTCTCGATTTATTCTCCAGCGAAAGCTCACACTTTCTCCTTTCCTTTTCTTTGGCTTCCTTGAGCTACCTCCTCTCCTGGATTTTCACGAACACATAGATACTCAATAAAAACTCATTCCTTAATTTAAAATGCATAATTTACCAATCCTAATTGATCCAAATATTTTCAAATCTCACCAAACTCCATTAAAACTCATTTGACCTTCTAAATTTAATCTTCGACTTTTAATAATCTCAATATACCTAATTAAACTGGTTAGGGTCATCCGAACACCCAACGGACGCATTATGGGTCAATTTATGGAATTACCCTTCAAACTAGTTTATTGCGCGATTCGATTTCTCTTTAAATTTTTTATATTTTCTTAGCTTCCTAAGCTCTCTATCAACACCAATTCACTCATTTTTCAACTCATTTTTATTTAAAACTAACCATCAACCAATTCGAAATAAAACTCACATCAAAACTACTTCAATCACCAACAAAATCATCAATTACAAACTCAAACAACTCACCCCTTTTTCCTCTCGCGTTGACTTCATTTTGGACTGGTTTTGGGGTGGTTTTGGACTGATTTTTGGGGCTGTTATGGTGACGAAAATGGATGGGTTTTGGGCTAGATCTTCCTTTCTTTCTCCTCATCTCTCTCTCTCTCCCTCGATTCTGCACACGAGAAGACTGGTCCGGCTTCAGTTTAGCTCGTTCTTAGGTGCGGTTGGCGTCGGGTTCAACTCGCATCAACTGCTCATCGTTTCTACCGTCAGGTTCGGCGAGGTCTACTCGATCGGCGTTCTGGTTCGGTCGGCGGTAGATCGGCTCACGTCGCACGGTTCTGGTTTGCGTCAAGTTCAGCGACAATCTGGTCGGCGATGGCGCTGCTCCGCTCGGGTGAGTTTGCCGGCGATCCTTCCCTTCTTCTTCTTCTTCTTCTCTTCTTCTTCTTTCTCGGTTTGGTCGACTGGTTCAACTTACTGTTGAGCTTCAATCTCATCTTTTTGGCTTCTATTTTCCTCCCCAATCAATTTTAAAAATGACGGTCACGTCCTAAGAAAATTCAAGTCTCCCCTTCACTTTTAACTAAATTTTAGTTTAACCATAAATATTAAAACTTATCTTCAATTTAGTCCCTTATCTCATTAGTTAATTACTAGATTTTATTCACCATTTTACCTTTCTGTTTAATCTCCAATCGAGTTCAATCAATATCTAAGAGCTTCCTACATTCTTTGGGTACTCCCACTAATCATTTAGGGTCCCAAAATATCACTTAGGGACTATTACTGAGAAACCCGAAATAAATTTGAGGCTTACAATATATATTCTCACTTAATCTACGTTTATTTGCCAAATTTAATTAATCATAATAATATAATAATAATAACAATAATATTCATGCGTATAAAATTAGGGGTGTTACACTAATAAACCTTGATATCGAGTATGCTAGGGCAATAAAACTCGAAGTCTAGTTTCCTCGTGCCACAAAACCCAAGGTCAGATTTTTTTTTTTAATTGCCTTACATATTTTTATTGCTTGCTCACTAACTAAAAATGATTCTACTAGCCGTAATTTCATTAAGGTAATTTAACTAAGGAAACAAGTTGCGACATTTTACTATATTGATCACTTTGGACTGTGAGATGGGATAAGGTGACTATATATCATCTTATGCACACTCTCACTTGAGATACATTGGACCATGTTTGTTTATATTGTTATCTCCTAGTTGTATATGACATGAAATTAATAGTTTTTGGGTCTTTTTGGTCATTGGAAACAAAAACATTGGATGAAAAAACATAAATTATTTGCAAAAAATTAAAGCATCAGGTTTTGTGAGCCAACAAAATGTGATGCTAGGTTTTGTGGGCTTACAAAACCCAATGCCAATATTGTGTTTTGTTGGCTCACAACATCCGACCCTTTGCTAATTTAAAAATCGGGTTTTATGGCCTAGAAAAACCTTATGTCAAGTTTTCTAGAACCATAAAACCTAGTGCCAGTAGCTTTATATTCTTTTACAATAGTTGTATTGCTTTCAATGGCCAAAAAATGCTTCTCATTGGCCTTAATTTTATAAATTTAATTTAATTGACGATGTTAACTTAATATCATTGGTGCTTTATTATACTTGACATAATGCACAAGACTAGATATTGCATTTTCGAATAAATCTTTTGGCTATATTTATTTCTGCATCAACTCGAAGACACTAGAATGAAATCAAATATATTTTTATATCTTCGAGGAATTACAAGAGTAATAGCTATATATTTTTCATAGGGAGAACATTTTTTTTTTTGGCTTTTTTTTTTTAGCTTATGTGTGATGTACTCGTTTACTCTTGACCAAGTTTTGTTCCACTAAGTTTTACTACTAAGGTTTTTAATAAAGTAGTTCTGAACGCAAATCCTACAAGAATAATGTACTTTTTTCCCCTTTACTAGGATTCTTTCCATAGGGGTTTTTCTAGTAAAGTTTTTAACGAGACATATTCTTGTATGGTAGACATCCAAAAGGAACTGTTGTAAATTATGAATGTGCCACACTTTGATATCCCATAACCTTCATCATTATCCCCTAATAATGCTCTCCTTAATAGTATCTTAATATCATATATTTGTAACTTGTGTCTTTTTATTACCTATACTTATAATTCTTAGTCCAAAAAATAGAGAGTGCATGGATGCGTATTGTGATACCTTTGATAAAGTGAATAAAACAAAAGAAAGTTACTCTCTCCTTCTCGTTTTTTCTCTTTCCTCTATTATTTTGGTTAGTTTTCTAAATTCATAACTTTTAGGCTTTATTTCATAATAAAAGTGATATTATTAAAGCCCATACATCCCATTAAAAATTTTAATATATTATCATTAATGCATTATGTCATTAATTAGTATAAATTTTTTTTGCTAATTTTTTTTTTTAGCAAACTTACTACCATAAGTCCAATCGCCTCCCCTCAAGTCCAGCCCTAAGAGGCCTATATTTTATGTCCAAGCCTACCCTTAATCAGTCTGAGACAAGACAGAGCCCTAATGGGCTGAGTCAGGTGGGATTTATACAAAATTAGGTAAAGCTACAAGCATAAGCAGCCCCGACATTTTTGACACATTTATATATGGTGGGAATGTCTTGATCTTAGGTCATTATTAAGTTGAACAAGTGATCTATGTGGTTAAGCCACACTAAGTCATGATATAAAATTAATTTTTAAAGTTGATGTAGTTATTAACAATAACATTATAAAAATGACTTCAATATTAAAAATTTTAGCAAAATTGTCATATCCAGTGCAACTATTTCTAAAATTACTCACTCTTGACGTAAGTTGGAATCAAGTGACTGAACACAGCTGGAGGGCTTCTTTTCCATACGTTAGAAATTTTGTAAATAAAAAAGGCTGTTTGGAAAGAATACTGAAAATCGAAACCCACAAAGTCAAAGGTAAACTACGGGTTGATTTATACGCAAACCCTTCAACAATAAAATTCTCCTAAAAGCATCAAATACAAGCAGTCCAATGCATGAAAGCATAATTCTAACCTCAGACAAACAACGCAATCTCAAAACAGTAAAATTGCAGATTCTGTCGAAAGAATTATATTAGCTTAACCATTCAATTATTGATTATCTCTTACAAGTAGCACAGGATTTAAAAAATTAAATTCCATTCATATCCATAATTTTTTTATGTATATATTATTAATACAATAGTCAAATATATTTACATAATCAACAAATTTTGTTACCAATTCATTTTATTTTCCATGTTGAAACAATTACCCTAATAATATCCTCTCTTGAATTAATTTTTTTCCTAAATTAATAATATGCTTCAAAATGTTTAAAAAAAAGTCTGATAAAGAGACTATTCAAATCTGATCATTTATATTTATATATATTGTATATATTTATTTATTTATTTAATACTCCTATTGATTACAAACAACCGGACTCTTTAAATATAGACTCTTATGAATCACCCCGGACCATAATACTTATTAAAATCTACTCCCTATGAAAGGGGACCCCAAACTGAGTGGAAAAAACTACTCTCAATCTACAGAGATTTTTGTGTAATTTATCCTCTTTTCTATAGGGATATATTGTAATTGACCGTTCTTATAGCCATACTCGAACCTGCTATGCTTTGCTTAAAAAAGCCATGCAGTCGTGCTTTGCACTAGTGAGCCAGGCGACTTATGAGTAATAAATAAATATTGTATTTGCAAATATAAATAGATTAATTCGAGGAAGAATTTTTTATCTGAACTAAGAAGCTTTTAATTAATAAACAGTTATTACATTTATATTAATAAGAGTATATAATCGATATTCAACTGTACTACCCAGATCTCCAAAACTGTGTCCTCCTAAGTCCTAGGAAAATATGGCTTCTTCTTCTTCTTCCAACCCTCCTAAGCATGATGTGTTCCTTAGCTTCAGAAGTGAAGACACTCGCAAGAACTTTACGAGCTATCTCTATGATGCATTGTGTCGGAAACAGATCGAAACCTTCATAGATGATCATCAACTTAGAAGAGGAGATGAGATTTCCCCAGCGTTTAGAAAAGCAATACAAGACTCGTGTCTTTCAATCATCATCTTCTCTGAAAACTACGCTTCCTCTACGTGGTGTTTGAACGAGATTCTGGAGATACTTGAGTGCTTGAAAACAAGGGAACAAATTGTTGTACCAGTTTTCTATAATGTAACACCCTCAGATATAAGGAAGCAAACTGGGACGTACAAAAAAGCATTTGATGAACATGAAAGGAGCTTCAAGAAGGCGAATGACAAAGTCCAAAAATGGAGGGCTGCTTTGACACAAGTAGCTAATCTGTCTGGCTGGGACTTTATTTTTTTTGAGATAGTCTGGCTGGGACTTAGACCAACATGATGGGTAATTTATTTCTTCTTTTCTCTGGTTGTGCATATTTTATATTGAATAACTTTATTTGACTTTGTCTCTAAGGATTGTAAGTATGTTTAGTTGCTTAGTTGATACAAAGAAACCATCTTATTTTAGTCATGAACCTGTCAGACTATGTAGATAATACAAGAGAAATATATACAGAAAACAGAGAGAGAAAAATATAAATAGAAGAGATAATTTTACTTATATGAATTGCAACAAGATATTTTAATTGATATACCTGCTAGATGACTAATTTGAAGATTGTCTGACAGGTTCACGACTAATTTTAGTAGTAATATTGATGCTAAGATCACATTGTTAATAGTTATGATATCTTAAAAAATTAAATTTTTTAGTAAACTTCATGGTTATTATTAATTTTTTTTAGTTGTTTATTTATGAGACATAATGTTAGTGAATTGATAATTTTTTCAGTTCATGCGGCGTCAATTTCTTTTTAAGATAATATTCTGATTTGATAAAATTTAGCTCCAGGGTTGCTCTGCAACCTAGGTTTTTCTTGTCCCGCATATTTGCTCAAAACTTTCTTTAACATTTGACAGGACCGAGTCTGAATTTGTTGAAAACATTGCAAAAGATGTTTCAAAGAGATTGAATCACATGTCATCAAATGATTGTTTCGATGGCTTGGTTGGAGTTACATTACGCATAGAATCAATTGAATCATTGTTATGCATTGGAATGGAAAATATCGTTCGCATTATTGGAATTTGGGGCATGGGCGGCAGAGGTAAAACAACCATCGCAAGAGCTCTATTACTCTGGATCGCCAATCAGTTTGAATGTCATTGCTTTCCTGAAAATGTTAAGGATATTGCTAAATATGGTCCAAACCATTTGCAAGAGAAACTTCTTTTCGAAATATTTGAGGATTGAAATGCACATATAAATGCTTTTACACTAAATAGACTTCGTCGCAAGAAGGTCCTAATTGTTCTAGATGATGTAGATGATTTAGACCACTTAGACCTTTTAGTTAGAGGTCATAGTTCCTTTGGTGGAGAAAGTAGAATCATTATAACATCAAGAGATAAGCAAGTACTTAAAAACGGTGTTGATGAGTTGTATGAGCTTGAAGAGTTGAATTATGATGAAGCTCTTCAACTCTTTAGTGAAAATGCCTTTAAGCAAAACCATCCTCCAGAAAATTATATAGAGTTGTCCAACAGGGCAATACATTATGCTAATGGCAACCCATTGGCTCTTAAAGTTTTGGGACATTTTCTATTTGATAGAAACATGTTGGAGTGGAAAAATTCATTGAAAAGCTCAAAAGGTATCCAAACTTCAATATTCAGAATATATTGAAGATAAGTTATAATGGATTGGATTATCAAGAGAAAGAAATATTTCTTTCTATTGCATGTTTCTTCAAAGGGGAGAATAAAGATCGAGTTGCAGCTATACTAGATAATTATAGACTTTTTGCTGATATCAGAATAGCTATTTTGATTGACAAGTGTCTCATAACAGTTAGACATAATTTGTTACAAATGCATGATTTGATGCAAGAAATGGGTCGTGGTATTGTTCTTCAAGAATCCTTCAATGAGCCTGGCAAACGTAGTAGACTATGAGATCCTCAAGATATCTCAAATTTATTCAAGAGAAATATTGTAAGAACAGTCTACGTCAAAACTTTTCATTTTAAGCATAATATTACATCTCTAATAGATAATGGATATTGGATAACGTTATCTTTATGAAAGTTAAACATATTTTTGCATTACTTCTACCTACCAAATTCTAACATGTTCTTGCTTTATTTCTATCTACTAAATTCTAATGTCATTTTTGTATTTTTAATAGGAAACACATGCAGTTGAAAGCATATCCCTTGACTTGTCACAAATAAGTGAGCAACTACATCTAAGTCCCGATGCTTTCATGAGGATGCATGGATTAAAGTTTCTGAAATTCCATGAATCTATGACCTATCAAGATTACAATCAAAAGAATAAACTACACCTAAATCAAGGTCTTGAATTACTTCCTGACGAGCTGAGATATCTTCATTGGCATAGATATCCTTTAAAATCCTTACCATCAAACTTTAAGCCTGATCACCTTGTTGAACTTGAAATGCCTTATAGCAACATTGAGCAACTATGGAAGGAAGATCAGGTATGTTTAACATATTGTGTGTATCTTTAATTATCTTGGGTACATATGATTGTTATATGTATATATATATATATATATTTTCAATTTATTCAAGCCAACTCATTTTTTTAACACAGCCTCTTGAGAACTTGAGATGAATTGACCTCAGTTTTTCTGAACACTTAACTAAAGCACCATACATCTCACAAGAGTTTATGGTCCTTAAAAGGTGTTCCAGTCTTACCAAATTTCCTACGATTCCATGCAATATAAAGGATTTATGTTTAAGCTTCACTGCAATTGAAGAAATTCCCCCAGCAATTGAGTCTCTCAAAAAGCTTGTCACTCTGAGACTTGATAACTGTACAAGGCATAAGAATCTTCCAAGAAGCATTCGTCATTTGACATCTCTTACACTACTTGATCTTCACGGCTGTCCAAGTATCACCGAATTCCCAAAGACTTCAGGGAATGTTAAAAATTTGCTTTTAGGAGACACTGGAATAGAAGAAGTGCCATCTTCAGTCCAGCATCTCACTAAACTTTCTAAGCTAAGTCTCAGAAGTTGCAACAAACTTAAAAGAGTTTCAAGAGGCATTTTTAAATTAGAATTTTTGAATGAACTCTCTCTTGAGGGTTGCTCAAAACTGGATGATCTAGCCATTGATGAAGAGGAGGTACCATCATCCGTTGAACTTCTACCTCAACTCTCTCAATTGGTTTTGGGACACTGCAAAATCATAGAGAGTTTTCCAATCCTTTTGTGTAATTTGAGATCTCTTTATAGTCTTAATCTCTCTGGTTACTCTGGAGTGGACAAAATGCTGGACAATTTGCCATTATCATCACTGTCAAGTTTATGTTCCTTGAAAGACCTGAATCTAAGTGAATGCAACTTGTTAGTATTGCCATGTGCTCTAAGCTACTTATCCTCCTTAACGGATTTGGATCTGAGTGGGACCAATTTTGAAATCTTAAGTCTTAAACCATTTTCAAGTCTTTCAACTCTTAGTATAAATCATTGCAAGAGACTGCGATCTTTGCAAGATTTTCCGGTGCCATCGTGTCTAGAAATATTCGAAGCACATAACTGCATTTCATTGGAAACTTTACCAACTTCAAATGTAGTCTTCAGAGGGAAATGGAATATCCAACAGAAACTCAGATATTTTAATTGTTTTAGTTTGGAAGAGACTGCACGCATAAATATTTTGGCAGATGCCCGACTCAGGAGTCAATTAATGGCCAATAATATGCAGAAGAGGACAGCATTGGTATGCTCTCTTTCTTACTAGTTTTTTTTTTCTCTTTCTTTTATAAATTAATCAGAGAATCCTGAATTAACACTAATATATTTGCATTCTTTATAAATATTTATATAATTGAACAATGATTTTCATGTAATTGAAGGGTTCACGACTGTCTTCACATAGCGTTTGTTTCCCCGAAAGTGAAATTCCGGAGTGGATCAAGGATCATAACCAGGGATCTTCAATGACAATCAACTTACCTTCAAATTGGTACAATAATAAGTACTTCGGTTTCACTACATGCATTGTAGCTACGTTCGAGGGCAATCTTTATGATAGCCTTTTCTTCGTTCAATGGATATGTAAATTCATCAACTATGATGGTGAACCGCATGTTGTTCGTGGCTATGTGGACTACCAAGCAGTTGAAGATCCACACTTAGATCACTTGTATGTTAGGCATTGTGCCCTAAGAGCTTGTAATTTGTAAACGTTTAAATAAATTATAAATAAATAAAGTTTATTTTATTCAAATTAATGTGCATTTATGAAATGTTTGCTTCATACGAATATCATGTAACATCCATGATTACTTATGTAGTCTCAAATTAAGTATATAAGTGTTATATACAAGAGGATTTAGTTTGAGATAAGTAATCTAAAGAGTCCGTAGAAAGCAAACAAAGCTGGGTACTTTGTTTGTCGTAAATCTACAGTTGCGGTCCATTTCGTATTTGATACGATGATCTTATCTGAGATTGTTCATATGGTGATATGAAAATGGAGGCACTTATATAATAGAGATTATATAGGATTGGACCATGATAAAATGAATTTCTTATTAATATCCGTTAAACAAAGAAATTCTTTTTTATCAAGTAGATGATCATATATGGATTGATCTTAATCCTGAGTGTTTTATGGACTCCTATTTATTGGGTCATATCTTTTGATTTACATGGGTGAGACTGTTATAGATTTACGGTCAATATGCTTCGTACTTTGGAGATGTGATTTAATAAGTGGCTGGGAACATTCTACACAATAGTGGAATCCACTCCTTCTTGCAAGAAGTAGATGAGTAATTCCCTTAAGTGTTGATTCGGGTCTTGAACAATAAGAGCGTTCAACTTTCTGTGTATGAGTAAATGGAAAGATAAAATTCATAAGTTGTTATGGATATATTGTTCATTAGAGAATTAATGGTACTTAAAGGAACAAGATATAATTAGAGAGGTATAACGGATTTTAATAACCTATCTCTAATTATGAACTACTCGTGGAGGATCGAATCATATGTAATGATTAAATCGATGGACACTAAAAATTCAGATTGTGTATAACATCTACAATTTTGAGAGTGCAACCTTAAGTTTTTAGTGGAGTAACTCTAAGGTTAATAATAGTGAATTATTAATTAAAGAGTTTAATTAATAATTCCGATATTACCGGAGCTCAAATTGTAGGTTCATTTGGTCCCCTTGCTAGCTCACAACCACATAAAGAAACAAGTTAAAGAATATAATTGGATTGTCCGATTATTTATGTACATGTTCATAAATTATTTAAATATTTATAATTATTTAATTAATGGTTAATTATTTAATTATTTGTAGAGGTCATGGGTTCAATTCTAAATGATGTCATTAAATTAATTATGATTTAGAATCATTTAATTTAATGAAAAATCATTTAATTAATTAATGGAAATAATAATTTTAATTGGAATAAGATTCCATTTAAATTATATTAAAAGAGTTTTAATTTAATGAGAATTAGATTTCATATTAAATTAAAAGAATAGAATTATAATCCAATAAGGAATTTGATTCTATATTGGATATGAATTAAGTCTTTCAATTTAAATAGGAATTTGGATTCCTTGTTAAATAAGAAGTGCCCTAGTTTACCAATATATATAAAAAGATGTTTTTATGATTGAGAATTGTAGTGGTGATTGAGAGAATTTTTGGCTACTTGAACCAAAAATTTTCATTGATTAAAAATCACCTAAAAACCATCTACTTCAAAAAATTGTGCCCACACACAGTTTCTTTTATGAAGAGTCATAGCAAGGAAGATCAGGTGGTGGAGAATCTGTGAATCAAAAGGGATCAATTCAATCTTCATGCAAGGTAAGATTCGATCTTATTATTTTAATTATTGAATCGTTATTACTAGCATCAATCGGGCATGTTTTGTTTAAAAATTTTTAAAATTCTCGTTTCTACATTCAAATTAAAATCAATTTTTTCCTTCAATTGGTATCAGAGCCCGGTTTTTCGTTAGTTTAATAATTGATTTAATAATGATTGAATTTTCTTTTTATTATGATTCTTTGTATGTCATAGAGTAGGCACTAATTATTGATGCGTATATATTTTATAATTCATGTTTGATGAATTGAGTTTGCATGGATTGATCGTTAATTGTATGGTTCTTTGGCTAATTTAATTTGATTAATTTGTAAGCCGTTTGATTGGCAATTTAATTTCCTTGTAATCATAGATTTAGGATTTTATTTTTTGTCGAAGAATTAAACGCGAACAAGGATGCTTTTACGGGCGAAAATTATGGTTGTTAACAAAAAAACAAGACTGTTTGCTGTGCAAAAGAGACTGAAATTTGTGCAGGTAGAAGCTGTTCAAGGAAGCAGCAAACGACGCATGGAGAACTGGTTTTGAACCAGTTTTCTGGGCAGCAAGCGGACTGGTTTTGAACCAGTTGAGTGTGCGGCCGCCTGGTTTCATGCGTTGACAACTGGTTTGTGAACCAGTTTCGTGGACTGGTTTTGAACCAGCTTGTCGTGCGTTGATGACTGATTTGTGAACCAGTTAAAACGGCGCTGACAGGATGCAAGTTGAAGCACTTGATGCATGGTCTGTGTTCTGCACTCAGTCAGCAGAGTTGCACGTGCAACGTTCCAATGCATTGTAAGTGCAATTGTTGTACTTGTTCATGCATCATGCACAAAAGTGTGCATGCTTATGCATGCGACACTTGGCATATGATGCACGGTCATTGTTTGCACAAGCATATGTGTGATTGGGAATCACATGGATATTTCATTATTTAAATATATTTATAATGAAATATCATATTTTCAAAGATTTTGAATTCATAATTTTTCGTAAATTGTCCATAAGTTTGGATAATTTTACTTGGGCCCTAAAATCATAAAATGGGTTCTAGCCCAATCCATTTGATGGAGATTTTTAATAATTAAATTGGATTTAATTATGAGCCCATGAGAGCCCAACAAGACTTTGAAGATTATGAAGTTCTTGAAGACTACAAGTGAAGGCCAAGGAATGTCTTGGTTAATTTTTGTAATTTTTTAAAATTAGATTTAGGTCGTTAAAGCCAAAGAACTCGGTCAATCACATGTTATTTATTGTTTATCATGTGATGATTGAATAATTTGTTAATAACATGATCATGCATAAGATATGTCATATAAAATAGAAAGTGTCTACTCGTTGCATTATAACATGACATACATACATGTATTATTATTTATTTGTTCTATTAAATAGTTTATTAGTTAAAATAGAGATAGTAATACATTAAATACCAATTTCATAATTTGTTAGGATTTTAGTTGAAAATCCTAGGTTCACAAATTAGAAATATATAATTAGTTTTAATGTGATTAAAATAAATATATTTCAAATAATTGGTAGTTAAAATGTGGATTAGATTTTAAGAGTTAAAATTGGGTAATCTCACATTAAATCTAATCTTCATAATTAAAGAGTTTAGATTATATAGATTAGATCTTTCATAATAAATTAGATTTTTAAGAGTTAAAAAATCTGGTAATTTATTAGGTGTTAATAGGATGATGATTCTAGTAACATATTGATTCCTAATAACTTAGATTATACTTGTTAGCCGTTAATAATCTAAGATGATGATTATAAATATTAAATAGAAAACCCTAATCCTAAAATAGTGAGTGGGAGAGGGATATATGACAATATATCCCACGGTCTCCATCATTAGTTCAACACCGTGAGATTTCAGTGGCGCCTCGAGACGGCTTTGTTTTCGTCCCCCTAAGGGTGGTGTCCATTTGGGTCAATATAAAGGTTGACTTCCTAACGGATAAGATTTCTGGATGTATTTTGGGATTGACCTACCCTAAGGTTGGCAATTCTCAAGTTAAGTCTGAGAGATCTGAAATGATGGGTTACACTCACAAATGAATAAATTAATTAGTTAGTTTATTCCTTGACCGAAATAAGTGGTAGTTAGATAATTTAGGAATAAGAGTTATTCTGTTATATTATTCGACTGAGATTTTCTCAATCTAACATGCAAATATTTGACCTACCCTAAGGTGGCATTTATTTGTGGCATGTTAGATTATCGTGGCATAGTAATTCTTTTTAGAGTATTTCTGATTCATTATTCATGTATCATACATCATGTTTAATTTTATGTTAAAATTTATGATATTCATATGAAGCAAATTTTGAATAAAATATTTTGTTTATTTATTTCAGCAATGCCGTCACCATTAATTACAATACTTGCCAATGATAAACTGAATGGGGATAACTATGTTAAATGGAAAAATAATATGAACGCCATTCTGGTCTATAAGGATCTAAAATTTGTCCTGACGGAGAAGTGTCCTCCTGTGCCACCTGCAAATGTCACGCGTAATGTACGCGAAACCTACCAAAATTGGGTTAAGGTTGATGAAAAGGCCCGTTGCTACTTGTTAGCAGGAATGTCCGACGTGCTTGCTAAGAAGCATGAGGCAATGACTACAACATCTCAAATGATGGAGTCATTACAAGGGATGTTTCGGCAACTTTCTAAGCAGCAACGACATGAAGTTGTTTGTGCTGCTATGACTGCTAAGATGAAGGAAGGGACATCAGTTCGAGAACATGTCTTGAACATGATGACCTATTTTAATACAGCTGAAACTCATGGTGGGGTGATTGATGAGCCTAGCCAAGTGAGCATGATACTGCAAACTCTCCCAAAGAGTTTTATGCAGTTTAAGAGCAATTATGTTATGAACAAACTGCAGTATAATATTACTCAATTGCTCAATGAACTCACTACTTATCAGTCCATGAATAAGGACAAGATTAAGTCTGGTGAAGCAAATGTTGCTGAAACTTTCACTTCTAATAAGAACAAGAGGAAAAGGACCACCAGTAAGGCTAAGGCAAAGCCTAAGAAATAGGTTACCCAAAAGAAGAAGCAAAAGAGCTCTAAGGTTTCCAAACCCAAAGGAAAATGTTTTCATTGTGATGTGGAAGGTCATTGGAAGAGGAATTGTCCTAAGTACCTCGAAGAGCTCAAGAACAAAAAGAAAATGAAAGGTGAATATGATTTACTTGTCATTGAATCTTGCTTAGTGGAGAATGAATTATTCACCTGGATAATCGATTTAGGAGCCACTAATCATGTTTGTTCTTCTTTACAGTTGATTGATTCTTGGAATGAGCTTGATGAGGGTGAGTTTACCATGCGAGTTGGCACTGAGGATGTCATTTCAGCTAGAGCAGTGGGAGAAGTTAGACTTTAATTTTCAAATAATTGTTTTATTGTTTTGAACAATGTTTATTATATTCCAAATTTTAGAAGAAATTTGATTTCGGTTTCTAGATTATTAGAGCACAATTATTCAATTTCTTTTAGTAATAAAGATGTTATTATTTCTAGAAATGGTTTGAATATTTGTTCTGGAATATTAGAAAACAACATTTACATGTTAAGGTCATTAACACGTAATTCACTGTTCAATGCTGAATTGTTTAAAGTTGAAAAACCTAAAGCAAAGCGACAAAAGATTTCTCTTAATGATGATACCTATCTTTGGCATCTAAGACTTGAACATATTAATCTTGACAGAATAGACAGACTAGTAAAGAGTGAAACTTTAAGTGAGTTAAATATCGGCACTTTACCTGTTTGTGAATCTTGTTTAGAAGGTAAAATGACTAAGAGACCTTTTAAGACAAAAGTTTATAGAGCCAAAGAACCGCTAGAGCTTATACATTCGGATGTTTGTGGTCCAACGAATGTTAAAGCTAGAGGTGGTTATGAATATTTCGTCACATTCATTGATGATTATTCTAGATATGGGTATGTTTACCTAATGCAATGAAAGTCTGAAACTTTTGAAAAGTTCAAAGAGTTTAAAACTGAAGTTAAAAATCAATTAGGTAAAACATTAAAAGCTTTACGATCAGATCGTGGAGGAGAGTACCTTGATACAAAGTTCAAGGATTACTTGATTGAGCATGAGATTCTATCTCAACTGACTGCTCCTGGAACACCCCAGTAGAACGGTATTGCAGAAAGGAGAAATCGTACCCTGCAGGATATGATAAGATCTATGATTAGTTTCTCATCTTTAAATAGTTCTTTCTGGGGATATGCATTGCAAACTGCAGCATATATCTTGAATGTAGTTCCTTCAAAGTCTATTCCTAAAACACCTTTAGAGTTGTGGAATGGTCGCAAAGTTAGTTTGCAACATTTTCGCATATGGGGGTGTCCAGCACATTTGCTGAAAAATAAGACTGGGAAGCTAGAACCACGTTCACAAGTTTGCCTATTTGTAGGCTACTCCAAAGAAACTAGAAACGGATTCTTTTATGATCCTCAAGATAAAAAAGGAATTGTATCGACAAATGCTACGTTCCTTGAAGATAATTACATAAAAGAACATAAACCTCGAAGTAAGATTGTACTCGAGGAGTTATTACCTGGTTCGACTAGTATCCAATCAACAATAGTTGTTGAGAATAACATAGTTAAAACCACATCTGAGCATTAGACAGACTTTCATCAGAATCATTTACCACCTCGTCATAGTGGAAGGGTTATTAGACCACCTATTCGTTACAAAAATATCGGAGAGGCACAGATTGCTATCTCTGATGAGTGTGTAGATGATCCATTGACATATAATGATGCAATGGAAGATTCTGATAAGGAAGAATGGCTCAAAGCTATGAATCTCGAGATAGAGTCCATGTACTCAAACTCAGTCTGGGAACTTGTGGATCAACCAGATGGGGTAAAACCCATAGGTTACAAATGGATCTATAAGAGGAAGAGAGGAGTGGATGGGAATGTAGAGACATTCAAAGCTAAGCTAGTGGCAAAAGGTTATACTCAAAAAGAGGGAGTTGACTATGAAGAAACTTTCTCACCAGTAGCCATGCTTAAGTCCATTTGTATTCTTCTATCCATAGCTGTATGTCTCGATTACGAGATATGGCAAATGGATGTCAAGACTGCATTCTTGAATGACAATCTTGATGAAAGCATCTATATGGTACAACCAGAGAGATCCGTGATCCAAGGTCAAGAGCAAAAGGTTTGCAAGTTGCAAAGGTCTATTTATGGACTTAAGCAAGCTTCTCGATCTTGGAACATTAGATTTGATACTTCGATCAAGTCTTATGGTTTTGAGCAAAATGTCGATGAACCTTGTGTATACAAGCGTATTATCGATAAGAAAGTGGTTTTCCTCGTACTTTACGTCGATGATATTCTACTCATTGGGAATGATGTAGGAGCATTATCTAATGTAAAGAACTGGCTTGCTAACCAATTCCAAATGAAAGATTTGGGAGAGGCTAGTTATGTTCTTGGGATCCAAATCATACGAGATCGTAAGAACAAACTGTTAGCATTGTCTCAAGCATCATACGTTGACAAGATCCTTGTACATTATTCGATGCAGAATTCCAAGAAAGGTTATTTACCTTCTCGGCATGAAGTTCATTTGTTTAAGGAACAATGTCCTAAGACGCCTCAAGAAGTTGAGGATATGAGACGAATTCCCTATGCCTCTGTAGTAGGCAGTCTCATGTATGCTATGCTATGCACGAGACCTGACATATGTTATTCAGTGGGAGGAGTCAGTCGTTATCAATCTAACCCAGGATTGGATCATTGGGTAACAGTAAAATGTATTCTCAAATATCTTCGGAGAACGAGAAACTATATGCTAGTATATTCTGGTGAGAATTTGATTCCAACAGGATATACAGATTCTGATTTTCAGTCGGATAAGGATTCTCGAAAATCCACGTCTGGGTCAGAATTCACCCTAGGTGGTGGGGCCATAGTATAGAGACGATGTGTTGTTGATGAAAATAGTTTCACAGGACAACCATGTTGATCCGTTTACAAAGACCTTAACGGCTAAAATGTTTAATGGTCATCTAGAAGGTCTAGGATTACGAGACATATCTCATTTGCTCTAGGGCAAGTGGGAGATTGTTAGGCATTGTGCCCTAAGTGCTTGTAATTTGTAAACGTTTAAATAAATTATAAATAAATAAAGTTTATTTTATTCAAATTAATGTGCATTTATGAAATGTTTGCTTCATACAAATATCATGTAACATCCATGATTACTTATGTAGTCTCAAATTAAGTATATAAGTGTTATATACAAGAGGATTTAGTTTGAGATTAGTAATCTAAAGAGTCCGTAGAAAGCAAACAAAGCTGGGTACTTTGTTTGTGGTAAATCTACAGTTGCGGTCCATTTCGTATTTGATACGATGATCTTATCCAGGATTGTTCATATGGTGATATGAAAATAGAGGCACTTATATAATAGAGATTATACAGGACTGGACCATGATAAAATGAATTTCTTATTAATATCTGTTAAACAAAGAAATTCTTCTTTATCAAGTAGATGATCATATATGGATTGATCTTAATCCTGAGTGTTTTATGGACTCCTATTTGTTGGGTCATATCTTTTGATTTACATGGGTGAGACTGTTATAGATTTACGGTCAATATGCTTCGTACTTTGGAGATGTGATTTAATAAGTGGCTGAGAACATTCTACACAATAGTGGAATCCACTCCTTCTTGCAAGAAGTAGATGAGTAGTTCCCTTAAGTGTTGATTCAGGTCTTGAACAATAAGAGTGCTCAACTTTCTGTTTATGAGTAAATGGAAAGATAAATTTCATAAGTTGTTATAGATATATTGTTCATTAGAGAATTAATGGTACTTAAAGGAACAAGATATAATTAGAGAGGTATAACGGATTTTAATAACCTAGCTCTAATTATGAACTACTCGTGGAGGATCGAATCATATGAAATGATTAAATCGATGGACACTGAAAATTCAGATTGTGTAAAACATCTACAATTTTGAGAGTGCAACCTTAAGTTTTTAGTGGAGTAACTCTAAGGTTAATAATAGTGAATTATTAATTAAAGAGTTTAATTAATAATTCTGATATTACTGGAGCTCAAATTGTAGGTCCATTTGGTCTCCTTGCTAGCTCACAACCACATAAAGAAACAAGTTGAAGAATATAATTGGATTGTCCGATTATTGATGTACATATAAATTTATGTACATGTTCATAAATTATTTAAATAATTTGATTATTTAAATATTTATAATTATTTAATTATTGGTTAATTATTTAATTATTTGTAGAGGTCATGGGTTCAATTCTAAATTATGTCATTAAATTAATTATGATTTAGAATCATTTAATTTAATGAAAAATCATTTAATTAATTAATGGAAATAATAATTTTAATTGGAATAAGATTGCATTTAAATTATATTAAAAGAGTTTTAATTTAATGGGAATTAGATTCCATATTAAATTAAAAGAATAGAATTCTAATCCAATAAGGAATTTGATTCCATATTAGATATGGATTAAGTCTTTCAATTTAAATAGGAATTTGGATTCCTTGTTAAATAAGAAGTGCCCTAGTTTACCAATATATATAAAAAGATGTTTTTATGATTGGGAATTGTAGTGATGATTGAGAGAATTTTTGGCTACTTGAACCAAAAATTTCCATTGATTAAAAATCACCTAGAAACCATCTACTTCAAAAAGATCTTCAAAAGATTGTGCCCACACACAGTTTCTTTTGTGAAGAGTCATAGAAAGGAAGATCAGGTGGTGAAGAATCTGTGAATCAAAAGGGATCAATTCAATCTTCATGCAATGTAAGATTCGATCTTATTATTTTAATTATTGAATCGTTATTACTAGCATTAATCGGACCTGTTTTGTTTGAAAATTTTTAAAATTATCGTTTCCACATTCGAATTAAAATCGATTTTTTCCTTCATTGTACATGGCGAATAGTGATTGGTATGACGTATATGAAGCAGGTGATGAGTCTAATGACATTGGAGACAGCTTGTCCAGTTTAGAAAAATTCTCATCATGTCAAAAGGCTCTCTTCGAATTCTTTATTGTTGACACTTACATGTATGCATTTCCAAATTATGAAATCAAAAAGTGTGGGGTTAGTCCACTATATGCAGAAGATGTTGAAAGCATAGAGAGTCATGCTGATAACTCTAGTGATGAGATAGTTGCCGTCGATAGTGGAAGAGATGGGACCTCGAATGAGGAAGAACATCTCTACTTAGAACCCAACTTGGAACCACAGGTTAATGAGCATTGGAACTGCTTATTTGATAGTTGTTTCTCTTTTCTCTTCCAAGTAAGTCTCCCTCTCTTTTCTCTTTTTGCTGCACATATCCCGGAAGATGGTTGCATGTAATTAAATATTAAGTTCTCTTGTAAAAGGAAGAAACATTTGTAACTTGTTTTTTTTTTTTCAAAGAAAAAGAAAAAGAAAAAAGAGAGATGCAGCTTTAAATATTTAATAATGATTGAATATACGATTTTATACATCCTTTCTATGTTACAAAATGTTTTTTTAATAATTTCATAGTATTACGAAATTAACTTTATAATGTTACAAAATCAAATTATAAAAAGAAATCATTTACGAGATTCTATACCTAATAAGTCTTCCCTAAGTTTTCACTTTTTCCTTTTTGAATTTTGCATGTGCTTTGTTTGTAGAGGTGGAGTTGAGGCAGTAGTGATAAAGAAGAGCAAAGCAATAAAACAGGGTATTCACAGGGTACTCACTCAATTTAATACATATTTTGATTTTTACTGAGGCCTGCTTGATATATGTATAAATCAAATGCGATCTTGAAAACTTTCAGTCTGATGTTGTGTTGTTCACATAAACTGTTTCACATCTGACCCAGTTGTTCATGAATCGTGATCTAGATATAATTTAATTTTTTCTTTAAACACTAATGGATTCGTTTTTTTGAACACTAACACTTTACGGGTCAGATTATTATCGAAACCGGTCGAGATGGATCATTAATAGCACGACCCAGATGACTACTCCCACAACCGTAGAAAGAACAACTTTTACCAAGAGGAGACTCATAAGTCAGAACCTATAACTTGTATTTTATAGGATAAGGATGAGATTGAATCCTAATAGATATTCGACCATTCTTACTAAATAATAGTGTGTAAACAATAATGGATATTATAGCATAAAGAAAAGGTTGAATGAATAGTATCCAAAAGAAGTTTGCTTAAAGTTTTATGAAATTAGTTTGACATCTAAAAATAAACTAAGATTGGTTTCATATATATATATATATATATATATGGTACACAGTTAACCAAAAAATTATATGATTTTATTCTAAAATGTGTAACTGTAATTTATTATATGTGATTACAACTAAACATGTGTGATAACAATCCGTAAATGTGACAATCAGTAAATATGATCACATTTACTGATTGTAATCACACATGTTTAGCTGTAATCACATATAATAAATTATAATCACACATTCTAGAATGTAATCACGTATTTTGTTTATCAAGTATAAACATACTCTAGGTGTACCGAATAGAAAACATATATATAACATATATATATATATATATATATTAGCTTCTTTGGCCCTTAACTTTTCCTTTAATACTTCAAAATTATTCTTTAATCAAAATGCTAATAATTAAACTTTACAAATTCTATAAAGGGACTATTGTCCCCCTAACTCTAATAAACTTGGTATAAATAAGTAGTTTACCTACTTCTTTGTACATATTACCAAACTTATCAAGTTGAAAAAACTATATCGTATTGTTATATTTTTATCACGTGTCAACTTTAAATCTTAAATGTTATAGGTGAATCATTTTCTATCAACTTAAACTAATAGTTGGATTAACAAGTTACTAAATCAATTGTCTTCCTCATTAGTTGAGTACACGACATTTCATTAAAACCAACCTATAGCACTTCAAACCCATCCATGACAAGGGAACTTACCTAATTCGCCAAGAAGAAACAATCATCTCCTATGTCGTCTTAACGAGTGCTATATCAAATGTGATCAAATGGAGAAAAAAAGGATTTTTCTTTGTATTTTCGGCATAAGCTTTGATAGGAAGCACTAGAGTATGAACGGTCTCCTTGCCTCTATGAAGAGTTTGGCTCTTCAGTTTTTGGTGTGGGTGTATAGCCTCTAATAGAAGACTACACGTGCCAAAACTTGTGTCTAATCAAAGGCGGCTGCACACCACTTTCCATGCAATTAAATTATTTTAATATTCAATAAATTATTAGAATGTTAAATACTTATCATTGCACATGGATATTATCTAGGATGTAATGTCTTTTGACAAATTTACTCTAATCCAGTGGCACTTAACGGAAGCTCATTAATGGTTCTCTAATAGCAGGGGAAGTTTGTGTTGAATTATTAGAACCTAAGGTAGCCTTAATATTAGTATCGCAAACACCGTCATTTAGGTGCAATTTCATCAAACCTCAGGGCAGGTTTGTGGAATTTTGCCCCAACTATTGATTGGTTTAGGGCATGGAGACTATTTGCCATGACCTCAAATGTTAGCCAAATCAGCATCTAATCTTTTTCTCAGCTTACAACTTATAAGGAAAGAACACCAACTTTTAGCATCTTTTTCAACCAAATCTTTTTAATGAGTGAAGTTCAATTATAGAGCTAATGACCCAGGTGATCCCTTAACTGGCAAGTCCAAAAGACAAAAGGTTTTCCATGTGCAAAAACTTGTACACTTGGCTCTTCTACAGGTCCAAGCCCATGTGCTCTCCAAGCTCCACTCACCCTTCTTGGAGGCTGGCTTTGGCTGTATAATAGCTGGCTTTAATAATGGTGTCCTTAATTTTTTTTTTTTTGAAGAAATGGTGTCCTTACTTGTTTAAGGATAGACATTAGAGATTATGAAAGACACTCATATCTTTCTGGAGACCGGCCTTTGATGGATATTTTAGCTCGTCAAATCACTAAAGTAATACAAATTCTCGTAAATTTTTGGAGGCTGTCCTTTGATCGATACTTTGGCTCATTGAATTACTTGTAAGTTACATAAATACTATTAAATAGCTGCTAGTTGTCACTTGTCGTGATAACATTACTGTACAGGCAAGTTGGCTAAACCTTTTATACGTTAGGCATTACTTCTGTAGCTGTCTCGATAATATTGCTGTACAGGTAAATTGGTTAATCGGTTAATAATTATACATGTTAGGCATAACTTATGTATCTCACCAAAATCAAATTGAAATTACTTTGTTAGATTAATATGTTGGATGAAAATAAGTACTCGTCTACCGTGCACATCCCCTCTTACCGCAGTTATCCACTTTTTCATCTATTTAGTAATGAGATTTCAAGTCTCAACATACTTATTTTACAAAAGTAAGTCAAGTGTTTTCACATTTTTACGGGAGGAAAAGTTTTTTCGCTTGTGGGATTAAATATTTCTGACAAACTTCTGACGGATCCGATATTAGCTTTTAAAGAAAACAATAGCAGCTACCACACCACAAACTCTCTTGTTGTGTAGATTTGAATAGATTTCTTTGTAGGCTTAACAATGAGCTTTCAAATCAAGGCAACTCTACAAACAAGCAGTAAGAGGTTCTTGTTTTGAACAACTGCTTGCAAATAGGCCGTTTTTCGCAGTAAGAGGTTCTTGTTTTGAACAACTGCTTGCAAATAGGCCGTTTTTCACATAACATAAATGAGTATAGTTCTCTGTATGAGTAAAGACGTTTGTGGCAATGCCTTTTGTTTCCTAATAATGTAAAACACAGGTCTTTTGTGGCAATGCCTTTTGTTTCCTAATAATGTAAAACACAGGTCATCTTATGTACAGACTGCAGTCACCTCAAGGATTAAAAAATAATGGCACAGAAAGGTATAAGTGATGAATTCCACCACTCTCGCCCACTGAAAATGGTAAAATTCTTGGTAGCATCATGAAGCCATGTTTCGTCTGCGTGTACTCACTTGAGGCAGGAGAAATGATGTGCAAACTCAAGCTGTTATGTGGCAACTTCTCAACTCTTCCAACCCAATAAATTAAGATCAGTTCGTTTAAGCTCCACATGCTTCCCAATCCTGAAGTTCATAACACATTTACCACAAAGTTCAAAGTATTTAGACCAATAACTAAAGCAGATCCAACGTGAAATAACATGGAGATACTTCTTCAGCTACAACATCTACAGACAAGGCTACCAATTTTAATGGTTGGGGACATACTTCAGCTACCAAAATTTGCTCAACATGACACTCTTGAGTCCACAATGATAATCTATAACATTACTGGTTGGCCCAGGTTTAGGGGTTTGTGGGGTGAGCGTGGGGATGGGGGTTGGGTTAGAGGAGGGTGAAAGTGTGTTGAATTTCAAAATAGTGTAAGACTCGGGCAATATCCTACACATTGAGCTTCACGTAATTGAGAAATCATATTAAAAAATTCAAAGACAAATAAATTAAAAAAATAATAATAATACAGAGTATTAACCAACTACTTTGGCTTAAATTTTTGCAAAGATGTCCCAATAATACGAAGGTCTTGGATTCACCAAGGGCAAGGATACTAGCACACAAATGCATTCTGATTTAAGTCATGGAGAGAAAAAAACATAGATACAAATATTGTCTTTTTGTTTCCTGCTTAAAAGGGAAAGTGTACCAAAAGTAATAAGTTAATAACCATTAAAAAAAAAAAAAAAAAAAAAAAAAGAGTCCTTTATAATATTTTTTAAATGAAACAAAGACAATTACCCAAGATCTGATGGAAGTCTGAAGCCGCCGATCCTTATACGTTTCAATGAATGAATCTGGACAATGATAAGCAAAACCAGATCACTTAAGCATAACCGAAACATAAAGCAGATGAAGACAAGGACAGAGAAGTCGCTGATATTTTTAAAATTCAAGGCCCAATGTTTTTATTAATTCAAGGAAAAAGTAGTCACTAACATTTTCATCAAATTACTGTGAAGTGTGAACCAATTAATTGTTAGAATTTATGATGTGATAGGTATTGGGCCGTTTTACATTGTTGTGCTTGGGGTTATATCTAGAGAATCACCATCTAACCCATAAGACTAGCCTTTAAGGTTATGGGCCTTCCACTTTAATGGAATCTTCACTCTTTCACTCTTTCTTCTTTCTATAGCTCGCATGTGTTTTCCAACATTAATCAATTTATGAAAAGAATAACCAATTTGATAAGTGCAAGTTATGTTTGAAATTTCAAAATGCTCCCATCAGTAAAAACTAAGCTGACCTCAAGTCCAGCATTCTTCACAAGTTCTCGAACTTCATGGTTCCTCCCTTCATGAACCTGCATGAATCCAGTTTAAGTAAATAATAAAGTTACTAGCACCTCATTTCACTTTATGTAGCAGACAAAGGTTAAAGACCACATAACATAAATGATTTGTGCAAAAATCATTGAGGAGATTTGTATATTTGATTGGCAAGTTCCGATGCTTTTTTCATTCTCAGATTATGGTATCCTATTAGTGAGAACATCAATGTAAAGAAGTAGATATTGTCAAAACACAAAGCATGCTGGACTAGATCAACATGAATTGAGACTAAGCAGATTTCTTAATCTTCTAAATTCAACTAAGAAGCAACAGAACTCATCCTTTACTATAACTAATAACAAAAAAGGGCAGGAACCTCTCTTTCTTCCCACTCCTAACTGAGTCAGGACACTGTTAAGTTGTAAAGGCCCTGTCTTTAGTTAAAGAAACTACCTCCATCCCAACCAGATTCCACCATATGTAGCCAAAAAATAAAAAAAAAAAAGAAAAAAGAAAAAGAAAACCAAAATTAGAGAGTGTTTTGTCCTCTTCAGCAAAAAATTTCCGAGTCAAGTAGATATCCAACAGGAACTGAATAAAATTATATTGTTAAAACAAGAACCAGAGTCTGATGGCAAAACCACCACCAGCATTTCGTTATTCTATTTCTAATTCAAACATCATCTACACAGCAGCCACCCCAGCTTATCTTCTTTGATTACACTTCCATGACAAACCCAGATCAAAACGACCTCCAAACATACACACAGACAGAGGATACACATGGACCAGTCTGGTACAATCTTTTTTTCATCACATTACATTCCTACACACGGAATACTATATCCCAAACAATTCATATTCAATTTCATCAATAATATAAATTAAAGAGCGCACGCAATGGAAATTCCACATCCCAAACAAACATAACAGGCGATGTAAAGTCTTAAATATAAAGGTAGATCATGAATAGAACATAATTCTAAGCAGCAGAGATCTCAGCAATTGATAGGAATGCAAATAAGAGGAAGCGATTGGTAGCATATTGAACACTTCACAAACATAAAGATACAACACATACCACAATACGAAGACGTGGTCTAGATATATCTGGCTGTTTTGGTAACAACGCCACTGAATCTGGAGTGCAATGGACGCCATCAATTACAGTTCCTTCACTGATGGCTATTAAGTGCTTCTTATTTACTACACCATCAACTGCTGCAATATATCTAGAGTGACCAAAAAGCAAAGACGTTTTGTTATTGGAATGAATATAAGAAATACAAATGTACTACTTAATCACAAAAATGGAACAGTGAATGACAAATAAAGCAAAAATGAAAATGACAAAAGAACCAAAAGCCAAAGCATGGTAAAGAGCAAAACTTCCAGGGCTTGAAGCATTCATACTCTCCTTCCACGAATAGATAATCCAGTGAAGTTCAAATGATATACCAAACTGGAAAAATCTAAAAGATTTTCAAATAACTTGACATCTTTTTTTTGCAACAATAAAACAAGTGGTCATTATTAACAGCGAAAACAAAGCACATAAAAGCCTTACTCTTTTGATAACATAGATGAAGGATGTGATAGACATTGAGCAAAATCTCCTGCAAACAAACGATAAGATAAACCCATTCAATTTCAAAATCCCAATGCTCACACATCGTTCGAAGGAATCTATTGTTAGCAATGTACTTACCATCATTGGTTACTATAATTAACCCAGACGTGGCAACGTCAAGGCGACCAACAGTGAACAACCGTGGTCTGGGTAAAGCTGGGTTACTTTTATCCTATGAATGATTAACACAAACCCTGCAGTAAGACGTAAATATAAAAACCAAAAATAGAATGCAACTAGTAGCAAAAAAACGTACCCAACTCCTAAAAAAATCATCAAATAGAACCAGGACAGGCTTGATCTCCTTCTCACCAGATGAGCAGATGTACCTGTGATACGATACGGTGGTGATGTAATTAACTGAATTATATAGAGAAAAAAATTGGTTGAGAAGAAAGGGTAAGTATTTACAAACCCACCCTTTTGGTTTGTTAAGTGCAAAATAGAGTTTTGGTGGCAGTGTCTTGGGTAGACGTCTTCCATCTACATAAATGACGTGCTTTGTAGGATCAACTCTAGTCTGGAAATCATTAAAAGCAAAATGAATTTAAGCAGGAGGACGAGGAGTAATATTTAAAAAATAAAATAAAACAAAATAACAAGTGACCTGAGGAGCATTACAGAGGGAACCATTAACAGTGACTCGACCTTCGAATATGAGGTCTTCACACCTCCTTCTGGATGCCACTAGTAACAAACACCAACATAATAATTACAACCAAACCAACCATATTAAAACTCAAGAGAAAATCTTCTACGGGAAGCTGAGTTGGCGTGCAAGCTGATGATGATGCGCCTTTCCAATAACTACACTTCGAACTCAGCATGTCAAGCCAACTCAACGTCTCAAAAAAGATTTTTTCCAAAAATCAATTACAACCTATGAAATTTTGTACCTCCAGCCGCAGCTAAAACTTTACTGAGCCGTTCGGGGGGCTCATTATCCAACCTGCGAGCTGCGGCTGCTGCTTTCGAGGCACCGCTCTGCTTTTTCTTCTTTTTTGTGGAATCGGAGAGTGCCCGGGCGTGAATGAGACGCTCCGGTGGCTGCGTCTGGAGCTTGAGCTTGCCATCTTCGCCGCGGACAATCCAGGGAATGAAGAGCTGCTGGAAACCACCCGAACTATCATCGTCGTTGTTTTGCTGCTTGGGTTTTGAAGGAGCAAATGAGATGTTAAATTGCAAAGAATTAGAAGAAGAAGAGCAGCATGTAATCCGAGGGAGTGTACGGAATATAGGGAGAGTGGGTCTCTTGAGGACCCAACAAAACAGTGTTGCCGTCGACGTTGTCGCCATTTTCGATTTCCCTTGGATGATATCTGCTTTTTAATATTTTGATTTTTAACCAATCATCGCTTACGCGCCTACATCCTCACCCCACGCCAATGACACTCGCTCACTCGACTACCGCTTCGACCTACTCTCCATCACTGTTTGAACAAATAATGACAACTTTTAATTTAGAAGGAATTCCATTTTAATCTTTGAGATTTTAAAAAATATCAAATTTTTAAAATTTTTTTAAAAGTAAGTTTTTTCATCTTTAACTTTTTCAAAACTTTTTAAAAAAACTCAAACTGTCGATCAACTAATAGTCAACAATGATTTTAAGCAATTTAAATTGTAATTTAGTAACTTATATTCAGGGATATTTTTAAAAAAATTAATTTATAAATTCATTATTTTATGAGGATAATCCTATAATTTATGTATTATTTAATAACCATTAAAGGCAAAAATGGTTTTTTACCTATTTTGTTAATGTTAACCTTTAGTTGACTGATGATTTAGACTTTTTTAAAGAGTTTTGAAAAAATTAAAGATAAAAAAAAAATTATTTTTAAAAGAACTTCAAAATTTAATAGTTTTCAAAATCTTAAGGACTAAAATAAAAATTTTTAAACTTTAATTTAATCAGTTGAATCATAAACTTTTTAGTTGTAAATTTAATCAATGTAGTCCCTCTTGTTTACTCAAGCTATCATACATGAATCAAACCAACTAAAAACAAGGGTATTTCAATTATTTTAATTTTAATTAAAATAAAATTATGAGAATAAAAAAAAACATAGATAGAATAATTATAAGAAGCATGATTTGCACAATACCCCCGAGATATGCCTTAAAAAAAATACGGAAACATATTTACCGTTTTATTACACCAAATCCTCATGCCTTTTGTCAATTTCTATTAACTTTGATAGTTAACCAAGATTTTTTTTTATAAAATGACCATTATACCCAAGAATAAGACCAAGAAAATATTTAAAAAAAAAAAAAAAGAAAAAGAAAAATGTGGTGGAGAGCCATATTAGATTTCGATCGTCATATTGCATCCAACAATCATCCAATAGTGAAGATCCAATATGGCTCTCCACCACCAATGTCGAATAATATTAAAAATAATAATAATAATAATAATAATAAATGTGGTGGAGATCTAGCATTGGATGAGATCAATCCAATAATGGATCTCCACCAACAGTATTTAAAAAATAATAATAATAAAGTCTTAAAAATGAAAAATGAAAATAAATATATATATCTCCATCTTCAACCAAATGAAGCTGAAGAAAAAATTTTAGATGATAAGGACCTTTAACTGAACCTAAATAAAGGTGTTCTTCATCTGATTCGTCGGACCCTAGATGAAAAGTTTTTCATCTAGGTTCATCGAGCCCAGATAAAGTTATTCTTCATCTAAGTTCATTAAGCCTAGATGAAAAGTTTTTCATCTGTGTTCCCCAATTGAAAGGTTCTTCATCTAAGTTTGTCGAACACAGATGAAGATTAGGTTTAATGAACCTAGATCATGAAGATGATGTTGGATTTATTTATTTATTTTATGTTGATGATGGTCAGTTAATGTTAATGATGATGATGATGATGATGATAGGTTGTTTATGTTGATAATGATGGATGGATGATGATTAAAGGTTGTTGATTAACTACGTGATGGATGTGGAAGAATGAGTGGAAAATTAACAAAAATATAAAAAGGAAATTGTTTTTAAGTCAAATGAGTTTGACTAACTTTAACAAAATATGACTAATGAAATGAGAGTGTTGTGTAATAAAATGGTAAATATGTTTTCATCTCATTAAAAGCATACCCCAAAAGGGGTGATATGCAATTCATTCTTTATATATATATATGTATGTATGTATATATATTGCCCATTACAGAATAGACGTCAGTGATATAAAATATTTGAAGTAAAATAAATAAATTAGTTTTGATCTTCCACCATCTATTTCAAAGATGGTTGGTGGAAATCTTCTTTTATTATTTTTGTTTTTTAATCCTGATTTTTCAATTTTATTTGGGGAAACTTCATTTTAGTCCCTAAGGTTTGGTGAAATATCAAAATTTTAAACATCTATTGGAAACAGCTCTTTTAATCCCTAACTTTTCCAAAACTTTTCAAAATAATTCAAACCGTCAATTAAAAGAGATGGAAAAAGCAAAATGACTCATTTGCCCCTAATTAAATAAAAATAAATAAATTAATATATAATCAAAAGTTTTTTATTTAATTAAAAAAAGAAAAATAATTAATAATAATAAAAAAAATCATCACACCATTTTTCTCTCTTTTTTTCTCCACATCATCTTTTTCTCTCTTTTCTTCTTCATCTCTTCCATTCTCTCCTCTCTTCTTCTTCTTTTTCTTCTCCTTCTTCGTCTCCCTTTCCTCTCTTTTACCCATAACCAGATCGAACCCAGAACCAGATCTGGTTCTGGGTTCGCTGGTTTTGGATTCGAACCCAGAACCAGATCTGGGTTCACTGGTTTTGGATTCGAACCCAGAACCAGATCTGGGTTCGCTAGTTTTGGGTTCGAACCCAGAACCGTGACGATTCTGGGTTCGAACCCAGAACCAGAGAGGTCTCTGGTTCTGGGTTACCCAGAACCCAGAACCAGAGATCTCTGGTTCTGGGTTCGACCCAGAACCAGAGATCTGGTTCTGGGTTGATACCAGAACCAATGTCTCTAGTTCTAGGTTGATCGAACCCAGAACCAAAGATTGGTTCTTGGTTGATCTTTGGCGTTTGTGGTTGATGTTTGTGGTTAGTTTTTAGGTTGATGTTGGGGTTTGACAGTTGGTGTTTGGGGTTAATGTTGGGGTTTGATGAATCTGTTGAGTGTTTGTTATGATTTGTGGTTTGATCAATCTGTTGAGTGTTTTGTTTTTGTATTTTTTGGTAAATTTTTTTGAGGATTTGGATTTACATATTCTGGTTCAAACTATGTGTTTGAATCCAGATTTTTTTAAAAAAAAGTTGCCAAATATGTTTTTTCAGTTTTTCCAATTTTTTTTATAAATAATTTTCAATTTTTTAAATTATTTTAAATGTTTTATAAAATTAAAATCTAAGTCGTCCACGTGTCACAATCTTAGCATCTTATATGAAAAGACCATTTTACCCTTTTCATCCAAGCCTTCTGTTACTGTTGACCATTAGTTGACCAACGCTTTGGACTATTTTGAAGAGTTTTAGAAAAGTTAGGGATTAAAAGAGCTATTTCCAATAGATGTTTAAAATTTTGATATTTCGCCAAACCTTAAGGACTAAAATGAAGTTTCCCCATTTTATTTTAATTAAGTTTATTTTGATTTTTAAATTTATTTTAATTAAATTTAAATCAAGGATAAGTAGTTCATTTAATGCTCTGCATGTGTCAGAGTCACCTTTTCTAACAGTAACACTAACAGCAAGGTGAAATTGCTAATTAGGGAACTATGGGGAGTATTTTCAAATTATGAGCAACAGGTGGGGTCTATTTAGAAATCTCTCAAATAAAAAGGGTATTGTTTGAAACAAAATAGGCATCCTTAGAAGTGTCATTGGAAAATAAGTGTGGAAAGAAGAAAAAAGGATTGTAAGAAGAAATCTCTAAAAATATTGAGGAAGGATGAATTTAATCATCTCTATAATTAGGGGCACTTTTGCCAAAAGCTTACGTAATTTGTTAATTCAAGTTGTAAGTCCACTTTATTTTTCAATTGTTATGTAATTTCCAAATTTCGCTACAATTTTATATCAATATGGTTGCTATGATAACTTGAAAAACAAAAAAAAATTATGGTTGCTATGATAATTTATATTTAGGGCAACCTCGTCTAAGGTTAGGCGAATTTGCATAAAAATGAGAATGTTTGCGATATTTGCACTCTGACTATCTGAGGTTTTAAAAACTCAGTAAGAACCTTTCTTACCTTTAGTCAACTACCGTTAGATCCTCATGGTCAACAGTTAAAAATATAAAAAGATTAAAATACCCTTCAAATCAAATTTAAAGTCAATTGTTTATTATTTATAAATTTAAAATTAAAATAATATATATTTTTAATTTAAGTAAAAATATTTTAAAAATTATAAAAAAAAAAAAGGCCTTTAGGTCTCCCATGGAAAGTAGAAAACCAGTCTCCATTATTGAAGACTAGCTGGTCTCTAATGGAGACAAAAAAAATCGGTCTCCATCATTGAAAACTTCTAGTTAGGGATGAAAATAGTTTAGATTGGATTGGGTTTGGTCATTAACAAACTCAAATCGAAATTTTTAAAGGGTGCCACAAACCCAACCTATGCCATAAACGAGTAGCTACTTTCCATCTCAAGCCTAAACTCAATTGAAGGGATTTACCCGGATCCTGACCCGTTGACCCGATTAAGTTTTTAACTAATAATATAATTAATATAATATATATATATACAAACAAAAAAAGAGACAAATTAACTATGATATCCACTATCCTTCTAAAAAAATTCCAAATTCATATAAAAACCACGTTTTCAATCATTGAGAGATACCGAATTCTAGTTTCTATAGTTGTAGACCAAATCTAGTCTCCGATGATCAAGATCAAAGGGTCTCCACCGTTGGAGACTAATTGGAGATAGCGATGTCATCTCCAATTTTTTTATTTTCAGTTTCCATGAACTTTGAAATTTTTGTTTGATTTGGGTGATATTTGGTTTGACTGATGATTGATTTGAGTGATGCTCTTTTGATGAAAATGATGGAGAGGATGATTTTAATGAAAACAAGAGACGGATGATGAAGATGATGAATTGGAAAAGAGGAAAATGATGGATGTAAAAGATAAAATTGTTTTTTTTTTTTTTTTTTTAACAAAAAAATGTTATATTATTATTTTATTAATTAAAAATATTATTTTTTAATTAAAATATTCATTAACTATGAATTAACCATTTTACCTTTTATAATTTTGATTTAACGATGGTTGACTAATGACAGGAGAGGTTTGTGATGAGTTTTCAGAACCTAAGGTAGTCAAAAGTGCGAGTATTGCAAACATTCTCATTTTCACATAATTTCATCTAACCTTAGACAAGATTGTGCAATTTACCACCCTTATATTTATTATATTTTGATATAATAGATTTAAGACGACAATGATATTTTAAAAATAAGAAATAAAACATTTTAAAAACCATTAAACTACCTATATTACCAGATCACTAATTAATACACAAATAAAAATGTGGAATGGTGCGCAAGCTAATAATAACAATTAGTATTAACATTTAAAGAAACAGGCAACCACGTAATCAGAGCTGAACAGTAGAACAGAATAGAACCAACAAATCTAGTTCGCTCGTATCGCTTTATTAACTAACAACACAAGAGCTTGCACTGGAAATGCAACAATTAAACTACAATATAATCTTTAGTCAGCTATTTATTTAAAACGAACTGTACTAGTCAATGAATGACCAATTTCAATCTAAACAATCATCTATTCTTCACAAAATTCGTGAAACCTTGCACAAGATACCGAAGTATCGGAAAATGAAATGATGTTAGTTTGGAAAAAACTTAATGTGTGTGTATAAATATATATTATTTTTTAAGCAACTTGTGATGCAAGCTTCCGCGAGATAAGCGTCTTCCAAGAACGAGCAAGGGTAAATAAATCAATGGTATGGGACACATGATGATGGATTACCAAAAATAAACGGAGTAGTTAAGACTTCTTCACATGGCATAACATCGGAAAGCCAAACATAAAGCCCCATAAAAATTAGTTTGCCTGAACTCAGGACCCTAAAACAGAGCAAAAAGTGACAAAAAATTAATAAAGGGCTCTCGGAACAAAATAGTAAATGTACGTGAGTGCTTACTATTGGTGTTTCCCATCGTGAAATTGAGCATTTTTTGAAGATTTGAAGGTCTCCAAAAATTGTTTAGCATTCCCCAGCTCTTGCTTCTGCCTTGACTTATCCCAATTGTGCTCAGTGGTCAATATCTCAATTATGCGTGGCAGTGCCCGCTGCGCTGCATCAGTGTCAAGGAATGCAAGCCGACATCTCCTGGCAATGAAATCTACAGCTGACTCACAGTACTCATGCCGAGCACAGTAAGCGACCTCAGCCTCTAGAAAAGGGTATCCATGGGCCAGCCGCTTTCCCAGCCCTTCATTCTATACATTCAAAACATAGATCTAATATGTTAAGAGTACTTGAAAGACCAGATCACTCATACACAGATTTTTCCTATTTTAAGATAAACAGCAAGCTCATCTTATCTAAAAGAGCATTTATTTAGAGAAATAACTTCTACAAATTTGCAGGACAAGTTCTCCTTTAGTAATCCATTAAAAGAATAATGAAGCAAAATGCTTCGAAACCATCCACACATTTTCATGACGTGACTATCTTGACATAAATTATATGTCACCTAAAGAAAACCAGGATAGATACAAATTCTATATCTTTTTTTTTTTTTTTTTTTTTTTTTTTGAGAAAGATACAAATTCTATATCTGAAGAGTAATTAAATGAATAATTTAACACATTCTACAATCATGTAATGCATCAAGATTCGAAAATCGAAAACTGCATTTAAACAGAAACTTACTCTGCCAACAAAAAGAAAAACGCTTATATAACTACAAAAAGGAGCAACAAACACACAAACCTGAGCTATGGCAGCAACTCGTTCTGCCAGCATCCCATATGCATGGGACAAATGCTTTGCTACAGCAGTGTCCATAACACCTGGAACAACTTTACCACCATATGTCCTCTTCATGCGTACATAGTGTTGAGCAAGAACTGTAAAAGATGAAGGCTCCCATCCATCTCCACCAATAATCCGCAAATTATGAGTAATACATCCATTGGTTGGACTCAGCTTTCCAGATTTTATAGCTGCATTGACTGCATCTTCTGCCATGCTGAACTACTTCTAGTAAGCACAAAACTCAGCAAAAAAAATACAAATATAAGAGAGAGAGAAGAGAGAAGATAAAAAGGAAGAGGGAGGGGTGAAGAGGAATGGAGTGCAAAATAAAACCTTTGACTTCAGCCTATGGCTTGGTGATTGTTTGATTGAGGGTTCAATTTGTGAAGATGATTTCTACTAACTACTGTATATGTAACAACTTACTAAATAAGATATCATTACTACTGCACCTGCATCAGATGGGAAATGCCTCCACATCCTCAGTCACTTCCCATTGAATGAAAACCCTCCAAATTTAGCCCAAAAAACAAAACACTCAGCTTTCATTAAACCTTACCCTCGATAAGTGGTCCACTTTCCACCAGTAATTGTGACCAAACCAGCAAAATCTTCACATACGACATGATCCCTGGAGATGTTCTCAGTGTTCTTTGCTGATGGATCTGTGGCCAATGGCCGGATACCACTCCAAGCAGAAAGAACATCTGTGCGCCGTACCTATTTTTTTCACCATTACTTCAGCATCCACAAGCAGACAAAGTAAGAATGAAAAAGAGAATGAGATAAACTTGGTCACCAGGACTAAATGGCTTGATGATTTGAATACAGACATGCTATCCAATACTTGATAAAAGCACTATCTAAATAAACTGCCAGTCATACCAATCTTATCACTAAATACCATGTTTATAAAGCAAACCATCAAAGTTTCCTACATTGCTTGAGTAACCAGTGCAAGTAATGCTATTATGATGAAAATTATCAGAGTTCAACTTCAACAAAAACCGAACACCATAACAGACACGTTTTACACATTGCGAGTATACAAATATAGTTTTACTTTCTTTCTTTTTTTCCCTTAATTATGAAAACAAAGCTCTAAGAAAGAAAGTCACTTGAAGATGCATGTTTGCATGCTGATTAGAAACCATGTGTAGCCCAAATCTGGACATGACTAAAACTGAACAAACCAGCTTTCGTTTATCTAATGTGAGAGTGCAACAGAGTTCCGAATAACAGAAGTTTTTATTAAAGTACTATCAAATAATAAGATAACTAACATATTAGGATAGATAACGAAAAGAGTAGAAGGCTGGCGAAGACATAAATGTGAGTTACAATGTCTTTTGTTAACTAACCAAGTGTAAACACTTGTTCATTGGTTTGTTGAGGGCCTTTCATATCAAACAGAAGGACAAATTACAACTTTTTGCCAGCAAGTCTCAATATGTTGCTTTAATGATGGACAGTAATAAAACTATTCCCGAGTTTCTCATACTCCTCATAGTTGTGAATTAAACAAATACAAAATACTCACCACTTATCTGAGACAATTATATTTTGTTGACATCATGACAATGGTGAAGAGTACAAGTAGTGAATCTAGGAGTACATTTTCATTCCGTCACAAGAAAATTTTCTTGCATTACACACAAAGCATGAAATTAAATAAGATAAAATCGAATGGCATAGGCTCTCGATCTATAAAAGTGATAGCAAAAGGCAAATACCTTGACATTTAGGTAATCACTGATGGCATCCAGTATAAACTGAATCTCATCCTCATGAGGTTCTGGAAGCAAAGTGATGATAGTGTCAGAATCTGTAGTGCCAGCAACTGTTCTTCCCAACCATGGCAGCATGAAAACAACACGTCCATCCTTAGTTTTAGGAACGATCAAACCCATTCCTTCTGGCGAATAGTAATCCGGGAGAATAATATGTACACCACTGCTAGGACAGATCATTGGTTGTACATTTTTGTCAGCCAATTTCCTTACGGAGTCACAGAATGGGCCAGCCGCATTCACAACAACTTTTGCATAGGTATCAAATTCTTTCCCTGATAATACATGATACGATTAATTTAGCATCCACTGGTAAATTAACACTACACAATTAAATGCCGAAGCTGAAAGGTATAGTGTGCGCCTGTGTGTGCATGAAATGAGAAAGAGAAGAATTTTGACGATACAGGAGCAACTTGTCATGCAAGAGAAAACACAACTGATCATGCAAGTTATTTTTAATTTTCAAAAATGTATTTTACAAAACATGCATCCAAACACATTTACTCCCATTTTTGGTTTTTGAAAATGAAAAACCATTTCTAAAACTAGCTCCAAACACCACCTAAAGGATTACATATTAGACACATGAAAAAATCAACATCTATGTTAAGTATGTGTGCGTGCCTAAGATTTTCATATACAGAATATGCAAAGGAAGCTAAATAGAACAGATAAATGATAGCAAAAATAACCATGAAATAAGTTAATGCATGATCAGGCAGTCAAAAAACCGTGTAAAATAATTGACCAAAAGTAAATAAAGATTTAGTAAAGCTTTTCAGCTAAAGTTAATGAGCAGATTCATCAACAAGCACTTCACAATTTTCTCAAAATCAGAAAACAAAATTCATAGATACAGACAATTGAAAGCTTTTATTATTTGCAGTTTAACATTATATTCTTTGGTAAACAAACCAAGGAATAGACAAGTACATGAAAAAATTGGATTAATTAAATTAATTCAATGTAAAGTTAAAAAATGAAAAGAAAGGAAAGGAAAAACAAAACTAAAACACTCTCTAATGAACCGAAGTTTACAGCTAACATAATTCTGTTGAAAGGGAAGAACTTGTAGTACCTGATAAATTATTTCGAATTCGAGCACCTATTATCCGCTGGCTAGGCTCATCCCTAATAAGAGATATAACTTCTGCATGGTTAAGGACTGCAGCACCAGCTAATGCAGCAGTCAGTGCTAATCCAACATTAAGACGCGCATCATTCATCTGCCCGTCATAATACACCACTGTACCCCTTAAGGTTCGATCCTTGCCCTTCATGGCAAGAGTAGGGAAGAGCTCAGCAGACTCTCGAGCAGAATAGTATCTGGATAAATGTAACAAGCGTGCTCCTGCGACTAAATCGTACATTTTCAAGCCCATCCAGTAGTATACTACCTCAAACCAGTCAAAACAGGGTGTCATGCATGGCAAAGCATGGCAGAGATGAGGTGCATTGTCGATAACCTGTTTACGCTCCTCAAGCGCATGGAATACCAACCTCAGTTGTCCATAGTCGAGATTAAACACAGCTTTCTCCAAGTAACGGACTCCTACAAAGTTATTGAATATATGAAAACAGAAAACACACATGTAACCATTCAAGACGATCTTTATAACTCCAATTTCAGCATCAAATGATTCACTTCCAAAGGATTGAAAAATCCAAACAAATCACAAATATTTTAGAGAAATGTATAGACAAAGATGAATAAATTCCAACCGATCAAACACATTAAAAAATTCAACAAATACATGCATTTCAATTCAGCTCTAACTGTAAATTTGAAACGATCAAAATCACTCAAAAAGGGAAAGCGAGTCACATTTACCTCCGTGAATCAGCTTCGTCGACCTAGAAGAAGTGCCCGAAGCGAAATCCTCCCTCTCAACAAGGCCGACGCGGAGCCCGCGAGTGACAGCGTCGAGAGCCACGCCGCTGCCAGTGGCGCCGCCGCCAATCACGAGAATGTCCAGCGGATTACCGGAGCCAGCGGCGATCAAAGCCGACTCCTGAGCGGCTCTCGACGGGATGACAGGGTTGGCGTCGTTTATCTTGCGCCTGACCACATCGAAAGAAGGGCCACGGTCACTGCCGGCGACAGAGGGGTTGTTGAGGAGGATGGCAGTGCCACCGGCAACAACAGCAGCGGTTACGATGCCTAATCGGCGGATGCGAGTTGCGTACGACATGATGACGAGTAGAGTCGTAGATGATTTTGGAGTTGGCAAAAAGTTATGTAAAGTGAACAAAGAGGCTGCCTTGGGAATTGGTCATGTCATGCCTATTTTTATTTTACTTAATTGCCACTCTGTTACATATTTGCTGACAGAGTAACGATATTTACACCCTAAAAATGGTAAATAATTACTAAAATCGGTAAATAATTTATAATTACACTTATACATATTAATCACTTACTCATATATGTATATAATAAAACTTTTTTATTTTCTTCAGACCCTTAACTTCTCTCTTAAACATTAATTTCAAATACAAATAATTTTTGAGAAAATAAATTAATTACTAAATATTGAAAATGATTTTAAAATACTAATTTTAGATATCAAAGAATTTTTAAGAAAATAAATTAATTATAAAATATTAATAATAAATTAAAATCATGATGAAATTATTATATTTAGTTAAAGAGGAAAAAATGAAAAAAGAAAATATATTTGAAAGAAAAAGATAAAAATATATATCAAGAAAGTTGTTTTATTCCAAATATTCTAAAAGAAATCACCGATTAATTCAAACTATTTTTCTTCATAATTCAATATATTCGTTAAATCAAAATAACAAATTACACATTGTTCAAATAACAAGAAACTTATTTAAATATCATCATATATATAACTCCAAAAATTAATTGTGATAATAAAACTCTTTATATCTTTTCAAATTCTAATTTTTTCAAATTAACTATTTTTTTTAAATATCAATTTTTTTTAAAAAAAAGAATACAAATTAATTATAAAGTGTAAAAAATAATTTAAAATCTTCTTATAAAATTGATTATAAAGTGATGGTTTTAAATTAATTATTATTAGAAGAATATCATAATCTAATTGTTTTATCGGTTAAAAAAATCTCATAATTTTAGCAAAATTAATTAAATAACAAAATAAATATTGTAGATTGTACTTACAAAAACATAGTACCAAAATAATAAAAAATTGACAATATTGGTATTAATTAAGGTTTATTTACAAATTAAAGATTTTTTATAGTTTCGACGAGATGTATTCATGAAATGGATTTACACACAATTTATGAGGGATGAAAATATTGCCACTCTTTCACTAATCATAATTTTATTTTTTATTTTTTTAAATATGTTTGACATCCAACGTTTCATTAATCATTTACATGACTACTTCTTACACCACCTATTAATATAGTTAGGTGATAAAAAGTCTTCATCTATATATTTAAACTAAATATACATTTATGGAAAAATATAAGTAATTATTAAAAAAGTATGTAAACTTCTTCTTTTATAATGTTCAAATTTAAATTTTTAAATGTTTTGCTAAAGTTAATTATTTTTGTTTAATTGTTTGAGTTGGTGATATATACATATATATATATATTAACTTCAAATTATAATGAAAAATTAGTTATTTTCTTATTAAACATGGTAATGTCCCAAGCCTCAGTCCCCACTCTATGTACTTTGGCCCCTAAATTTTAGTCTTCTCGTTTCACTCCTACTGACCAGAATCTGAAAGCTCATTATAGGATTAGAGGCACATTATAAATATGAAAAGATAAGCGAAAAAGATATATATCAAATAAAAGTTAATTTAACATAAATAGTTAAATGTGGAAGTAAAAACTTGAACATTAAGTTAAAAAAATAATGTTAAACTTTTTAAAATTTTTGCTCAAATCTATGTACCAAAATAAAACGACACATGATTTGTCAACATCTTACAAGTCTTGACATAATATGATAATTAGTATGACATTGACAACTCATATATCATATCATTAGAGCATGAATTTGAATAAAAAATTTGAGAATTATAATATTACTCTTTAAGTTAAAATAACCTAACCTATCAAAACAATCATATTATTTGATAAGTTGTTAGACACAATAATATAATTTAACTATTAACGTTATTAATATTTTTTGACTTCTTTATAAAAAGGAAATTCGGTTTATTGTTTCTAATTAATTTGACAATTTTGATATACATTTTAGATTATAAATTTATTGTACATAATTACTTGTTGGTATTATTTTATTTTTAAAGTAAACATATTTAAAATTATATTAAAATATTTTTAAATATAATTCAATTAAAAAAGCTCTAGTAAGATCGATGATTTTTTATGAGGTATTAAAGGAGAGTTTTTTTTCCTTTTTTGCTTAATTATTGACTTAATAATTATTTTATGATTGGTGAAATTTTAAAATCAAATTGTTTGTAGTGTTTGTCTTTGTTATGCTAATATATAATTTTTTTATAATATATATAATATTGAAATAGTTAATTAATCTGTTATGCTATTATGATGGGTCAAGTTAGAATATAAGACCAAGTCAATAAAAACAGAGTTCTTTTCAAAAAAAAAAACAGAGTTATCGTACCAGAGGTGGGCATTTCGGGTAATTCAAATTTAAGATTGAAAATGAAGGGACCAAAAAGGGCCAGTTAGTGGGTCCGGATCGAGCTCCACGTTGCAAACAGTTGAGAGGAGCACAGAGGCAAGAGGTGCATGGCTGACTCGTGAATGCAACCGACGTGCCCATTAAATAACGAGGCCATTTTGGAGAAGTTATTCCGTGAATATGGGCACCTTCTTTTTTTAATACATCATTTATTCAATTCAACCTTACCTGTTTTGTCTCATATCCGCTTCTTGCTTTCCTTATGCTTCGCATATTCGGTCAATGAAGTCACAAAAGTCCAATGGAGTCCATTCTTTGATTCCGTGCCTTTGTTTACTGTAATTAATTGTAGATAAAATAGTCTAACCATGCTTACCATATGACTCGAATACAGAGCATCGCTACTTCCATAGAAAAATTTTCAATTGTGGCATGTTCACTCACAAGGCAATGTTTGTGCACTTTCTTTTTTATTGGTAATATGAGTTTGAGTCTCACTTTTTTATCTATAATAATAGAAAAGAGGCTATTAACACCCAAAAAAAAAACTTTTCAAATACCAATTTACATAAAGAATAACGTTGGATTGTCCAAAAATTTTGCCTAAGATTAATTAGCATGTGAGTTGTCGACGCTATATAAATTATAAGATTATATAATAATTAATGTCGTATTAACAAAATTTATATGTCACATCGATTTAACATGAATTTTGATAAAAGTTTTGGATAACCTAACTTTACACTTGCTCAAAACACCCGATGCGAAGATTAAAATATAAAATTTTTGTGACTTATTTGACTTAAATGACATGAACCTCATATTAATTTTATTAAACCCCACTAGACCCCAAACTTGATTAGTGTCAAACTTTAAAAGAGAATTTTTTTTTTAAAAAAAAAAGGGAAAATCCCAAAAAATCTCTTGACAGTTGAAAATATGTAGTTTTCGTCGCATGCAGTTTCATTTTTATCTGACATACCACTTGACGTTAATATAAACACTCAAAATACCCCCTAAGGATGTGTGAAAAGACAACAATATCCCTAACAGTCATATATTCCGTTAAGTTGACTTAATTGACCGTTTAATTTAGAGACAAAATTGGAAATGCAATACAAAATTAATTAAAATATAAAAAATCAAAATAAATAATATTAAATATAAATTTGTAAAAAAGATATTTTTATCAAAAATAAATAAATAAATAAATAAATAAGAATAAAAATCTAATTTTTTTTTCTCTCAACTACCTCTGTCTCTCTTGCTTTCTCTCTGTCTCTCTGTCCTCTTTTCCTTTTCTCTCTCTCTCTCTCTGGTCGGTGACGACGGTGGCGGAGATCTCTACGACAATAGCTTTCAATGTAGAGCAAAGATCCAATATGGATCTCTACTTTTTTGTTTTTATCAATTTTTTTTTTTATGTAATATATTGATCTCTACCATTCATCCCATAGATGGATAGTGGAGATAAGTTTTTATTAATTTATAATTTTTTTTTGAAATGTTATAAATTTTTATTTTAAATATTATTTTATAATTATTTTATTTTTTTTAAATAAAACTGTTTTTGTTAGGGTTAAAACTGTCTTTTGACATTTTGGTTTAACTTTTCTGTTAACTTGTAACGATAGTAGGAATTTAAATAAAAATGAAACAGTAGATGGTAAAACTAAATACTTCTAGACGTCGGGGGGTTTTTTGGGATTTTTCCTAAAAAATAAAACTCTCATTTGTAATCCCAATTTGATCTGATTAGTTCAAGAAAAATTAAAATTTATAACCTAATATGTCAAAATGGTCTCATAAAGTTGGATTATTTTCATGCAATATTATTTATTGGAAGAATTTCAATTTAATCCCTAAATTTTTGAAAACATTAAAATTTTTTAAAACTTGTCACCCTTAGCTTATTAGTTTTGTAACTTGAAGGGAATTCCCTCTTTTGGAACTCAAGTGAGCCTGTCCGACACCCCACGGAACCCTTCTAGACTATAACTAGTAAGACCAAAAAGACTTTGTGGAGCGAACCCTTATGCTTAACAATTGTTGAACGTATTAACTATAGATAATTTATTTAAAAAAATTTCGACAACCCAACGACTGTTTTTTACATTTCCATATTTTTCAAATCACCTAAAATTAATTCATAAACACTTCAAAAATTTATACATTCTTCTCCACTTCCAATTTTGGACCTCAGGTCCATTTACAAATCAAGTTTCATCCCAATTAAAATATTTCAACAAAAACCATAAAGTCAAAAGTTTTCACCTATAATCATAAGTATTTATATTATGCATATAAAAATTTGCATACATTTCCCAAATGACAATTTTAAGCTATTTATACCAAAACATTGAGTTTAAATTAACATGACATTCCACTACATGCATGGCATGCTGTACAATTTATTTACAACGAAAACATATACATATATTTAATTTCGGTTTAACCAAAATAGGCATAACATGACTTCATATAAGCATCAATCGTAGCCAACCCATCTAGTCTGAAGGAAGAGATTTGGCACCTTGCTCGCTTGTCCCTGTACCTAAGGAAGTCTTTTTTTTTTTTTTTCTTTTTTTTTACACATAAAATCAAAGAAGAATAAGTTAAAGAAGCTTAGTGAGTGTTTAAAACTTTTCTACTTAAGCTAATTCTTTCAAAAGTATATGTCCAAGAAAACATTTAAAAATGAATCTCTATTTCTTAAATATCTGATTTGAAACAATAAACTTTTATAAACTTCATAATAAATCTTAAGAACTCACATTCATGCATGAAAATATGATAATATTTCGTATTTAGCATAAAAATCATAAAATACTAGAATATCTCATAAACTTTTAACAAACATTTTAAATGCTATTTTCTAAATCTCACATCTAATGATGTGCTTTTTCTTTCTAGCTAACACGACTCGATCTGGACCTCTCTAAACTCTTATCCAAAAGGTCATGCCAAATGCCCCAACGGATCCCTCCTAAACTTGACTCGTCGAGCTAAGCAAAACTCGTGAAGCGAACTCTAACTTTGGCTGTAACTTTCTTAACTCGTTGGGTTGGTTTCGTTTTAAAACTCAAATGGCACTCGAAATTTTTCGATTTTATATATTGTTTCAAACAAAAATTTGGCAACATAACAAATGCTTTTTCGACATTGCCAAAGTAACCTGAAAGGAAAACAAAACAATTCGACTATTTTTCAATTCCAACCCAAACTTCTTTTGCCATAAAGGCCTCAAACATGCATTTTAAACTCATTTCTCAAACATCACTTTTCAAATATCTCATTTGATTTAAAAGAAAATTTACTTCTCAAACATGCATAAAATTTACAAATAATTTACAACTTTGCGACTTGATTTACAAATTTAAAACATAATCTTCAAAGTTTCAAATAAATTACAAAATATGCAAAACATGATTTGATTTCAGAAGCTAGCCAAGTCGCGCCCACCTAATACTGCTGAGGAGATTTCATGTCCTGGTCACCCGCACTGATACCTGATGAGGTTTTTAAAGGGAAAACAGAAAACTATGAGCTTGAAAGCTTAGTGAGTGCATTTATATTTTTATAACTGAAATCTTGTTTTCTAAAATACCTCCTGAAAATCTTTTATAAAACTCAATTTCTGTTTATTGAATCTCAAACATAAAATCTTTGTAAATCTCAAATAGTTTACATTTGAAAGCTATAAACTTATGCTTGTATAACATAAAGTTTCATAACATAAAGTGCATATAGAGCCATAATAAAGGTTTGCAATAAATTGCTTTCTAAACTCTCTTTAAATTTGAAACTCATATAGCTTATGTATATCAAAAGCATGCTGGCATAAAATCTCAATATAAAGCTTTATAATTTAAAAATGCATACAAAGCAAATCAATGAAATACTTTTTATCTTTAAAACTCATTTCTTTCTCAAGCACCATTAGTACCCCTAAAAACTCTGGCCACTCGACGATTAATTGCGTCGCTCGATGTAGCGAATCACGTGACGATTTTGAACTGACACCAACCGTGACTCGATCTTTAAGACATCTCGGCGACTACATGCAAAATTTTCTACATCGCTAACCATAGCGTTAGATAATATCTCACACAAGTAGAGGCGACATGACAGACTTGCCAAACTAGTGCGGGATGTACTAACCGGGTCTAACTTGCTTTCTTTGAGGGTGTACTTTATCGCCTTTAAAAGTTTTTCTTTTCTTAGTGCCTAAAGCTCAAATTCTGTCTTTTGCTAGGCGTAAAAAGCTAAATATCTTCTCTAGGTGCAATAAGTGCAAAACTCTTTCTTTGAGTGTGATAGACACTAATTCTCTTTTTAAAACTCAAAATAGAGCATAAAGCTCAATTTTTGATAAAACTTTTCAAAACATAAACTTTGAATTGTAAATCACTTATGCATACACTTTATGCTTATGAACTTCAAAAAATTTATTTTCATGCATTAGCAATATAATAAAATAAGCAAGATACTTATTTCAAAACATAAACTCATATAGTAGAGATTCAAGCATAAACTTTTCAAAGTTTTCTAAAACTCGCATTGAAATTTATAACTCATTTATACTCAAACTTTGTGTTTATAAAACATCAAAGCTATAGTTCTCATGTAATAGAAATCAATGCAATAAGCAACATTCTCATTTCAAAATATAAACTCATATAACAACTTTTTAAACATAACTTTTCAATTAAACTAAAAATGCTTGTAAAACAAGTTACAAACATTATAAAATAAGGTTTAACACTCACCTCTTAAAAAGTTTGCCACTGAACCTCAATAGCCTTCACTAGTTTCCCTTGCTTTTTTGTCACCTACATAACATATTCTAACTTAGAATAGACTCATTTTTAACTACCAAATGTTCATCATAAAGCTCATTACACAATTCACCTTATTGAACTCTCTTTACACTACAACTTTTGATTCTTAATTCTAATTTAACCGAGGCTCTAAACTTCCGATTTCTATCCATGAAGCTCACTTATTATCACCTAGGAACACCCCTATACACTTGAAATAATTGTTTGAAGCTCGAAACGAAAAATGGTCAAAATTGACCCCTCTAGGGCGAACACTGTTCATAGCCCAACCTAGGGCTGCTCTTCACTTCATTCTTGCTCCACACATCTTCCTAACTCGCATTTAGGTCAACCGTAAAGTGGTTCTAAAAAATTCCAACTATCGAGTGGAGAAACCTATGAAAAACTCTACTTTTTCACTACTTTTTCAAGGCAACTTTTACACTTTTGGTTTCTAAACTCAATTCTCTTCACTACTAACTCGAATATGCTTAATAACACTCATCTATGTCATCAGAATGCATATAAAGAGTGACATTTCGTGAAAACCGAAAATACCCTTTATCGGATGAAAACTAACTACATTGTCTCTATGCAATTCTCTTTGAATTCTAAGTTGATTTAGCACTTAATCAACCTTAATTCAACATGGAATCATGCTTAATATCTCCAATTTCTCATCACATTCACACATTGCCAACTATGGCCTTATATGCCTTTTCACACACTAAGTTTATTTCATTCAATTTTTCATGTTAAAATCACTTAGGCAATTCATCAAACACTTGGTCTACAACTTATTTCAACCAAATAAATCTCCATTCAAACTTTAGGGTTTTTCCAACATAACTCTAACACATCAATCCTTAATGATTTCATATGTTCTACTATTGTTTTTTGTTACTAAAAACTTAACTCACATCATACATAAAAGCCCACCCACATCAAATTTCAACAAAATCATCAACACATAACATCATTCAACAATTTTGAAATGGTGAAAACTAACCTCCTTTTCACTTGGATCTTGCTCTAAACTTGATTCTCTAGCTTAGGTGGTCTTGAAGACTTGCTTGGAAGCTCGAAAATGGATAGAAATCAGATGATCTCCCTTCTCCCTCACATGGCCGAACCAACTCTTTTCTCCTTTTGTTTTCACATTTTGCTTCTTGTTCTTGACTCTACACTTGATTCTCTATCTTGGGTTGGCTTGAAGGCTTGATACGAGGCTCGAAAATGGCTTGGACTCACTTGATCTTCTTCTCCTTCTTGGCTAAATCACAATTTCCCTCTTTCACTTTCTCTCAACTTGTCTCTTTATGTTTGTGTGTTTGTCACAGTTTGAGTGTTTTTTTTGGCTTGAGTTTGTGTAAATAAAGCAAACAATTCACACTTTGTTCTCTAACTTTTTCAAAAATGATGATCACGCCCCTAAAAATTTGGTTTTCGTCCCTCAATTTTAGCTTAATTCTACTTGACCTCAAATATGTTTTACTTTCTTTAATTTAGTCCCTATGTCACACTTATAATTACTTAAGGCCATTTACCATTTTACCTTTCTAATTATTCTCCAATTGGGTTTAAATCACTCTCTAAAGGTTTTATACAATCTTAAACATTTTCATAGTTCATTTAGGGTATCAAATCATTACTTAGGGATTATTATTGACTATAAATAGAAAATCGAGAGTTTACATTGTATCAATTGTTTCACTTGGGACCCTAGGGCATTCTAGAATCACCAAATTTCTAACTGATCATTTTCGGTTATTCCGAAGATCGAATTTTCAGATTCTGACATCACTTGTTTAACTCCCATTAGTGAGATTTAATTGACTCCAAACTACTTTAGGGCATTCGTATCTTGTTCGGATCCATATCAATCTCTAAAGTCTCTCATGGTAAAATGACCACAATGCCCTTTTTTGAAAATCACTTTATCGTAGGCTCAATTTATCTCTAAAATATCTTTACACCATTCCCACATTTTAATGGTCATATAATACTTCAAATCATGACCTACTGATTGGGCTAAAAGTAAACACGATTTTATATTCTAAACCTATGCTTTTGTGATGAACATTTGAGTGAAATAGAGGTGTTTTAATGTTTTATAAGTGTTTTGTGCAGGAATTTAATAGATGAGGCTTTTTGTAATTTTTTCGCAGGCCATGAACTTGCAGGCCAGACCAGCGCATGGGTGGTGGAAGTCGTCGCAACCTTATTTCTCGTGTGAATAGACTACGCATAGACATGAGCTTTGTTTCATGCGTGAATAACCTATATGGGTGTTTCAAGCAGTCCAAACGTGCGTTTAAACGGCAACAAAGTTTTCCTTGCTCATTTTGTTTGTGGAAAATCGTCATTAATGGCTTCGAAGATTTTTAGTTTATGTGACAAAACCAATTTAGTCAAGTGAGGATTTAATCAATCAGTGAGTGGAAGAAAAGAATTCAAAATAAAAATTACGCATGAGGATTCAAGGAAGCAGATTTTCTGTCAAAAGAAGTCTATGATGTCAAAGGAATTTTTTGAAGCAGTCAACAGATGATCCATTTTTTGAAAGGCATAAAGGAGAGAATCAAGGAAAAAAAAAAATGGAAACAGAAATCTGAGATTAAGGATGAGCGTCAATTGACTGAATGAGAGAAAAAAAATTTAGCTTAAACTGGGGCGGCTATAAAGCTTCTCATTTTGGACAGAGAGAGGGACTTTTGACAGAAAAACACTTTCAGAGCAAACGACGGCAGGGGAAGAGTTAAGACTATCAGTGTGAGTGTATCAATTGGCTCAGTTGTGTTCAAGAAAGGTGTACATTGCAAAATTACACAGTGACTTCTCCCTTAATTTATTTTCTCAATTAATACAATGTTTTTTATTTTGATTTCAATTTTTTTTCATTGTGTTAATTGGTTACATGGAGAACTAAACTATTTTATCTATAAATACAATGTAGCCAGTTATTTCAATTCTTATTCAATGATTTATTGGTGTTTAATGGTTTTATTCTTATTTTCAGTATTATGTTCTATTGTTTATATATATGGTTAATTAACTTGGGTCTGATTAATTAACCTGATTATTTAACTATATTGCACTTGGAAAAGATGACTATAGTTTAGATATCAATAGAATGACATGAATCTTAAAGGATAGGAATATACTTATAAGATTTATGCAATCGTTGTGGATAATTGGATCTTAAATAATTCAGACTAATTAATCAGTATAGGAATATGGCAGTTTAATTTCTCTGAATATTTCTCTTGACCATTCGGAAGAGGCTAGTGAAGATTTAAGAGTTATCTGATTGAATACGCAATAGAATTATGTATTTTATTTTATTTTAGTGAGAATAAGTCATTGGAATAGTTGGTGAAATTGTATTTTCTAGATACTTTATTCTATAGTGGTCTTCTTTCTTTATAAGTAATTATTAATTATTTGTTTAGTTAAGTTGTATTTTTAATTTTAATATTTATATATTGTTAGTGAATTAAAATATTCTTATCAATTTGGAAGTCTGAATAAAATTGGTTTCAAGGAAGTTGATAATTGATACTTAAAAATTAGCAGTTGTCTCTATGGGAACAACCTTGATTTGCCAGTATATTACATTGTAACCGTATATACTTGCACTCGACCTATTGTAATTAGTGCATTAGGATTTTACTCCATCAAGTTTTTGGCGCCGTTGCCAGGGACAACGTGCATTTTATAGTATCAATATCAATACTAGCTAAAACAATCTTATTTCGGATTATTGTGTTTTATTTTATTTTTATTTATTCTTATTTTTTATTTTATTTTATAGGTGTTAGTGGTTGTTTTATGCGAAGGTCTAAAAGCACTGAACTATTGTCATTCGACAGTGAAATCGAGAGAACAGTTCGAGGAATAAGGAAAGCTAGGCGTCTGGCAGAGCAAAACGTCAGCATGGGAGATAATCAACCACTCCCTGAGGGCTCCAAACCTCTCAGAGATTATTCTATACCAACTGCGGAAGGGATCCACCAAAGCATTCGTAGACCGGCTATTCAAGCGAACAACTTCGAGATCAAACCAGCAACCATTCAAATGGTTCAATCTGCAGTGCAATTCTCCGGTTTACTCAATGAAGATCCAAATGAGCACATCGCAAATTTCTTGGAGATTTGCGACACCTTTAAATACAATGGAGTGACGGATGACGCCTGACAGAACCCTGTCCCTAGGCGGTCTGCCGGCACCCTACAGTGACTCTTTAACTAGCCCTTTCGCCCAACTAAAGAATCCCCTGCAAAGCTAAGCCGTATTCTTTCTTAAACTTTTTCGAAAACAACAGAAATTAGGGGAATTTTTTTTTGTTTTTATTTTAAACCTTTACAAAATATTTTATAAAAATTTGAGCAGCATCCCATCTGTTTTTCAGACTTTGTCATCTTGCAAATTATAAAATTTAACACTTTGATAATGTCACAAAACATTTTCCCCCAAACTACGGAGCCTCAGGCTCTCATTTTTCAACATAACCACAACCACAATTTCACATTTCAATTTATAAATTTATTATCAACACAAAACTATGTCATGCATCAATTTTCTTCAAAAACACAATTTAAATCCACAAAAGGATATTTACAAAACTACGTGGATATAATAAAAAATATATATCTCTTAATATCAAACAAAATAGAAATAGGGAATCACATCAGCACTATCGCCGTGGCTGTCTGGTGCCGTCACGGGGTAATCCACAGATATGGTACCTGTGCCTGGGGAGGTTTATTTAAAAAAAACGGAAAATGTTCGGTGAGCTTTAAAAGCCCAGTGAGTGTCATATATATATATATATATTTGAAATCACATTTTTATAAAAATCTCCCTAAAACAGTTTTAATATTATAAGTCCATTTATTTTAAATTGAGTTTCATGCATTAATATTATAAAACACATGTTGCACGGTTTTCCATTTCATAAACGGATCATTTATGATTGCAGAGTTTTTATTCTAAAACCTTTTTCTTTTTATAAAACCGAAAATGGTCTGACTCCGCTCGTAAGTGTCTTGCCAACCAATCTGGCTCCCGCCAACCTATAATGACTTGTGCCGCATGGCACCCTAGTATAGAGCGGAATCCTGCATCGCTCTCTGTCCGGTTCATGTAACGGAATCCTACATCGCTACAGAGCGAAACTCTGTCTCGCTCGGGTAAGCTAGCTAATAATATACTCTCTACGTGCATTGGGCTAATCTTTCAAACATATGATTGACACGACTCATTGCAGGTACCTCCCGCGGTTAGTATAGTTAGCGACATACTGACACTACTAACTTTATCAATGCACGTTTCGGATACTCAACTCAGACTGGTAATAATCTGATACTCTCTGGGTAAGCCACATGTTTTATTTTTTTTTCTTTTTAAAACTAAAATCCATCTCATTTACAATTCAAAATGAAAAATCATTGTTTTAACGAAAACATAGAACCATATTATCTGTTACCATGCCATTTATCATTTAAATCATATTTCGCTTTTGCCAACACATTCAAACATGCATGAAACATTCATTTATAAACTAAATCAGCACAAAACTCATTGAAAACGATTTTGACCCTCACCTTAGCGATCACTTCCGAATAGTTCTCCGAAAGGCTCTAAACTGCTCCCTATCGCTCTTCCCTTGCTCCACCAGCTTGATCGTTGCCTACACAACATGTATATATATATGTAAATTTACATTTGCGTCAACTTCTGGAAACTCAAAATAACTAAAATTACATAATCGCCTCTAAGTGACCTTTTTTAGGTGTAACCCTTCATTTTTTGTTCCTTAATTTTATCTTTGACTTTTAATATTCTCAATGCACTTAATTAACCTCGTTAGGGTCATCCGATCACTCAACGGATGCCATAAGGGTCAATTTACAAAATCGTCCTTCAAACTAATTTATTATGCGTTTTAGTTTCTCTTTAAATCTTTGATCTCTTCTTGGTTTTCTAAGCTCCCAATATATATAAATCCACTTATTTTTCAACTTATTTTTACTCAAAATCAACCAATAACCAAATCATAATAAAATCCATTTCGAACTCAACTTAAATCACCAACGTAATATCAACAAAAACAACTTCCAAGCTTGAACAACTTACCCCATTTTTCTTCCTCACGGAATCATCCTCTTCCTCTTCGTGTTGAGCTCGTTTTGGGACTAATTTCGAGTTGTTTTTGGGCGTGGAACAGCTGGGTTTTCTTATTCCTTTCTTCCCTCACGTGATCCTTCTCTCTCACGGTTGATCTCTCATTCTTCTTCCCCGATCTACCTTCTCTATTCTAGTTTCAGTTTCAGTTATGTTCTTCAATGGTTTCGAGCTAAAATCGAGCTCAGTTGAAGTTGAAAATGGCGTGGATCAGACTGGTTTCATGCGTCGGTTCTGTAGGTGGTCGGACGGTGGCTCATCATCATTCTCTTTCGCTCTTTACCTTGCGTGATCTGCTGCAGTTCTGATGGAGCTTGGCTGGTCGATCGACAAGCTAGATTCTGTTGGACGAGCTAGATCGACGTCAGTCTTGTGTGATTGGGTCAGGTCTGCAGGTCGGGTTTGTTTCGTTAGGTCGGTTGGCGACGATAGCAGCTGACTTGGTTGCTTCGTGGCTGTCTATGGTAGCTCGAGCTGATTCTGCATACGAGTTGGATGTGCGACGGCAACGACGAAGTCTGGTCGGTCGACCGGCATTGATGACTTCTTCTTTTTCTTCTTCTTTTCTTCTTCTTCTTTCTTCTTCTCTTCTTCTTTCTCGCGCTACAGTCTCTCTTTGGTTCTGCTCATGTTTTACTTTGTGAGTCAACTCAATCTTTTTGGCTTCCATTTTCCTCCATAATCAATTCCTATAATACCAATTTGATCCCTTAAAAATTTCATTCTCATACCTTAGATTTTAGCTATATTTTAATTTAACCATAAAAATCAAATTTTATCTTCAATTTAGTCCCTTGTCACATTAAATAATTACTCGATTTCATTCACCATTTTATCTTTCCGTTTAATGTCCAATCGAGTTTAATTCGATCTCTGTGGGTCCTCTATGACCTTAAACGTTTCCATAAACCATTTAGAGTCTCTAATCGATACTTAGGAACTATTCTTGGGAAGCCTGTAAAATCAAATTCGAGGGTTTACAATGTCATTCGGTTGAGATTGTTCCCTTTCTCATTAAGGGATAGGGCAAAAAGCTGGCTAAATTCATTGCCTCAAGCCTCTATCACAACATGGGATAAGTTGGCATAGAAGTTCCTAGCAAAGTATTTTCCTCTAGCAAAAACAACGAAATTGAGGAATGATATTACTGCATTTATGCAAATAGAAAGAGAATCATTGTATGAGGCTTGGGAAAGGTTCAAGGAGTTGCTTCGAAAGTGTCCTAATCATGGAGTGCCGGAATGGTTACAAATACAAACTTTTTTATCAAGGCTTATTGGAGGCTGGAAGATCTAATGTGGATGCTGCTGCAGGTGGAGCACTAATAAAAAGAAATGTGGAGGATGCATTTAAGCTGATCAAAGAAATGTCTTCCAACATCTATCAATGGCCATCTAAGAGATCAAAACCCAGAAAAGCCGCGTTTGGTGTTCACGAGCTGGATGCTATTATAGCATTGACAGCTCAAGTTTCTACTTTAACTAAAAGATTTGATACTTGCGGTATTGGTGCAAATGACGTCAATGCAATTCAAAGCTTATTAGTTAGCTCTGAAGAATACGAAGGCAGTCACACAATGGATAGTGGTCTGGGTAATCAGGAGTCGGTACAATTTGTAGCTAATTTTAACAGACGACGCAATGATCCATATTCAAATGTCTATAACCCTGGATGGAGAAATCACCCCAATTTTTCATGAAAGCAGAATCAAGATCAGGCATCATCATTGAAACCTACAATTCCATCTAGTTTTCAAAGTCAATCACAACAAGTGCCACCTCAAGTCAAGAAGTCATCAATGGAGGAAATGATGATGAAATTCATGATGAACGCTGACTCTCTCTTGTAGAATCAGCAGAATATGTTGCAAGCTCAACAGAATCAGTTGCAAAATCAGTAAAATCAATTTCAAGCTCAAGTACAAAACCAAAGTGCATCAATTCAAAACTTGGAAGTGCAACTGGGGCAAATCGCAAATGCCGTTAATAGTAGACTGTATGGAAACTTACCCAGCGATACAGAGCAAAACCCTAGGAGAGAAGGTAAAGAGTAGTGTAAGGCTATCACTTTGAGGAATGGTAAAAACCTGAATAAGAACATGGAACAATCTACTGTCGTGCCCAAACCATCAAAGGATGAGGAGATAGTTGCAGACAAGGAAGAGCAGAAGGATAAGAAAGAAGAACTAGCAAAGCTTAGAAGAGAAAAGAGAGCTTCTTAAGTACCACCTTTGCCATTTTCGTAGAGGTTTCAAAAGCAAAAACTAGAAAAGTAGTTCTCAAAGTTCTTAGAGGTATTTAAAAAGCTGCATCTCAACATACCTTTCGCAGAGGTGCTGGAATAGATGCCTAGATACGTGAAGTTCATGAAAGAGATCCTATTGAATAAAAGGAAGTTGGAGGAGTTTGAGATTGTGGCGTTCACAGAAGAATGCAGCGCAATCCTACAACAAAAATTACCTCCAAAATTAAAGGATCCAGACAGTTTTACCATTCCATGCAGAATTGGAGAGAACTTTGAAGGAAGGGCTTTGTGTGATCTAGAGGCAAGTATCAACTTGATGCCCTTATCCATCTATAAAAGATTAGGTCTAGGGAAAGCCAAACCTACATCAGTTACTCTTCAACTTGCAGACCGATCTGTGAAGCAACCTAGAGGTGTAATTGAGGATGTTCTGGTGAAAATGGAGAAATTTATATTCCCAGTGGATTTCATTATCCTTGATATGGAAGAAGACCGAAAGATTCCTATCATCTTGGGAAGACCCTTCTTAGCCACTGAAAGAACTGTGATTGATGTGCAGAAGGGCCAATTAACAATGAGGATAGAAAATGAAAAGTTCACCTTTAATGTTTTCAAAGCTTTGAAATTTCCTAGTGACACCGACGAATGCAATAGAGTGGAAGCCAACTGATGCGAACCCCGTATATAACGATACGACATCCACAAGCAAATTGAAACACACCCCAAGAAAGATAATTCAGATTTAAAGAAATCTTTGACCCGTTGATTAGCGAATCAAGAACCAAAGATATAACGACGCCACTCCCAAGAAAGAGATGAGAATGTGGGAGATAGAGTGACAAAACACTTGAGTGTAAACGAGAGAATGAGAGGAAGAAAAGTGAGAAAAAGAAAATGAGTGTCTATGCCAAAGGGAGCGATGTGAGGGTTGCTTTTCTAGCCAAGCAACAAATGTTTGTACTTTTGTACAAAGATGCTTATTTTTCTAACTCTGACCTTGATTTGTCTTTGCCTAGTGTTGTTACAACTCTTTTGCAGGATTTCAAGGATGTATTCCCTGAGGACATACCAGATGGATTACCGCCAAAGAGGGGAATAGAACATCAAATTGACTTCATACCTGGAGCTTCAATTCCAAATCGACCAGCATATAGAAGTAATCCCGAGGAGACAAAGGAGCTTCAAAGGCAGGTTGAAGAGTTGATGAAAAAGGGGCATGTGAGGGAGAGCATGAGTCCATGTGCCGTACCAGTATTACTTGTGCCTAAGAAGGATGGGACTTGGCGTATGTGCATCGATTGCAGAGCTGTCAACAAAATTACAGTTAAGTATCGACATCCCATACCTAGATTAGATGACATGTTGGATGAATTGCATGGATCTTGTTTGTTTTCTAAGATTGATCTTAAAAGTGGATATCACCAAATTAGAATGAAAGAAGGAGATGAATGGAAAACTGCATTTAAAACGAAATATGGTTTGTATGAGTGGTTAGTCATGCCTTTTGGTTTGACTAATGCACCTAGTACTTTCATGAGATTAATGAATCATGTTTTGCGTTCTTTCATTGGAAAATTTGTTGTGGTATACTTTGATGATATATTAGTGTACAACAAAAGCATAGATGAGCATGTTAGGCATTTGCATTGTGTGCTTGATGTGTTAAGAAAAGAAAAGTTGTATGCTAATTTGAAAAAGTGTTCCTTTTGCACTGATAAGATTATATTTTTGGGCTATGTTGTTACGGCAGAAGGGATAGAAGTAGATGAGGAGAAGGTTAAGGCTATTAGGGAGTGGCCTAGACCTAGGAATGTTAGTGAAGTGTGTAGCTTTCATGGGTTGGCTAGTTTTTATAGGAGATTTGTTAAAGACTTTAGCACCATAGCTGCACCATTAACTGAGGTTGTCAATTGAATAAAAGAATTAACTTTTCTCCATTGTTCTCTTGTGAACTTTGAGAATTGCATCAAGATTTGTTCTTGATTTATCAACCTTGACTTATCTCCCACATTCTCATCTCTTTCTTGGGAGTGGCGTCGTTATATCTTTGGTTCTTGATTCGCTAATCAACGGGTCAAAGATTTCTTTAAATCTGAATTATCTTTCTTGGGGTGTGTTTCAATTTGCTTGTGGGTGTCGTATCGTTATATACGGGGTTCGCATCAGTTGGTATCAGAGCTTCGGGTCATTGATTCAGGTTTGATCTACCAATTTATTTTCTTATTTTCTGATTCTTGTTTATTTGCTGCAAATCACCAAACCATCAACCACATCACAAAATTGAAAACCATCAGCATATATAATTATTTCTTTGATTAGGTGATTCTGGAAGCCAAAACCATCAACCGCATCACGAAAAAAACAAATAGCCTGCATCACAAACATTCTTGCTTGAAGACCGCATCAAATCAATTCTTATCAAGCCAAACGTTTGACTTTTCAACACAAAAAGCCAATCTGTTTTGTTTTGCTTTCTGTTGTTACATCAATTAATTTGTGTTGTCTTTACTTTTGGCGTCACAAGCATTAACCGCCCACACCTATATATATAGATTTCTTTCTTGTTTGTGAGCCTGCACGCTAATTGATATCAATCCTTGTTTACTTTATCAATATTTTTGTTTGTTTCTTTGGCTTCTTTTGTCCTTGGTCTGGTTTCTTTTGTCTTTCTTCGTTTGTTTCTTTAATTCTTTTTGTTTTGTCTATTGTTTTTGGCATCACAAACAGTCATCACATATATATTCTGTCAATCTGCACATTATTGAAATTGCATTCTAGGGTTTCTTGAATTCTTGAATTTCAATAATTTCAAGATTCATATCAATAATTTGTTTGTGGTTCAAATCTGCAATTTACTTTCAATTTAGTTTGTGTGCGTTCTAGTTTGAGTCAAAAAAAAAAAAAAAAAAGAAAAAAAAGCAGTATAAAAAAAATCCAGAAGAAAAAAAAAAAAAAAAAGTGTCAAAAAGTTTGAACGCCATAAATTGCTTGGATTGAAGTGAGTTGATATTGATTCTCCTTAATTGCAATTCGAGTCTTTTACGGTTTTCTAATCTTACTTGAAAATCAGTTTGCTTTCTGTTCGTTGTCATTCTTGTGTTAATTGTTGATTCTTATTTCTTTCGTATTCCTTGTGCGTATTCTTTTCTTTGTTGAGATTTGTCAGGGGTGATTATTTCAAGGGTGACCTTGTTGTGATCGATTAGTTCTATAAAGAACTTGGTGAGAAAAGTTTGAGTGTGGACAGGGAGCGTTGAGTTAAATCAACAGTGCCGAGTGATAAACACGTGAGGACTAGAGTGAAACACGAGAGGGAGTGTTGTGAATTATTTTCTTTACTAACATTCTTTTCAGGTGTCAAACATGTCTTTAGACAAAAGTAAAGAAGTGGAAGGAGGAGAAAATACGGATGTATCATTCATGCTCAAGGCAATGCAACAACAATTTGAGAGGATGAACTTGGTGTTTATGGATTTTAGGGATCGAATGGATCGGCAAGATGCTGCCATAGCTAGATTGCATAGAGATCCGCAAAGGAGAACTCCGGAATTACATGGTCTCAATGATGAATTAGAGGCTGATTTACATGGGGAAGAGTTAGAAGGAGATGACATTTCTACTAATGCTAATAGGGGCAGAATTAGAGGTGGTAGAGGTGGTCGTAGAGGTAACGGAGATAATAGATACTATGGGGATGTGAATGAGAGAGAAAGATGGGATGATAGGCCCGATAGACTAGATAAGGATCTTAGTAGCATTAAGATGAAAATACCCTCTTTTCATGGGAAAGCTGATCCTGATGTGTATCTAGAGTGGGAGAAGCGAGTAGAGTTGGTCTTTGAGTGTCATAACTTTTCCGAGGAGAAGAAGGTGAAGTTAGCTGCAGCCGAGTTTGTAGATTATGCCGTGGTTTGGTGGGGACAATTAGTGCAAGATAGGAGGAGAAACGAGGAACGTCCTATAAACACTTGGGGTGAGATGAAAACTGTTATGAGAAAACGGTTTGTTCCTAGGTCATACTATAGGGAACTTTATCGATGATTGCAAAGTCTTACCTAAGGTTCCAAAAGTGTGGAGAATTACTACAAGGAGATGGAGATAGCCATGGTTAGAGCCAATATTGAGGAAGATAGAGAGGCTACTATGGCGCGATTTCTGCAAGGGTTGAATGAAGACATTGCCAATATTGTTGAGTTGCAACATTATGTGGAGCTTGAGGACTTGGTCCATATGGCTATGAAAGTGGAGAAACAACTCAAAAGGAAGGGTACAATGTCACGATATGGCAGAAATTCGGGTTCCACATCCACTTGGAAGTCGAATTGGAATAGAAAAGAAGATAGGTCATTACAAAAGCCTAAGGCCGAGAGTGCTAAGCCTAAGGAGGGTAGGGATAGCAACCATGATAAGGGCAAGGCCGTGGCAACACAAGGCAAGAATAGGGATATCCAATGTTTCAGGTGTTTGGGAAGAGGTCACATAGCTTCGCAATGTCCTAATAAGCGAACTATGATCCTAAGAGAGGATGGAGATATCGAGACCGACGGGGAGAGTGATGATGATGAGATGCCACCGTTAGAAGATGCTAGTGATGTTGAAATTGAGTATCCCGCAGATGGAAAGTTGCTAGTGGCAAGACGTGCTCTAAGTGTGCAAGTGAAGGAAGATGATGAGGTGCAACGTGATAATATTTTCCATGCTAGATGTCATATCAAGGATAGGGTTTGTAGTATGATCATTGATGGGGGTAGCTGCACCAACGTTGCTAGTACCGAATTAGTAGAGAAATTGAGTTTACCTACTTCAAAACATCCTAAACCATATAAGTTACAGTGGTTGAATGATTGTGGAGAAGTTAAGGTGACAAAACAGGTTCTAGTATCCTTTGCTATTGGTAGGTACAAGGATAAGGTGTTATGTGATGTTGTACCTATGCACGCGGGACACTTGCTTTTGGGTCGTCCATGGCAATATGATAGGAGAGTAATACATGATGGGTTTAAGAATAGATATACTTTTACCATGAATGAGCGAACAATCACTCTTGTACCATTAACGCCTAGACAGGTGTATGAAGATCAAATGAGGATAAGAGAGAGTGAGCAAAAGAAAGAGAGCGAGAGTAAACGAGAGGCTGAGAGTTCAAACACTAGTGAGGTCGAGAGAAAGAGAGTTGAGTGTGAGAGAAAGAGTGACAAAACACTTGAGTGTAAACGAGAGAATGAGAGGAAGAAAAGTGAGAAAAAGAAAATGAGTGTCTATGCCAAAGGGAGCGATGTGAGGGTTGCTTTTCTAGCCAAGCAACAAATGTTTGTACTTTTGTACAAAGATGCTTATTTTTCTAACTCTGACCTTGATTTGTCTTTGCCTAGTGTTGTTACAACTCTTTTGCAGGATTTCAAGGATGTATTCCCTGAGGACATACCAGATGGATTACCGCCAAAGAGGGGAATAGAACATCAAATTGACTTCATACCTGGAGCTTCAATTCCAAATCGACCAGCATATAGAAGTAATCTCGAGGAGACAAAGGAGCTTCAAAGGCAGGTTGAAGAGTTGATGAAAAAGGGGCATGTGAGGGAGAGCATGAGTCCATGTGCCGTACCAGTATTACTTGTGCCTAAGAAGGATGGGACTTGGCGTATGTGCATCGATTGCAGAGCTGTCAACAAAATTACAGTTAAGTATCGACATCCCATACCTAGATTAGATGACATGTTGGATGAATTGCATGGATCTTGTGTGTTTTCTAAGATTGATCTTAAAAGTGGATATCACCAAATTAGAATGAAAGAAGGAGATGAATGGAAAACTGCATTTAAAACGAAATATGGTTTGTATGAGTGGTTAGTCATGCCTTTTGGTTTGACTAATGCACCTAGTACTTTCATGAGATTAATGAATCATGTTTTGCGTTCTTTCATTGGAAAATTTGTTGTGGTATACTTTGATGATATATTAGTGTACAGCAAAAGCATAGATGAGCATGTTAGGCATTTGCATTGTGTGCTTGATGTGTTAAGAAAAGAAAAGTTGTATGCTAATTTGAAAAAGTGTTCCTTTTGCACTGATAAGATTATATTTTTGGGCTATGTTGTTACGGCAGAAGGGATAGAAGTAGATGAGGAGAAGGTTAAGGCTATTAGGGAGTGGCCTAGACCTAGGAATGTTAGTGAAGTGCGTAGCTTTCATGGGTTGGCTAGTTTTTATAGGAGATTTGTTAAAGACTTTAGCACCATAGCTGCACCATTAACTGAGGTTGTCAATTGAATAAAAGAATTAACTTTTCTCCATTGTTCTCTTGTGAACTTTGAGAATTGCATCAAGATTTGTTCTTGATTTATCAACGTTGACTTATCTCCCACATTCTCATCTCTTTCTTGGGAGTGGCATCGTTATATCTTTGGTTCTTGATTCGCTAATCAACGGGTCAAAGATTTCTTTAAATCTAAATTATCTTTCTTAGGGTGTGTTTCAATTTGCTTGTGGGTGTCGTATCGTTATATACGGGGTTCGCATCATGTTGCATGATTGCATTCAAGGGGTATGCAGTGAAGAAATTCCATTGGATGCTCTGGAGGCCGCATTGGTGTATTTAAGTAAGAAAAATTGTGAAGAGGTCCAAGATTATATGGAAATACTTGAAGCAGCTCCAAAGTATGAATTGTTGAATATACATAATGCTCAGCCCCTTTTGGGATCATCGATACTCAAGCCATCAGTAGATGAGCCACTGTCCCTAGAACTTAAACTTTTCCCAAAACATTTACGGTATGCTTATCTTGAGGAGGCATCAACTTTGCCAGTAATCATATCAGTAGATTTGAATGATGTTCAAGAAAAGAAATTGCTGAGGGTGTTGAGAGAAAATAAGTTAGCCTTAGGATGGACAATCGCTGATATAAAGGGTATCAGTCTATCTTTCTACATGCATAAGATCTTAATGGAAGATAACCACAAGCCAACCATACAACCTCAACGCCGATTGAATCCAATTATGAAGGATGTGGTAAAGAAGGAGAAAATTAAACTATTAGATGCGAGTATCATTTATCCCATATCTGATAGTTCTTGGACCAATCCAGTTTAATGTATGCCTAAGAAAGGAGGAATAACAATGGTAACAAACGAGAAGAATGAACTGATCTCCACAAGGGTGGCAAATGGCTGGCGGGTTTGTATGGATTACAGGAAGCTGAGTCAAGCCACGAGGAAAGATCATTTTTCGCTACCTTTTATTGATTAGATGCTTGATAGGCTAGCCGGACATGAATATTACTGCTTTTTGGATGGTTATTCTGGGTATAATCATATCGCCATAGCTCCTGAGGATCAGGGAAAGATAACCTTTACATGTCCTTATGGTACATGTGCTTACAGGAGAATGCCATTTGGATTATGTAATGCTCCAACAACTTTTCAACGATGTATGATGACAATTTTTTTTGAGATGGTGGAGTAATTCTTAGAAGTTTTTATAGATGAATTTTCAGTATTTAGGGACTTGTTCAACTTGTGCTTGCAAAATCTTGCTAAGGTATTGAAAAGGTGCACTGAGACTAACCTAGTATTGAACTGGGAAAAATATCATTTTATGGTTTAGGAGGGTATTGTGTTAGGGCATAAGATCTCAGCAAGTGGTATTGAAGTGGACAGAGCGAAGATGAAGTAATTGAGAAACTCCCACCACCTTCATCAGTCAAAAGAGTTCGGAGTTTCCTTGGGCACGCTGGATTTTACAGAAGATTCATCAAAGATTTTTCCAAGATAGTAAGGCCATTGTGCAATCTCTTGGAGAAGGATGTGCCGTTTAAGTTTGACGAAGATTGTGTGGAAGCGTTTGAAATTTTAAAGAAAAAATTGGTAACAGCTCCGATTATCGTGGCGCTAGATTGGAACTTACCATTTGAGTTAATGTGTGATACCGGCGATTTTGCAGTAGGGGTTGTTTTAGGCCAGAGAAGGGATAAGCTTTTTCTCACTATCTACTACGCCAGTAAGATGATGAATGATGCTCAAATGAATTACATCACAACTAAAAAAGAATTACTGGCTATAGTTTTTGCATTCGATAAGTTTAGACCATATTTGATTAAGTCTACGGTGATAGTTTACACTGACCACTCTGCCATTAAGTACCTTGTGACCAAGAAAGATGCCAAACCACGTTTGATTAGATAGGTACTGCTATTACAGGAGTTTGACTTGGAGATAAAAGATAAGAAGGAGATAGAAAATCAAGTTATGGATCATTTGTCTAGATTGGAAGGGATGAGTGTAGATGATGAGACAAGCATCGACGAGACATTTCCTAATGAACAATTGTTCTCTTGTAGTAATGAGGATGCACCTTGGTACGCAAATTTTGTAAATTTCATAATGTGCAACGTCCTTCCCCCTGATTTATCATTTCAGCAAAAGAAGAAGTTTCTCCATGATGTGAAAAGATATGTATGGGATGATCCATATTTGTTCAAGTAATGTGCAGATCAGGTGTTGAGACGATGTGTGCCATACGAAGACACTGAAGATATTCTACGATATTGTCACTCATCCAATTAGGGGGGTCATTTTGGTGGAGAGCGAACAGCCATAAAAATTCTACAGTCAGGGTTTTGCTGGTTGACGATTTTTAAAGACGCATGGAGATTTGTGCAGACATGTGATCAATGCCAAAAGGCAGGAAACATATCCAAGAGACACGAGATGCCGCTGTAGAATATTTTAGAAGTTGAGGTGTTTGATGTATAGGGTATAGACTTTATGGGACCTTTTTCGTCATCCTATCAGAACCAGTATATTTTGGTGGCAGTGGATTATGTGTCGAAATGGGTAGAAGTGGTAGCTACATCTTCAAATGATGCAAAGGTAGTAACCAAATTTCTAAAGAAGAATATGTTCACCAATTCGGAACTTCTCGAGCTATTATCAGCGATGGTGGTTCACATTTTTGTAATCGCCAATTTGAAAGTCTACTCAAGCAATATAGGGTCATGCACAAGATAACAACCCCGTATCACTCTCAAGCCAGTGGACAAGTGAAAATCTCAAACAGGGAACTTAAAGGCATTTTAGAGAAGACTGTGAGCAAATCAAGGAAGGATTGGAGTACCAAGCTTGATGATGCACTGTGGGCTTATCGAACTGCGTATAAAACACCAATTGGAATGTCTCCATTTCGGTTGGTGTATGGAAAGACATGTCACCTATCAGTAGAGTTGGAGCATCGGGCATTTTGGGCAATTAAAGCTTTGAATTTCGATTTGAAGCAAGTAGGTGATAAACGTCTTCTTCAATTGGATGAGCTCGAGGAAATACGGTTGGATTCCTATGAGAATGCCCGCATTTACAAGGAAAAGACAAAGAAATGGTGTGACAAGAAAATCTTAGCCAAACATTTCGAACAAGGACAACGGGTGTTGTTGTTGAATTCCAGGCTATGATTATTCCCAAGCAAGCTCAAATCCAGATGGTCGGGGCCTTTCATTGTCAAAACAGTTTACCCATCTGTAGCAGTGGAAGTTGAAGAAGAGAGTTCAGGCAGAATTTTCAAGGTTAATGGTTAGCGGTTGAAGCACTATTTTGGCGGCGAAGTGGAATGACAAAAATCCACCATCGCCTTGGCAGATTTGAACAATTGAAGGTAAAAATGAGTCTAGCTAAAGACTTTAAATTAAGCACTTCTTGGGTGGCAACCCAAGTTTTCTAACCCTCTGTTTTAGTGTATTTATTTTATTTTATTTTTGTTATTTATTTATTTATTTTTATTTTATTTTATTTTTTGTTTAATTTCAGTGTTAAAATCCTTGGGTCTTTTTGTTTGTTAGGTGAAATTCGGAGTGTGCACAGGTGGTGAATAATTTTTATTGGCATAAAATGTTCCTTGAAAAAAAAAAAAGGAATCATGGTGTGATATGTGTTTTGCACTACCTGCTGCTGATGTCCGTTCACTTATTTTTCCTCCGCAATTCTCCTTTCAGTTCCACCATTTCTTTTTTGAGGAGTAAGTAAGTTTTTATTTTATTTTTTTAATTTTTGCATTATTTACTTTTCTTTTAATTTTTGTGTTTTTGTTTTATCATTTGCATGATATTTTCAGTGATATATTGTTTACTTGTTGTCGTTTATTTTTAACTATGGTTTTTATTTTTGTCATCCTGAACTTAGTTTTTTAAACATTGGGGACAATGTTTGGATAAGGTTTGGGGGTGGAAACAATCATGTTTCAAACTTGATTAATCAATTGACCGTGTGCTTTCGAGAGGAGTTATTGCGCTATGTGATTGATAATCTTGACTAGGGAAGCGTCATGAAAGTCGTAAGCATGGTTTGATGTTATCAAAGACTTTGAACCTAGTAAGAGAATGTAGAGATATTATGCATGCATAGATGTGGTCTATTAGTGGAAACTACCCTTGTGAGTAATCTTAACCTTTAACGCTTTGTTCTAAGGGTAATTTTTCGTTTCCACTCATAAAACACTTTTCCGAAAAATTTTGTTGCGCTTAGTTGGTCTCTTTAGGCTCTGATTAGACTTTAAGAGCAGAAATTCATTGCAATTCGTTATGATTTCTAAATTTTTGAGTTGTTGTGTGAACCTATTGACATGAAACAGGCATTTGTGTGTCATTAACTCCAGAAAAATGCTAAGAACCAAAATTTTCCAAACCTAAATTGTGTGTGAGCTTAAAACCGAATTGATGCCTAACATATAGTAGTCTTTATTTTCTTTCACCCTCACGAATTATCCTATGCCTAGCCATATTAAAAAAATTAAATCCTTACCTTAGGAGCTTGTATTTTAAAGAAAATAATGCTAAAGGGATGGAAGAAAGAAGTATTTTTATTGTAAAAAAAAAAAAAAAAAAATCAGGATTGGGGGAGTTGTTATGCAAAGACAGCGGTGTAGTGGACAAGTTGTAAAAGAAAAAAAAAAATTGATGAAGAAATAAAGGGGGATAAAGGTTACTTAGAGGAGTGGTAGTCGATGCTAAATGCAACAATTTTAGAGATGCAATGAATAGACTCTGAGAAAGTCCAAGGTCCTCGTTGTAGACCTTGTTCCAGTTCTTTGTAGCCAGAAACCCTAACCCCGTTACATCCTTTTAGAAGACCTGCTGATTAATAGGAGATCATGATTACTTCGAGTCAGAATTATGGGTGTTACACTGTTTTTCGATGTCTGATTCTTTCAAGAGACCTTGTTGCTGCTTATCGTTTTACAATTCATAATTTATTGTACAAGCAATATGAAGACTTAAATTCTTTTTTATGCATAAACTCATAAATGCTTGTATATTGTGAGAGTGTTGCCTCAGGACTCTGTGAGAAAAATCATTTATTTAATGAGTGAATTTCAGTGAGACATAAAGTCGAAGCAAAATAAGGCCATGATGTGTTTGCTTAGTATTGTCGAACTTCAATTGCTGGGTGATAAGTTAGAGATGACCGATGATTGTGTGAGGATTACTAGTGACTTATTTTTAGTCAAGGTTAAAGATCTCAGGTGAAATGATTTTTTTTTTGAAGAAAGCATTGGAAGATTGGTTGTTTGGTTCGAACATGATTGTGTTACGTTTGTGGGTATCATAGCTGGTAAACCCTTAGGAAACACAACTCCTCCTACTAGGGACACCTAGAGGTTTAAAGACTTGTGACATGTGCTAAATGTCATCGTGTTTACCTACGTTTTATTGTTTCTGTTTTTTAGATTTTTTTGCTCGAGAGCGAGCAAGAGTTAGGTTTGGGAGTGTTTGATCGGGCTAAAAGTAAGCACGATTTTATATTATAAAAATATGCTTTTGTGATGAAAACTCAGAGTGAAATAGAGGTGTTTAATGTTTTATAAGTGTTTTGTGTAGGAATTTAATAAATGAGGCTTTTTGTAATTTTCTCGTAGGCCATGGCAGCAGGCCATGAACTTGTAGACCAGACCAGCGCATGGGTGGTGGAAGTCGTCGCAACCTTGTTGCCCGCGTGAATATACTACGCATAGACATGGGCTTTGTTTCACACGTGAATGACCTGCAAGGGTGTTTCAAGCGGTCCAAACGTGCGTTTAAATGACAACAAAGTTTTCCTTACTCATTTTGTTCGTGGAAAATTGTCATTAATGGCTTCGAAGATTTTTAGTTTATGTGACAAAACCAATTTAGTCAAGTGAGGATTTAATCAATCAGTGAGTGGAAGGAAAGAATTCAAAATAAAAATTACGCACAAGGATTCAAGTAAGCAAATTTTCTATCAAAGGAAGTTTATGATGTCAGAGGAATTTTTTAAAGCAGTCAACAGAGGATCTATTTTTTGAAAGACAGAAAAGAGAGAATTAAGAAAAAAAAATGGAAACAAAAATCTGAGATTGAGAATGAGCGTCAACTGACTGAATAAGAGAAAAAAAATTTACCCTAAACTGGGGCAACTATAAAGCTTCTCATTTTGGACAGAGAGGGGGACTTTTTGTAAACCCTCGATTTTTAATTGTACGGGTTTCCCAGAAATAGTCCCTAAGTGACGATTAGAAACCCTAAATGGTTTATAGAAACGCTTAAGGTCATAAAGGGCTCATAGAGATTAATTTAAACTCGATTGGAGATTAAATGGAATGATAAAATGGCGAACGAAATTGAGTAAATATTTAAGGAAATAAGGGACTAAATTGAAGATAAGTTTTAATAATTATGGTTAAAGTGAAATTAAGGTAAAAGTAAAGGGGGAGACTAAAATTTTAAGGGACATGACCGTCATCTTTAGAATTGTTTAGGGAGGAAAATAGAAGCCAGAAAGTTTGAGTTGACTCACAAAATAGTGAGCAGAAAACAGAAGCTGTCGCGCGAGAGGAAAAGAAAGAAGAAAAGAAAGAAGAAGAAGAGAAGAAGGAGCTGTCGCGACAACGTCGGCCCAGCCATCACCGCTGAGCAGAACCGCACGCGAACCCGCCGCAGAACCAAACCGCAGACGAGCAGAACGACGGCAGAAGCAAACCCGAAGCTGGCGATCGAGCGACACAGAACCGCAAGGCAAAACCGAGCCGATCGGAGCGGAAGACGACGCCGATCAGTTGCTATCCCGACCACCTGCATAACCCATCTCGATCCAGCTGCAATCACGCCCAAAAACAGCTCAAACGAGAGACCAAATCAGACCTCAAACGCAAACCAAAACAGCTTAAAACAGAAACCAAAACGCTGAGGACAGAGACGCGATGGAAAGAGATAACCGAGTGAGGGAGGAGAGGAAGGAGGAGATCCAACCCTTTTCTTCAAGCTTTAAGCTCTTTAGCATCAACCCAACTTGGATCAAGTGGAAGAGAGGCAAAATAACTCAGATCGGGCTGCCAAACGAAGAAGAAAATCGCGAGCTGCAGAGGTGCTTGACAGTAGCAGAAATTAGTGTCCAAGTAAGCCATTTTCTTGAGTTTTCAAGTTTCTTTTCCATGAATCTAACTAGGCTAAGGTACTAGGGTAAGAGGAGAACCATTTGGAAGCAAAATGGGAGCCAAAATACATCAAAACAGTAGCAAAACGGGCTGTTGCAACTAAAAACCGTGAGCTGCACTGGGGTGTTCGAACAGCCCATTTCAAGCATCAAACAAGGTCCAAATCATCCCTTTTACACTCTCAAACTCCTTTCCCTTGACTCAAGCACGAAAATAGGTTAGTTTGTGAGGTTTTGGATTTAATTTGAGTTGATTTTGATGTTGGTTTTGTGATGATAAATGGAGTTAAATTAGAATGGGTGTTAAGTGACTAAATGATATTAAATTAATTGGGTTTTGTTGTGATTTATTTTGTTGGTTGGTTTTGAGTGAAATGTGATTTAATGAGAAATGAAATTTAAATTGAAATGATATTGAAAACCAATGGTACACCTGATTGTACATTATATATATCTCCAGTTTGGGTTGAGTACATTAAGCGTGCATTGGTTGTGTTGGGAGAGTCTGTCACTAACAGCGGGTGGGACCGTGTCTGTTTAGTTCTGTGAGTCGCCCAATGCACGTAAGAGGTATATTATTTGCTAGCTTCCATCCGAGCGATGAAGAATTCCGCTCCGTAGCGACGAGGAATTCCGCTACGTAAAAACTGGATAGATGGCCTGATTGACGCAGAATTCCGTGATGGCCTGAGCGATGAAGAATTCCGCTCTACTTTGAGGGTACCATGTGATGAAAGCTATTAATGGTTGGCCTATTTGTATTTATAAATTCTTTGAAAGTTATTATTGCCACCATTATTAAAATGTTTTGATATAAATGAAATCATGCAACTTATGGATTTAAATGTTATTTATTTGGCATGAAATAAATTTTATTAAATTCCGATTGATTTTTATCGTTTCTAAATGAATGATGAATTTCATATATATCAATTATTCAATCATGGTATTTGATTTTGCATAAATGTTTTAAAAGATTTTTGGGAGGCTATTTGATAAGTTAGATTTAAATGGAAATTATATGACACTCACTGGGCTATCAAGCTCACTATATTTTATATTTTGTAAATAAAAACCTCCCCAGGTACAGACACTTCAATGGCAAGAACTCCGGATCGTGATTAGAGGAGTTGAGCAGACTGTGCTGTTATTTTTTGAGATGTATAAATTTTTGGGATATGTAAATAAAGATATGCATGACTTATGAATTCAATTTAATATATTTTCTAAACCGTATGCATGTTTGTGGTTGCTTGTGGATTGATAAAAATGAGAGCCTGAGGCTCCGTAGTTTGGGGAAATTATTTGTGATATTTTAGAAGTGCTGAATTTTATAATTTGCAGGATGGCAAAGTCCGAAAAACAAACGGAATGTTGCCGAAATTTTTATAAAATGTTTTGTAAGGGTTTAAAATAAAAAATAAAAAATTTCTCCGCATTTCCGTTATTGTTGAAAAGGTTTTAGAAAGAATACGGCTGATATCTACGGGAATCCTTTAGCTGAGCGTAAGGGCTAGTTGGAGGGTCACCGTAGGGTGCCGGCAAATCGCCTAGAGAAAGGAGTCTGTCACTTTTGACAGAAAAAACGCTTTAAGAGCAAACGGCGGCAGAGGAAGAGTTGAAACTATTAATGTGACTATATCAATTAGCTCAGTTGTGTTCAAGGAAGGCGTACATTGCAAAATTATACTGTGATTTCTCCCTTAATTTATTTTCTCAATTAATACAATGTTTTTTATTTTGATTTCAATTTTTTTTCATTGTGTTAATTGGTTACATGGAGAACTAAACTATTTTATTTAGGAATACAATGTAGCCAGTTATTTCAATTCTTATTCAATGATTTATTGGTGTTTAATAGTTTTATTCTTATTGTTAGTATTTTGTTCTATTGTTTATATATGCGGTTAATTAACTTGGGCCTGATTAATTAACCTGATTAGTTAACTATATTGCACTTGGAAAAGGCGACTATAGTTTAGACATCAATAGGATGACATGAATCTTAAAGGATAGGAATATATCTATAAGATTTGTGTAATCGTTGTGGATAATTGGATCTTAAAGAATTCAGACTAATTAATCGGTATAGAAACATAACAGTTTAATTTCTCTGAATATTTCTCTTGACTATTCAGAAGAGGCTAGTGAAGATTTAAGAGTTATCCGATTAAAAACGCAATAGAATTATGTATTTTATTTTATTTTAATGAGAATAAGCCATTGGAATAGCTGGTAAAATTGTATTTCTTAGATACTTTTATTCTGTAGTGGTCTTCTGTCTTTATAAGTAATTATTAATTATTTGTTTAGTTAAGTTGTATTTTTAATTTTAATATTTATATATTGTTAGTGAATTAAAATATTCTTGTCAATTTGGAAATCTGAATAAAATTGGTTTCAAGGAAGTTGGTAATTGATACTTGAAAATTAGCAGTTATCTCTATGGGAACGACCTTGATTTGCCAGTATATTACATTGTGACCGTATATACTTGCACGCCTATTGTAATTAGTGTATTAGGATTTTACCCCATCACCTAAATACTGTCATTAGGGAAACCGTAATTAAGATTGAGGGTTGACACTAACACCATATCAATTGAAAACCCAAAGGAGCTACAATCACATGGTGACTAGTCTAACATCGCACAATGTGAGGTCACGTGGCGACTCTCCTAGCACCGTACATTGTGACTCTAAAAGACATCTTAACAACTATGCAATGGAATTCTACATCGCGTACGTAGAGCAAGATAATACCCCACATATGTGGAAGGCGACACGACTGACTCAATCCCCCCGGTGTTAGTAACACACCAACCCCTCCAAAACACTTGTCATCCATGTATAAAGTATACCGGTTGGGTCTAAAACTAGAAATTTGGGTAAACCATTGGCCTTTGAAAACTTCTTTTATATATAATATACAATTAATTGTTCATTCTAGAAGCATGAAAGCATTAAAAAAAAACGTATTACATTTAAAATCTTACTAAAGCATAAAAGCTCATTATTTCAACATTCTCAATTTCAAAGATGCTTTAGTAATAATAAGGATGCTTTAAAACATGTTAATAATGTATCTAGTATTCATAAAATAGGTTTACACTCACTTGCTTTCAATTTACTAGAATAACCTTCAAAAATTCTTCCTTGATTCTTTTGCTTCCTTCTCACCTACAAAACGCATTCTAATTTAGAATCCATCACCCTAATTATATGAAATCCATTCTAATAACCCTAATTCATCCAATTTAAATTTAGAATGCTATGAACACTAAACTTCACATTCTTGACATAATATAGACTAACATTATAACATTCTTTTTTTCCTATTTTCTTTGCACAGTCTTGCTTAAACACACGCTTAACACCATAAAAACACATCAAAGTGGTTGAATTTCATATTGAACACCACCAAACCACCTTACCCGAATTTACCACATCACACATTCAATAAGTTTCTTTCATTTTCATGGTTCTAATGGCATTCAAATTATACCATAATTCATCTAACATCCTAACATCAACTTAATTGAAGTTCTTGCAATTTCTTTTGGAAACTAGTTTACTTACCTTGATCACTTCCTTGCCTAATTGCTTCTTGTGAGTTTTCTTTCAATTCCACAATTGAATATAAGATAATCTACTTATAAACATACCACCAATTACATAAACTCATTAAGTTATCATACCTCCAAAAATCATCCAAATACCATAGAAAAATCAACTTGCTTACTACTTTCTCTTCACTTTTCCTTGCTCTACCATTCACTAGTATAAATCCACTTAGTTTGGCATCAAAACATGATAAACTTCCTTCATCCACACCTCCCTACCCCTTTGGACAAAATTTCTCTTCCCCCTCTCTCAATTTCCTTTTCAATTTTTTTACCATCTCATGCACACTTTAACTTTATATAGTTTTCCCTTCAATTGACCAAATTGCCCTTGAACTATTCCCATAATGTCAAACAAGTCCTTAGTTACAAAATATGGCATAGGCTAACTAATCATTCCACTAACTAAAACATGCAATTAATAGTTCTATGGCAACCAATTTAGTCACCAATTTTGTCTTTGATTTGTCACTCTCTCATTGGTTAATTCCTTGTGACATGGATTGTGTTTCTTTGTGAAAATTTCTACTTTGCCTTTTTTTTTGTTTGCATTAAATTCTCATTCATACCTAAATAAATTTCAAAAATATTCTATGGTCATTCAATCATCAAATTGATTATGTAATACTCTAATTGGGTCTTTTATCTCAATTTTGTGCTTTGAAAAAAATTCAAACGAATGTAAAATCATCAAGACTCATTATTCTAAGAAAAAAAAAGAAAGTAATTTCGTCCAAAAATCTTCAGAGCTCCTAAAATCTACTTGAACAGGCTTATTTTTATCTGTTTCAGTTTCCTTAAACCCTAATACCTATTCTAAAAAGTTTCGATTTTCGAGGTCCATCTCATAAAAATCACCATTCATCCAATCACTATTCATCCGGAACTACTATTCATTTGAAAATTTTATTTATCATAGAAAAAGAAAATTCTAGGTTTTACACAACTTATTAAAATGACTCAATTGACCATTTGATCAAAGTGTTATTAGTCAACCATTAAAATCTAGTAAAAACATAATTTCTCTCTTCAACTTTAATTAGTCTAATAAAACTATGATTTATTCATCAAAATACACTAAAGATAAAGTTAAAACTAAGTAAGAAAATACAAAATATTTTGAACTAAAACAAATTAAAGATAAAAAATTAGTTATTTTATTTGATAACAATAAAGTATTAAAAAACACATACACACACAGAGGTCATGTAATTCTGATATATAAAATTTTCAATTCACTTATGTTATTTAATAAGAAATTAAAACATTTTTAAAAAAATAAATATGCCATTTAATAAATAAAAACAGTTATTTGGTGTGTTATTTATAAGACTTATTTATGTTTTTAGAAAATGTTTTTATAAAGATAATTGATCATCATACTTTTTAATTATTTTTATAGTTTAGATGATTTTATAGTTTATTTTATTTTACTTTTGGATGTATTTTGAGGAAAAATTATAATTTTATAGGCTGATTAATACATTAAAGAAAAAATTATCTTTTTTGCTATTGTTTAATAGTTGATTGTCAATAATTTGGTTAAAGGAACCTAATGGAGTGATTTTTAACAATTTTGGAACCAAATAAGTAAAAGGGTCATATTTAGTAAAAATGATGTTTTTCAAGTTAGGGATTAAATCAAAGTTTCCATCTTTTTTTTTTTTTTACAAATATTTATATAACCACCTATATTATGTTTACTTTTGTATTGTTTCTTTTTTTTTGGTTTAATTTCCTTAAAACAATTTCAAATGAAAATTAACACTAACTCAATTGCTTTACAAGCTTTAGTAAAGGTGTAAAATGAACAATTTGTCCATATGATAAGGTATAAATTTATTTTATTTGTTAGGGTATTTAAAAGTGAAAAATACTAAAAATAACCACTATAAAGACTAAAAATTTGTATTTAACCAAAAATTTTTAAAAATTCCTTTTTAACCTCTCAAACAAACTAATTGCATGATATACCCAAGTTACCTATTTTGTGCCTAAGTCAAAGTTGACCCATATACCCTTATTTTGTAAAATTCAAAACAAAAGCCCAATGAAAAATTACAAAACTGCCTTCATATATATAGAGGCCACAAAACACGACCACCTACCCAAATCAAATTTTCACTGGTTTCATCAAATCCTCACGACCCGATTTACGATATGAGACCCGTCATGCCTGACCGCTCATCGCTGACCGTGTTGCACCATTTCAAACCTTCGCCGACCTCCTTAAACTATCAGCAAGTTTCTTTACTACCTCCATTGTCGAAGGTACATGACGAAACTCTCCATTTGACTATTTGAGTTTTATTTGTGAAATTTTAAGGTTTTGATTTTGTTTTGTTTTTTTTTTTTTTTGTTTTTTGTTTTGTTTTGTTTTTTTTTTTTTTTTGTTTTTGTTTTTGTTGTTATGGATGTTAAATTAGTTTGGTATAGTTAGATTAAGTTAGTTTTGGTTAGATTTGGATGGATTGAGCATGAAAATGGAGGTTTTGGGGGTGTGTCATGTTGAGGAAGACGAACTGTTGGGATAAGGTTTTTTGGTTGCAAAATGAAAAAATCGTGTTTTGTAGAGGCATAAAACATGGTTCAAGTGGGAAGACCGGGTTTATGAGTGTAGGATAAAACACGATTTTTTCTACAAACTATATTTTATTATTGTATTAAACCTAATTTTTAGAAAATACCGTGTTTTATGGGTGCAGCCATAAAACACGACATTTTCTAAAAACTATGTTTTATGCGGCCACAAAACACAGTTTCTGGAGAAGATCATATTTTATGGCTGAACCTATAAACCATGGACTTTTCAAAAAACCATGATTTTGTAGCTGCATAAAATACGATTTTTAGAAAAGACTGTGTTTTAATGTAACACGGTCAACCATAAAACACAGTCTTTTCTAAAAACCATATTTTATGCAGCTACAAAAAACGATTTTTGGAAAAGACCGTATTTTATGGTTGAACCCACAAAACATGAACTTTTAAAAAAACTGTGTTTTGTGGATGCATAATACACAGCTTTTAGAAAAACTGTGTTTTATGGCTGCATTTATTGCTCGTAAATACGGCTATATCAGGATGTATATACACTGATATGGCCATATCCACATCGAGACGAACAGATGCAAGCTTATCTTAACTATATGTGTTTTTTCACGTACAATGCATACCGGTACAGTCGTATTGTACGCATACAACCGTATATTGTCATATATGGCCTGGTTGGATTGAGAGGCAGAAAAAAAAAAAAAAAAGAAAGGTATAAAATGCTGACTATCCTAAACATTTCTATTTTCTCCCGATCAGCAGCATCTTTCCTAAACTCTCTCCTCACTGGTGCCAAAGTTCCATTTCCGACAATGCAAAAAGTTTCAAGCAGGTCTAGGCTCTCTCTCTCTCTCTCTTTTTCGATGGGTATTTCTCCTTTGAACTATGCTTTCTCTCTCTTCTCTTCAATTCATTTTTTCTCCCTTATCTTGAACTAATCTTTAGCTTTCTATTTTCTCTTCAAGTCTGTTAAATGATTGTTTTTATTTTGGAAAACTAGTTTATATTTTGAAACTCGACAGAAGCTTTGTTTGCTGTGAAAAACTCGGCAGTCTCTTTTGTCTCTTTTCGACAGTCTCTCTTTTAAGCTTTAAGTTTATATTTACATTTTATACACTTAGCATTGGTAGTAGCATTTGAGTTTTATTTAGTTTATATTGTCACTTATAAATTGTAGGGGGCTTTGTGATTGTGAACTTATGATTTGTGAATTGTTATGGCTAATAATAAAAAGGATTCGACATAAAAGTATGGAGTTAAAATTGAAGTAGATGGGAAAAAGCATATGCGGTATACTTTATATGATAAAGTAATAAGTGGGGAGTGTATAAGATGAAAGAGCACCTTGCGGGTATTAAAGGGATTGTTACCTCATGTAAAACTATTCCATCGGATGTTAAGGATGACATCAAAAGTTAGATGGAGAATTCGAAGAAAGTGAAAAGATTTGATTCGTTAGTTAGGGAGAAAAAAATTAATAAATGTAAGACATTGAATAGTCAATCTAAGTTTAAGAAAGGGTCGGGTAGTGGTAGTGTGACTTAGAGTCAAAACGGGATTAGAGGACCTATGGATAGGTTTCACAATAGTATGGAAGATGATTGGATTAAAGAATTAGAGGGAATTAGAAAGGGAGGAACTAATAAGGAGTTACACGACTGAACATACGATGAGACAGGTCGATTCTTCTTTGAGAATGACATCGTATTTAATGTTGCTGATAGTCCATCTTTTATGGCAATGATTAGGGCATCGAATTTCTTCCTGGCCTAACTCTACACTCTGACCCTAAAGGTTATATAGAGGAAGCACAACATATCATTATAGTTGGGGACTTGGACCACCTCTATAGTCAGCCTCTCACCAACATCATTAAAGAGGCACTACAACAAAACGGATCATCCATACCGGGCCTTTAGTGCTCGGTATAGATATTTCGGCATGGATAGCCTGTTTTGTTGTAGTGAGGGTTTGGTCCACTCTTTCCAGGTAAGTGAATTAATTAATAATAATTTTTTATCTTTACATTTACTTAATGATTCACTTGAAATTTCATTTTTCTTGCCATAGGCCATTCAACATCATCTTTTCGTGAAGAAACAACATTATCTTGCCAAGATGCAAATTAAAGAAGGAAAAAACTACCATCAATTCTTTAAAAGAAGATGTTGAAAATTTGATAGCATAAAAAAGTGAGCTAGAAGAAGGAGTCAAGGACCTTCGAGTTGAAAATACTTAGGCAGTATTGAGTGCTTCCACTACTGGGTATGAAACCGTTAAGGTTGAATTCAAGGTCGATAGGCTTAAAAAGGAGTTGGACGAATTAAAGAAGCAGTCTATAGTAGAGATCTGAGCACTCAAAGAGAACTGGGGTCCACTAAGAAAGCCCTTGGATACAAGACTGGGGAGGTAGTGTCAATTGGCATGAAGACTATTTTGAAAACTAAAGCTCAATTTATGAAGGATTTTTTAGAGGGGAAGTCTTTTGAGTGGAAACTTGAGTTAGTCATTGCTCAATGAGAGGAATTTCAACGTGCTGAGGTAGAAAACCAAGAAGAAGAGATCGATGCTGCTTTACTTAGAAACTATTCAACGTCTTAAAACGTCACAACCACTAGTTTAGGAACACAACAAGATGGGGATGTCGATCAACCAGTTAATCAAGCTACTCTAGATGTTTCATTGGGGGAGAATATTTCCCCTGTTGTTTGATTTTATGTTATCTTTTTTTATTCTCGGATAATCTTTGTGTCGAATGTTGGGTTATTAATTATCAGTATTTTATGTCTATTTTACCTATTATTTATGCTATGATTTTGAGTAGAATTGGTACTTTCAATTTGTTTCATATTTTTATGTTTAATCTTAGGTTTTGAGAGGAAAAGAATAAAATTGGTGGTTTTTCAAAATTAATTGCGGCACAAGAAAATTAGAGATTCTATCCGAAGAAAGCTCGAAAGATGAAAGTTCAGATTGGGGTCAAATTGTAAAGCTTCAGAATTGATTAAGCCAAAGTGAAAAACTGAAGAAGCTGAGGGCCAAAATGAAATTTGCCAGGCCAATCCACATGAAATGGTAGCCTAGCCCGCATTTTGGAGTGGCAGATCCATGGTTGCTAGAGCGATTTTGAATCGTGTGATGGGTCGTAAGGATCTACATGTTTTTAAAGATGCTGTCGTTTCGGATTCGGGTTGTGCGCGTGGTTCCGGGTAATGGATGCGGGTTAGTCATGGGTCAGGTTTGTGCATTTTGTTTTATCACTATTTTGGGTTGGTTTTGACATAACCCAATCTGAATCACAATCATACTAGTATCTAGAGGGCCCTACCTAGCACTCCGACGGAATCCTCTTAGACCATACTAATTGGGCTAATAGTAATCTGTGGAGCGAGCCCTTAAAATCTTTTAGTCTCTCCTTACTTTGAAATACTAAGATAACAATTTACTTTGAAGAATCAAAACTAATTTCTTTTTTTTCTCAAATCATTTGGAAAATACGACAGCATGATGACTACATTTTTAACATTCCCAAAATACCTAAAAGAGTAAAATACACTTCCAAATATTTTCATTTTACAGCCCAACTTCTTCCATAAACATGCTTTAAAATTTCTTTTCCATTCTCATGCAAAATAAGTAATGTAAAACCACAAGCCATAGGCCACAATGTATAATCAATTCTTTCAAGCAAACAACTGAAAAGAACAAACGCTTTTCATAACTTTAATAAAGTTTACAGAACTTTATTTAACTCAAAAGAAATAAAAGTACAAACATTTTGTTTGGGTGCGACAAAACATGTCATGAAATGCAAGCAAAATAATTAGCCTTTAACTTTTACATTACATGCAAAATGATTATTCAAAAGAAGCAATCGTCAAATCCGTGCTCACCTATTCCAACGAAGGAGATCTTGCGCTTTGGTCACCCTCTTTGAAATACTAAGATAACCATTTACTTTGAATAATCGAAGCTATTTTTTTTTTTCTCAAATCATTTGGAAAATACGGCAGCATGATAGCTACATTTTTAATATTCCCAAAATACCTGCAAGAGTAAAATACACTTTCAAATATTTTCATTTCACAGCCCAACTTCTTCCATAAACATGCTTTAAAATTTCTTTTCCATTCTCATGCAAAATAAGTCATATAAAACCACAAGCGATAGGCTACAATGTATAATCAATTCTTTCAAGCAAACAACTGAAAAGAACAAACGCTTTCCATAACTTTAATAAAGTTTACAGAATTTTATTTAACTCAAAAGAAATAAGAGTACAAACATTTTGTTTGGGTGCCACAAAACACGTCATGAAATGCAAGCAAAATAATTAGCCTTTAACTTTTACATGGTATGCAAAATGATTATTCAAAAGAAGCAATCGTCGAATCCGCGCCCACCTATTCCGACGGAGGAGATCTTGCACCTTGGTCACCTGCACTAGTACCTGAGGAGGTTTTGAAAATAAAACAAGAAAATTGTGAGATTATTGAAGCTCAGTGAGTACTTGTGAGTTTTAAAACAACAACATTTTTCTTTCTAAAATACCTCTATAGAAAACATTTGAAATAAGATTCTATTTATTAAATGTTTATTTTAAATCTCATACATTGCATAGCAAAACAAGTACATTTACTAACGCAAAAATGTACATAAAACTTTTGTTATAAACTAGTAAGCTTGAACATTTAATCAAGCTACAAACAATTTCAAAATTCATTTCAAAATGTAATTGTAATGCTCATTAAAAAGGAGCTTATTTTCAAGGCTAACTTTTTGCCTTCTAAAATGTACCAATTGTACCCATAGTGCTACAACCACATGACAACTAAGCTAATGCTGATCGATGTGGAGTCAAGTGGCGATATTGCTACTAACACTATTCATGACGCTACAAAGACATCTCAATGACTAAGTACGGAATTTTTCTACATTGCAATGCATAGCGTGAGACAACATCCCACACATGTAGCGACGACGCGACAGACTTTATTCTCCCCAAAGTTAGTGATGCGAACTCTTCCATGACTTTACTATACACGTGTAAGATATACCGGCCTAGTCTATAAATCTAAAAGTGTGGGTATACGCTTGGCCTTTGAAAGCTTATTTGTATAAATTATTTTTGCATAAAACATTTAAAAATAATAATCTCATTTCTCTTTACATAATCATGAAATAGCTTCATTTGCTAAGAAGGCTCTAAAACTAAAACCTTGAATTTCATTTCTAAACAAAGCTTATACTTATATAATCATAAATGCTATAATTCTTATACAAAACATCATGCCTATCAAAATGCTCATTTCAAGTTCTAAAATGACATGCACAACTACAAAATGATTAAACATTTCAAAGAAACACAAACTTTTATAAAATTATTTTAGCACTCACTTGATTCAAGGCTTGCTAAGGTGAGCTTCAATTGCCTTCTCTTACCCCTCTTGCTTCTTCTTCACCTACACACCACATTCTAGCTTAGAATATACTAATTTTAACTGCACAAAATTCATCACATTGTTTCTAACTCAACTAACTCATTATAGTGGTATTTTGACTACAATCTTCTCTTCTTGGTTTCAACTTAATCAAAGCTTTAAAATTCCATTTTCTTTCCATCATTTTTACTTATTCTCACTTAAGAACACATCCATCAACACGAAATAATTTTAAGAAGCTTGAAACAAAATTTGGTCTTTTTGGATCCCCTTTGGCCGAATGCTACCTAAGCACTTCCCTATTGATTTTCTTTCATCCATTTTTGGTTCTAGCATGTCTTTAACTCTTCCTTAGGTCATTCCAAGTGTTACTTTGATAAAATATGGCCATCGAGTGAAGGTTGCTAGTCAATACCCTTAAATTTCCATTACTAAACCATGCACAAAGTTCACAATTTCACATTTCAAGCTTGTATCTTTTATCCTTAGGGTACATTTTCATGATTAAACATAATCATTTTATCATGAGAATGCATCAAGGGAATGAAATTACATTATCCCCTTCACCTAACCGAATATTACATCAAGCTTCCAACTCATTTAGTTTTTTAATTTTAACCTTTCCACTTACCATTTTGACACTTCTTACACATGAAATCAAGCTCATATTCATGGAACTCAAGTTGAACCACACATACCCCTCACTATGGCTAAATATACCCTATCATGGATCTACTCCATTTCATTCATTTTTCATGCTTTTCAAATCATAAATTCTCACTACAAGTCATCAAACACTTTAACTACAACTTAGATTAATCCAATTCAACTTTAGGGCATAATCTAATATAAACCCTAACTTACTAACCTTGAGTGTTTGTGCTCCAATAATCATTTCCTTGATGTTTTCTTGAGGTTCTACACTTTATTGCACCAAAAATCTACATAAGACTCATAACAAAACCTATCTAGTTCCATCAAGAGTTCATTAAATCTACTATCCATCAAACTACTTTAAAATCACTTTACTTACCAATTCTCTTCTTTCTTTCTTTTTCAACCTTCTTCTTTGAGCTTTGTTTAATAGGTATTCTTCAAGCTTGGCATCAAAATCCCTCAAAAATTTCTTGGTCTGGTCCTTCTTGCTTTGGCCAAATACCCCCTCTTTTTTTCTCTCAATTTTGCTTTCAATTTTCTTTCCATTCCATGCTCCCTTCACTTTATATATGGTTCCCTTCAATTGACCAATTTACCCTTGAACTATTTCTATAATTTCAAACAAGTCCTTAGTTACAAACACTAGCATTTAATTGTTCCATTTGCTAACCAACCATTAAACTAACTAAATCATAAAATTTCTAGTTTCATATCAACCATTTAATCACTATTTTCACTTTTAATTTGGCATTCTCTCATTGGCTACTTTTGCTTCACATAGATCATGCTCTTGATCTCATTCCATGTAATACTCACACACAATTCATGTATGTTTGACTTGGTAATGCCCATTTTGCCTCTTATTGATTTTATTCCACATTCTAAACCAATTAGATTCTAAAATATTCTACACTATTCCAACACATGGATTGGTCATGAAATGTTTCAATTTAATCTCTACTAGTCCTTAATTCTACAATTTAGAATAATATTCATGAAAATGACAGTTCAATTCACAATTTATTTACTAACACTATAGAATTCATAAGATAGAAATGAGGGCCACAGTTTTGACCCGTGCGCTTGTCCATGGGTCGTAAAGACCGGCGTGTTTTAGCTTTAATTCACCATTTCAGGTACCCATGGAAGATTCGCTTGTTTTTGTTCGCTTTCTCACCAAGATACCTATTTTGGCTGACCCTAGCACTATATAAATACGTGTTTTCATCAATCATTCAAGATAAGACATCAGAGGGGAAAGAGAGTAGCAGAGGGACAGGGCTGAAGGCTCTGATTTTATCTTTTCTTATTAGTTTTATTTTTATTTTTATTTTTATGTAGTTAGTTTATTAGTTAGGGCTAACTTAAAGCCCTAGACATGAACTCAATTTGTTTATCTTTTTAACAAAGCTTAGTGTTTTGCATGATGAAATTAATGTCTCTATGTTAATTTTATTCTATTAAATTTGTTTCTTTGATTGATCATCTTAGAAGCATATTTTAGGATTATGTTGTAAAAATATAAACCGCACATCATATATGCATATTCTTTGTTTACGACAATCAATTGTTTACAAACCAATTGAAAGAGATTAGTTCATAGATATCTAAGATAGATATCATGTTCTAGGATTTATGTGATATTCATATTTTTCTAGTGCTTAATGGATTCTAATTATTAAACCTAAGTAAATATCATGCTAGATTATAATTAAAAATACAAGCATCTACAGAGACATCATGAGATTTGTATACCCACTAAAAAAAATTCTATACAGCATGAGCTAATCATACTTTGTTGTGAATATCTCCATCATGCATTATCATGAATTTGCTTTAATAATCTTTATAACAAATTGAGGGATTGTTTAATAGTGGATAGAGTGTCCTAACTAAGTCTTTTATTATTGATTTTCTATACTTTAATTTTATGCATTAATTTAGTTTATTCTAAATTTAATTCCAAAACCCCATTTATTTAATTTAATTATTTCAGATTAGGTCTTAAATAAATTTAAAATTAAAATAAGTTGAAACTCCTCATGGGATCAACCCTTGCTTGTCACTATGCTCAGTCAAACGATTTGTGCACTTGCAAAGTTATAAAATTTGGTTTATTAAAATTTAACCAACATCGGACGACGTTTTTGTTATGTACTCGTGATATGAATGATTATTGAAATAATCTAGTGAAATTTTGACTTATGCCTTGTTAACCTTTAGAAGTTCTTGATAAATGAACTTGCAATAATCCATTCAAATGATTGACAATGATGTTTGATTAGGCTATCCCATGGTATTTTGGTTGTACATTGGTATTTAATTAATCAATTTTTTTTCTTGTTTTATGCACGTCGAACGCTTGTTTTTGATAATTGATTAATTTTTTGCTCATGTTGATCGCTCGTTTTTAACACTTGGTCAACTTCAATCTTTTGCTCATGCCAAGTGCTTTTTTTCGACTGTTACTAGATTTTAATTTTTCACTCATGTCAAGCACTTGTTTTTGACACTTGGTCAATTTTAATTTTTTGCTAATGTTGAGCGCTTGTTTTTGACTTGGTCAATTTTAATTTTTTGGTCATGTCAAGCACTTATTTTTTACACTTGGTCAACTTTAATTTTTCGCTCATGTCGAGCGCTCTTTTATGACACTTGGCCGATTTTAATTTTTCGCTCATGTCTTGTTTTTGACACTTGGTCCATTTTAATTCATATTTTCTGTATATATATATATATATATATTTCCCATTCCAAGTTAGTTGCGATTGTTTAAACTGGTTGTGGGAAAACTGTAGAACCCAAAAGTTCTTTTTCTATGATAAATAACATTTTTCAAATGAATAGTATTTTCTGATGAATAGTAATGAAGTGAATAGTGATTTTATGAGATAGACCTCAGAAAATCAAAATTTTCTAGAATCAATAATAGAGTCTAATGAAATTGAAATGGGTCAAAAATTAGTTTATGTGAATAGACTTTAAGAGCTCCAAAGATTATTGGATGAAAATGCCCTTTTTGGAGAATAATGGATATTAATGATTTTACATCCATTTTAAATTTTTTTTAAAGTATGAAATTGAGAGATAAGATGCCCAATTAGAGTATTATATGGTCAATTTGATGATTGAATGATTATAGGATATTTTTGGAATTTATTTAGGCAAGAATGTGAAATTAATGCATTAAGGGCAAATGGACTTTTTGGCAACTATGACCTATATTAAGTTTGATTATATTAATGGTGAGTAGATTGGTGAGTCATTAAAGAGAACAAATCAATGGGTGACACATGTAAAAGTTGACTTTTGGATTAAATAATGGTCAAGGGTTGGAAAGGTAATATGCCAATCAAAAAGTAAAGGTGCAAAATGAAATTTTGCACCAAAAAGATGAAACAAAAGTGAGTGGCGTGAGGCATAAGGATGTTGGTCTATCAAAACAAAGGAAATAAATAAGAAGAAATGGTAAGGAGAGAAGATAATCATGGGAAAAATATATATATTTATATATAAAATAAGAGAAAAAGAAAAAGATAAGAAGAGAAAATGGGATGTTGGTTGATATACATATATGTTGATGTGTTGAACAAGTCAAACTAAACATAAGCAAACGAGCAGAACAAGGGCAGTAAAAGAAAAAAGCAGAGAGAAAACCACGAGTGAAGAAGAAGAAAGAAAAAGAGAAAGAAAAAGGGAAAGAAAAAGAAAGGAAGAATGAGGTGGTTCCAAAGCTTGTAGGTAAATTGATTTTATAGTGATTTCATGGGTTCTTGGATATAATTAGTAACATGATTTTGTGGTGGTTTTCATGGGTTATTGGATATCAGATTTGTTTAGTAAATTTACATGATTCTTGGTTTGCATATGAGTAGATTTTCACATATTCAAGTGTGAAAAATGAAAGAAACTTGTTGAATGGTGTGATGTGTTTTTATGGTGTTAAATATTCTAGGGTTTCTGCAATTTTGCAAGCAAACTTAAATTAAGTTGTTGTTAAGACATTAAATGACTATTGGTGTGATTTTAATGTCATGGGTGGTCATGAAAATGAAAGAATTATGTGAGATACCCTTATGTGCAATTTTGGGCTAAGGCAACATTTTGGTGTTCAAATTGTAATTCAATCACTTTGATGTGTTTTCATGAGATTACGCATGTGGTTAAGCAAGTTTGCACAAAGAAAAAGAAAAGAAAAGAAAAGAAAAGAATGTCATGACGTTAGTATAAGTTTATGCCAAGTATGAGAATTGTGATGTATATAGTATTTTAAATTAAATCAGATAAATCAGGGTGATAGGTTCTAAATTAGAACGTGCTTTGTAGGTGAGAGGGAAGCAAAGGAATCAAGGGAGAATTTTTGAAGTTTATTCTAATCAATCGGAGGCAAAGTGAGTATAAAATGATTTTATAAATATTAAATACATATTTAGTATGTTTTAAATGTTTTCAGGAATGTTAAAATATTTTAGAATGCGAAATGAGTTTTATGGAAAATGCTAGTTTAGGCACCTTTATTTATTTGTTTAAAAGTGAAATGTTTTATGATTTTTATGCATGAATTTAAGTTTTGAAGATTGCTCATGAAATTGCAAAAGTTTACATTTTCATCTTCGAAAATGTTTAAGAAATGAAAATTTTCTTTAAAATGTTTTTAGGAGGTGCATTTAGAAAGAAAACTTTTTGATAGAAAAACCTTGACACTCACTGAGCTCTTTTAGCTCACCATTATGTGATTTTTTGTTTTAAAAACCTCCCCAGATGCAGGAACCAATGATCATGGTACTCGCTCCCCTTCCTTGGATTAGATGGGCCGGACAAGATTAATGTTTCCGTGAAGTAACATGTGTTGCATGTTGCATGAAAATGAAATTTGGTGTATATAAAGTTTATAAATTTACCACGGTTGTGGTAATGTGTTGTATAAATGTAAATGAGATGATTTTACGTAATGTGTTGTATAAATGTAAATGAAATTATTTTACTATCTTTCGTATGTATATGTACTATGTAAATATTTGGATGTGGCATAAAGGATTTAGATTTTGTGCATGAACGTTTATTTCCAATGCTGAAATGATTTTATTAAAGTAGTCCAATTGTGGCTAGGGATTGGTTTTGAAATGGACCGGAGGTCCAAAATGGTAGTGGAGATGGATGATTGGAATTTTTAAAGTGCATTTTATTACTTGCAGGGGATTTGCAAGATTTTGGAAATGTTGAAAAAGAGTCGGGATGCTATCAAATTTAGAAAACCTAAATTATGAAAAAGAGAAAATTTTATGATTTTGATTAATAAGTTTATGAAATGATTTAAGTTTCAGGCTTGCTCCACGGAATCTCTTTTGGGTCTTACTAGTTAGAGTTCAAAAGAGTTCTGTGGGGTACCAGGCAAATACTTGAGCCTCGAAAAGGGAAAAGTTAGGGTGGGTGCCGTAAAAAACGTAACTCTCGTGGAGTTTTTCGTTAAATAGAAATTTGCAATTACATGAATTGAAATAAACAACTTTCAGAAGAAAATAAAAAATGATATTTTTTTTAGGTGTATTGCATTTCACTATTCATAATAGGCCGAGTTTTCGAGATCTTCTGGCTTATAAGCTCTATGCCATATGAATGTTGTGATTTTGTATGGTCCTTACCAAGTTGGACCAAACTTCCCTTCCCTAGGAATCTTCGTGTTTTCAAAAACTCTCCTTAATACCCAATCTCCTACTATGAAGACTCAGATTTGCACATGCTTGTTATAACTTTTGGTGATTGCCCGTTGACATGTTGATATCTTGAGACAAGCTTGATCTCTTTTCTCTTCAATTGTCCCTAATTCGAAATCCAGAGCTTTTGAATTTTCTTTTTTACTCATGGCAGTTCTGATTGAATTCAAAGAGATGTTGGTCGGTAGCATGGCTTCTATCCCATAGGCTAAGCAAATGGTGTCTCTCCTGTTGATATTCTTTCAGTTGTTCAGTAGGACCACAATAGTCTTGGTAGTTCATCAACCTAAAATCCACTTGCCCATGTCAACCTTTTATATCATGCCCACTCAACTCAACAGCCCACTTCATCAGTCGACCCAATAACTTTGGCTTGTGGAGTATGTTTCTCAATGGGAAGGTCGAATAAACTGTGATAGGGACATTGGAAATATGGTCTCAATTCCCTTACTGCTACTTGGCTTTGGCACCAACCATTGTCTGACTCATATAGTATACAGGGTACTAGTTGTTCTCCTCTTCCCTAATAAGGACCACACTTATTGTCATTTTTGAGACGATCAGATATAAGAATAACACCTTATCTTCTTTGGGTTTCGATAGGAGGGGAGGACTCATTAAGTACTTTTTTTATTTCTTGCAATACGTTCTCACATTCTTATAACCACTAGAAACCTTTGCTCTTTCTTAAGACTTCAAATAAGGGCTTGCACCAGTTGGACGATTTTGAAATGAATCGATTAAGAGCTGTTAATCGTTCAATTAGCTTATGAACATCTTTCTTGCATCTTTCTTGCATTTTTCTTGGATCAACCGAATCTAATTTGGATTCACTTCAACTCCTCCCCATGTAACTAAAAAACCCAAAAATTTTCTCAAAACACTCCAAATGCATATTTTTTTAAGGTTGAGCTTCATGTTATACTGTCGTAGGACCGGGAAAGTTTGCTTCAAATACTGTAGATAGTCGAACCACTCTGAAGGATTTGACAAGCATGGCTTTGATGTATACCTCTATAGTGTTACCTAACATCTTAACAAACATTCTATTGACCAACCTTTGGTAGGTAGCCCTAGCATTCTTTAGTTCGAATGACATCATCTTATAACAATAAATTCCTTGATCAGTGAGAAATGTTGTCTTCTTTTGATTGTTTGAATTCATTAAAATTTGGTTATACCCTAAGAATGTGTCTAAGAAGCTCAATAATAAATGACCTATGGTTGCATCAACCAATTGGTCGATGTACGGCAAGGGGAATGGATCTTTAGAACAAGCTTTGTTCATATCAGTGAAATCAATACAAATGCATAGTTTTCCATTCTTTTTCTGAACCACTACTACGTTTGCAAGCCAATCTGGATAACTCACTTCCCATATCAAACCTATGGTGATCAATTTCTGTACTTCTTTGTTAATGATCCAATTTATGTCTGGAGCAAACTTTCTCCTCTTCTGTTTTATTGGGAGATGAGATGGGTTTACATTTAGCTTATAAGTGATTACCGAAAGGTCTATCCTAGTTTCAGCATGGGACCAAACAAAGCAGTCATCATTTTCTTTCAAGAACTATACTAGTTTTTCCTTCAACTCGGACCTCAAGGAATATCTTATTTGGACTTCATGACTTGACTGATCAGGGTGGATCGTCATTTCATCCAACTGCTTGATTTGAGGTTCGTCTTTGTTCTCGAGCAATCGATTGCTACAATTGCTATGCCTCGAATGACTTTTTTTTTAATGAATTTTGGTAACATTCCCTCGAATCTCTTTGAAATCCCTTAATCCCTTTTACCCCTCATTTAGTTGGAAACCTAATTGATTGATGATATATGGATGTGACGGCTCGTATCTCATGGATCCATGGCCTTCCCATGATGACATTATAGGCTGATGGGTTATTGAGAACTAGAAACTTGGTGTACAAGATTACACTTTCTGCATATATAGGTAGGACTATTCTCTATGGTGTTATCTTGCTCTTCACTGAAACCCATTAAACTGTCGAACGCCTGTTTAGACTCTCATTTTCGACCCCCATTTGCTTAAAGGCCTTTAAGAACAAAATGTTACAGGAACTTCTATTGTCAATTAAGATCTTTTTTGGTAAGACAGTTTGCTATGTATAAACTTATCACCAAGGCAACGTGGTGAGGGTGAAGCAAATCCGTCATCTCATCACTTGAAAAACTTATCACATGATCTCCTCCTAAATACCTGTAGAGTCTCTTGTTTTTGTTGTCTTGCTGAATGGCTTTTCTGACAAGCCTCTTAACAGTTGAGTAGGTAACTTCAATGATTTCTAATCCTCTTATAATCACAGTTCACTGTCCTCTCAGTGTATTAGGGGTACTGGTGGTGTCGAATTCTCTTTTTGTCGATCGTTTGCACGACCAACTGTTTTTTTCCCTTTGTTATTGAGATATTGTCTGAGATGCCCTTTTTTTTTAAAAAGTTTGGCCATTTCCACCCTTAAAGAAATGCAATCTTCAGTCTTGTGACCATGGTTGTTATGAAACGTGTACCACTAATTTTGATCTCTCATTTCTGAGGGAGCTTTCATTTTCTTTGGCCAGTGCATGTCACCTCTCATTCCTTTCAAAACTACAACTACTTCAGTAGAGCTGATACTTAGGTTATAAGGGGGCAAAGGTTTCTAAAATCTACTCGATCTTTCAATAGGTTGGCTTTTTTTTTTTTTCCCCATTTTAAATTTGTTCAGCTACGAGGATCCCTTTTTCAGAATTCGATCTTCATTTCGACTTTCCTTTTTGGCTGTTGTTCGACACTTCTTTGTCATTTGATTTATAATTTGCTACATCTTTTTCCCATTTTATCTAGCCTTATAGTTTCACCAGAACAATTTCCATGGTTTTTGGAGGGTACTTTGTTAGCTCATTGTACAAGTCGGAGTTTTGGATAAGTCTTCTCCTGAAAGCAGAAATTGTGGTCACTGTATTGCAAATGGGAATCGACATATTCTCTTTGTTGAATCGACCAATGTAATCTCGTAATTTTTCATCAGGCTGTTGAATGACCGCATATAGATTGTTCCAATGCTTTTCAAGCTTCTGATTGCTTGAGAATTGCTCCACAAACATATCTATGAGAAGAGTGAAGAGTTGATACTGTTATTTGGTAGATTGATAAACCATTATAGATCTGGACCAACCAAGCTTGATCCAAAGCCTTTGCATATAACAGTTTGTCATATAACAGTTTCTCTAATGTCCCTTGGGATCACCACAGTGAACATTCGTTGCTTTTATTGGACTATGTGGTTGTCTAGTTTGTGGTTTTGTCATAGACTTTGAGATGAGGCAGAGCAAATTTTTTAAACGTTTCTCCATTGCAATGGTATTTATGAAGGGTGAATCCATGAAGCTATTGGCGGCGCTCTTCTTGATTGATGTAGGTATCCTTGGAATTCGATTAATCTGAGCTTCAATCTCAACAAACTTCTTAATTAATTCATTAGTTACTAAAGGAATGAGTTTCAGACTTTAGTCACCGATGGCGTTTTCTATCAAGTCTGTCCCATGAATCGGTTTGTTAGCTTGGTCTACTAGAGTTAGAGTGCGTGGTCAGATGTTTTGTAGTGTTTCTACTTGTTAGTCCCTCGACATTCTCCTCAGATCACTCATCTCTAGCGGTTCTCTATCTAAAGTGGTTTCTTGGTCAACTTACTCTTATGGGTTTGATTGTCGCTCAATCACATTCATGTGATTGGAATTGCCAAATTGGAATATCGGATGTCCTCTTACTAACCCGAAACCTAGCGAGTGTTGCCCATTCACCACTATTAGTTCGTAGAGGTTTGCCTTTTCATAGTTGGGAGGCAGTATCAAAAAGGTGGTCAATTGCTCTATTCAGTTCTAACTCTCTGCATTTTTTACTCAGACAACTATGTTTTGGCCTCTAGTCCTTGTATTCTTTTTGTATAACTTTTCATCTATGCCATCAAAACGGCTATCTACGATTCTTTTGTCACCTCTTGAGATGGCTCGTTATTGTTAACACCTCGTTTTGACACTAGATTTTGTGAAGTGAAACCATTAGTGCCCCACGGTGGGCGCCAAAACTATTATGGGTGAAACTTGAATGAAAGACACTAACAACCAATTCAAAAAGAAACTAATGAATTTGAATCAAAACAAGGTAAATTCGTTTAAAATATAACTTTATTGAGAATTAATTTCCATAGAGTAATAGTAAGTTTCCTCTCTAAAAGTCCTCCAATCAATGAAAAGAGTCCATTATTTATAGTTAGCTCGACCTCAACTGTCACTTTAAACGACCTCCTATTTTTCATGCACCATTATCTCCATTTCATAAATTACGCATCGATGCGGCATGCCCCACTACTTACGCCCCAAGTTAATAGATCGTGGCTTGATAGTGGCTGACATGTCGAGTCGAATGGTCGGGTCGATAGTCAGGTCGGAGTCTGATATCTACTTTTCTTAGGTTTGGGTTTGGAACGATCATTCTTAGGCTTTTATCCTTTTAGGTTCAACATTGTCATTTTTAACCATTATATCTACAATCTAATCTCTCTATCTAGTGACGTAATCCAATCCGGATCTCTTTAAACTTTTATCTAGTAGGTCACTGTTTAGCACTCTAACGGATCCCTCTTAAACCCTACTAGGCGGGCTAAGAGAAATTCGCGGAGCGAACCCTTAAAACTTTTGCTTTTAAACTAATCAAATCAACTTTCTATTCAAACTAGTTGGGTTGGTTTCGTTTTAAAACTAAAATTCCATTTTAAATTTTAAATCCAAATCGTTTTATAAAACTAAAAATCTGACAGCATAACGGCTGCATTTTTAATATTACCAAATTACCTGTAAAATAAATTTACATTCCGAAATGTTTCTCAAATTTAACCCAACTTCCTTAGCCACAAACATATATTTAAAAGCATCAAGTGATTCATAAATTTACACAATGGCTTAAAAGGAATTAAAACTTTCATCTCATGAGTAAATATTTACCACTCATTTACAACTCAAAAGAATATATTTACAAACTATTTCTTTAAAGTCACAAAATATGCAAAATGTCAACTATACCGAAGTTTTGGCGTGTCATGTCCACCTACTCTTCCGGAGGAGCCCTCTCTTCTTGATCACTCACGTCAATACTTGAGAAGGTTTTTAAGAGAAAAATAAGAAAACTATGAGCTTTGGAAGCTCAGTTAGTGTTCATAATTCTTTTTCAACAAAGGTACTTGATTTTTAAAATACCTCCTTAAAACATTTGAAAGTAAATTTCTATTTCTTAAAATTTCTCAAATTGAAATCTCATTTAAATGCAAAATATGTATAGAGAATCTATAAAACTCATATAAAGCTTGTAAATTGTAAAACATACAAAATGCTAAACAAAATTCATTACTTGAAATAAAATCTGAAAAATGCTTATCTTTGCTTTATAACTTTTAATTGCTAACTTTTCTTTCTAAAAACACCATTCTTACCCCTAAATGCTCTAATCACACAGCGACTAACTAATGTCGCTTGTTGTGGCAATGTCACGTGGCGATTTTGAACTAACACCAACCGTGACACTATTGAGACATCTCACGACTATATATGGAATTCTACTGAGACATGATAGAGAATCTATAAAACTCATATAAAGCTTGTAAATTATAAAACATACAAAATGCTAAACAAAATTCATTACTTGAAATAAAATATGAAAATGCTTATCTTTGCTTTATAACTTTCAATTAGCTAACTTTTCTTTGTAAAAACACCATTCTTACCCCTAAATGCTCTAATCACACAACGACTAACTAACGCCACTCGTTGTGGCAATGTCACGTGACGATTTTGAATTGACACCAACCGTGACTCTATTGAGTCATCTCGCGACTATATGTGGAATTCTACATCGCTAACCATAGCATAAGATAATATCTCACATAAGTAGAGGCGACACGACAGACTCAATTTCCCCTCAAGTTAGTGACGCATCCCCCAAGAATTTGTCATACTAGTGCAAGATATATTGATCAGGTCTAAATTTGAATTTGTAATTTGAGAGTATACTCATGACCTTTGAAAACTTCTTTTTGCTTTAATTTTCTAAGTGCAATAAGCACAAATCTCTTTTCTGAGTGCCTTAAACATTAAATCTCATTTCTAAGTACGATAAACACAAAAATATCTTTGCTAAGTGCAAGAAGCACAAAATAGCTTATCTTATTCATGAAAAAAGATTAAAATAGTAGAGTACTTATTTCAAAATCTCAAGCTAACACAATAAAAAGTTTCTTATAACTTTTCAAATCAAGTTACAAACACTTCAAAATAAGGTGCAACATTCACTTGGATTTCAAGCTTGGTTTAAGGAGCTTCAATGGCCTTCTCTTACCCCTCTTGCTTCTTCTTCACCTACACACCACATTCTAGCTTAGAATACACTAATTTTAACCATACAAAGCTCATCACATTAATACTAACTCAATTAACTCATTAAAGGGGTATTTTAACTCAAATCTTCCCTTCTTGATTTCAACTTAACCAAGGCTTTCAAATTCCGTTTTCTTTCCATAATTTTTACTTATTCTCACTTAGGATCACATCCATCCACACGAAATAATTTTTAGAAACTTGAAACAAAATTTGGTCGTTTTAGACCTCTATTGGCCGAATAGTACGTAAGGACTTCCTTATTGATTTTCTTTCCTCCATTTTTGCTCCATTCATCTCCCTAACTGACATTTAGGTCGGTTCAAGAGTCAATTCGAAAAGAAACGACCATCGAGTAAAGGTTTCTAGCTAAAATGTCATTTTTTCGCTACCAAACTACAGACAACTTTTCCATGTTCCACTTCTAATCTCAATTCTCTTTTCTTTAGTGATATACATGCTTAATTGTACTTATACAATTCATTTAAACACATAGAAGAAGTAGTATTATATAATAACCACCAATGTCCCTTCATTTAGGCTATAATATAAATTTTGTCTAATTTACTTTCTAACATTCTCATTGGTTTATCCAACAGGAAATCAACATGGAATCATACTTAAAAGCCTTATATTTCATTGGAATCTTACACCCCTCATTATAGCCTTATATGCCTTAACATACACAAAGTTCTTTTTATTAAAATTTTCATGCTTAACTCTTTTAGGTATTTCATCAAACACCTAATTTACAATATATTTCACTTAAATCAATCTCATATCAAACTTAGGGTTTCTCCCACATAAACCTTAACTCATCAATCATGAATGATTCCACTACATTTTGCTCTTGCTTTAGGTCTCTTAGAGCTCAACTTATGATATAAATAAAAACCATCATCAAATTATAACTAAATCATCACCACTAACTATCATAAATGAATTCAAAAGCGATGGAACTAACCTTTTTTTGGCTTTGATCTTTGTCTAAACTTGATCTTCTAGCTTGGGTTAGCTTACAATCTTGATTTGGAGTTTGAAAATTACTTGAAATCACTTGGTTCCCTCCCTTCCTAGCTTGGTCGAACACACTCTCTCACTCTCCACGTTTTTGCTTCACAAAAATGGCTAAGTGTTGAAACTCTCATCTTTATATACTCTTGACTTTTTCCAAATGACCATTGTATCCTTAAAAATTTGATTCTTATCCTTAAACTTTTGCTTAATTGTATCTTAACCCCTAATATGATTTGCTTGTTTCTAATTGGTCCCTTATCATACTAATTCATAAGGACTCCAATAGGAATGACCATTTTACCCTTCTATTTATTTATTCCATAATTGGGGTAAAAAAATGAAAAAAAAAAAATTCTCTACATTCATGGACACTTTTATTAATCATCTAGGATCTCACAACATCACTTAGTATCTAGTACTAGGGAAACCATAAATAGAATTGAGGGCTTACATTTAGTCCCACTGAAAATGCTACCCCCTACCATTTGGTCTATAAGCATTATCCTCTTCAAAACTACTGCCCTTAAAGTGGCAATTCATTATTGACATCAGATAAGTTATTTGTGTCACCTCTTACAACACTAATATTTCATCTTCATTGCCTTCAACTAGATGCTCCTCTCCACCTAACCCCACCTCTTTTTTCTAGTATCGCTATCCACATAATCATCACTTTCCCTACTCTTCCCATTATCAGATGGTTGATAGGCACTATCACTACTCTCAAAATTCCACTCACCCTCACTTGGAACATATTTTGAATAAGAAATTAGAATATGTTCCAATTCATTTGGATTACTATTTGGTGAAGTGGGTTTGGGCTAGTCTGTGTGGTGGTATGGGTTTGTATTGCCTGTTTGGTAGAATTAGGTTAGGTTGACCGTGTAGAGTTGGGTTGGGCTCACTGTTTATGTTGGTCTCATTATTTCGATTAGGCTGACTAGTTTGGCTTTTTGGTTCTAATGTAACATGATCCATATTAGGGATAATTCTAATTTCCCTCCTATTGTTTGATGTAATCTCTATTTACCCCTATTTTTTTCCATAAATCTAAGATACCCTTTTTCCGTTATATTTTATCGAAAAATGTTATCAGATGGCAAAAAGACTAATTTACCCTTAAGATATTTAATATAATAATATAATAAATTATTAAAAATGATAAAATCAAAAGAAAAAAATACAAAAAATATTTTAATCTTTGTCATCCATCTCTATGATGGACGGTAGAGATTAATTTCAACTAAAATTAAAAAAAGAAATACAAATAAGCAAAAATTAAAAAAAAAAAAAATCTGGGTTCAACCGTTCCATTCAACCAATATAAATCCAGACAACACACACAGATCTTTCTTCATAGGACATGAACCCTTACTAAATTTTGATTTCACATTTCAATCTCTGGCTTCCCATTTCATTAACAGATCTATTCCAATCTCTGTGTTTCATTGGAAACTTAGAAATCTCTGGGTTTCCAACGCTATTAACCTAAAAACCTTTTGGGGTTCTAGTGATGGAAACCTATAAGTTTTTTGGGTTTTTGTATGCATTTCCAGTGCTAAAAACTCAACGTTGAAAATGCATATAGAAACCCAAGAAAGTTCTGGGTTTCCATCATTGGAAACCCAGATAAGACCACCAACCTGTATCACCCAAAAAAAAAAAAAAAATTTCCATACACCCTAAAAAAAATCCCAAAAAAAATAATCCACCGTTACGCCTAAATCAACACACCACCCCCTAACAAACCCACCAACTAACCATTAACACCAGCCTTTAATAGACCTACTAGCCAGCCACTAGACCCAAATGCACACACCACGACCGCAAAAAGAGGAAGAACAAAGAGATAAAAGAGAGAAAGAGAGAGAAAGAGAGAGAAAGAGGGAGAAGATAGATTGGTGGGAAGAGATTGGTCGATGGTCGGTTCTCTTATGATTCGAGGAGAATGTGCGATGGAAACCCAGTTTAAGTGATGCGACCCAATCTGGATCTCTCTAAATTCTTATTCGATAGGTATCGCCTAGCACCTTAACGGATCCCTCCTAAACCCTACTACGCAGGTCTAAGAGAAATTCGCGAAACGAACCCTTAAACTTTCGCTTTTCAACTACTTTACTCAACTCTCTTTTCTTGAATTAGTTGGTTTGGTTTCATTTTAAAACTCAAATTGCTTTTCAAATTTAAAACCCAAATCATTTTATAAAACTAAAAATCCGACAAGCATAACGACTGCATTATTAACATTGCCAAAAACCTGTAAAAGAAACTTTTCACTTCTAAAATAGTTCTCAAACATAACCCAACTTCTTAGGCCACAAACATGTATTTCAATCATAATTCTATTTCATCAGAACTAAAAACATAAAGTCATGAATCAACACTTTACAAACTTTCACAATTTCTTATAAGAAACATAAACTTTCATTCTTTTGAAAGAAATATTTACCCCTCATTTACAACTCAAAAATATATATTTACAAACAATAACTTTTAGAGCTACAAAATATGCAAGATGTCAATTATATAAAAGCATTGTCGTGTCTTGCCCACCTACTCTTCTGAAGGCGCCCTCTTGTCTCGCTCATCCACGTCAATACCTGAGGAGGTTTTTAAAATAAAAATAGAAAAACTAAGAGCTTTGAAAGCTCAGAGAGTACTTGTAACTATTTTTCAACTAAAAACTTTAATTTCTAAAATACCTCCTTAAAACATTTGGAAGTAATTTCTATTTTTTAAACTTTCTCAAAACTTAAATCTCATTTAATTGTAAAACATGCATAAAGCATATATAAACTCATATATATATAAATACTTCATATAAAGCTTATAAATTGTAAGGCATATAAAATACTAAACAAGATCCATTATTTGTAGCAAAAATTTAAAACTCTTTTCTTTGCTTTCAATCTTTCAAATACTAACTTTTCATTCTAAAAACACCATTCGTACCCCTAAATGCTATAACCACGCGATAGCTAAGCTAATGCTAATCAATGTGGAGTCACGTTGAATTGACACCAACCGTGACGCTTACAAAGACATCTCACAACTATGTATGGAATTCTACATCGCTAACCATAGCGCAAGATAATATTCCATACAAGTAAAGGCGATATGACAGACTCAATTTTCCCCCAGGTTAGTGACGTATCCCCCCCTAAGACTTTGTCATACGATTGTGGGATATACCGGTCGAGTCTAAATCTTAATCATAAATCTGAGGGTATACTCATGGCATTTGAAAACTTATTTTTGTTTTAGCTTTCTAGTGCAATAAGCACAAATCTTTTTTCAAAGTGCATTAAGCACAAAATCTGATTTATGAGTGCATTAAGCACCAAAACTTATATTTCTAAGTGCATTACGAACTAAAACTCATTTCTAAGTGCATGAAACACTAAAACTTATTGTTTTAGAGCAATAAGCACAATGTAAACCCTCTATTTTAATTTTTTGAGATTATTAGAAATAGTCCCTAAGGAACTATTAGAGACTCGAAATGATCCATTGAAGCGCTTAAGGTTATAGGAAACCCATAGAGATCAATTTAAACCCGATTTGAGATTAAACAGAAAGGTAAAATGATGAACGAAATCAAGTAATTATTTAATGTCACAAGGGGCTAAATTGAAGATAAATTTTAATAATTGTGGTCAAACTAGAATTGATCTAAAAGCTAAGGGAGAAGAATGAAATTTTCTCAGGACGTGACCATCATTTTTAAAGTTGATTGTGGAGGAAAACATGAAGCAAAAATTGAATCACAAAAATCAAAAATAGAAACCAAAGTCAGTCTTACTGAACTAGAAGAAGAAGAGAAAGAAGAAGAAAAAAAGAAGAAGAAGAAGAAGAAGAAAAAGTTGACGCCGGCGCCGACCAGACCTCACCGCGCCAACCAGCACGCAAAACCAGATGCGACCGACGACAGAAGCACGACCCGAGCTCGTCTTGAAGCGGAGCAGAAATCATGCCAACCAGAGTAGACCGCCGATGACGAGGACGATGAGGAGCTGTCGTCCCGACTGAGCTGTTCCGACCAGCGAAATCCGACTCCGAGAAGCTCGAGAGAGGAAAAGATGAGGAGGAAGAGAAGAAGACCAGCCATTTTCGCACCAAATCTACCACCAAAATCAGAAGCCAAGCCTGCCAAAGCCAAACCAAAAATAGCCCCAAAACAAAGTCAACGCGAAGAGGAAAAGGGGTGAGTTGTTTAAGCTTGAAGTTGATGATTTTGTGGTGATTAAGTTGATTCGAAATGGATTTTATTTTGATTTGTTTGTTGGTTGGTTTTAAGTAAAAATGAGTTGAAAAATAAGTAAATTAATGTTTATTAGGAGCCTAGAAAACCAAGAAAATATAAAAAATTTAAAGAGAAATCGAATTGCGCGCTAAACTAGTTTGAAGGGCAATTCCGTAAAATTACCCATAATGCGTCCTTTAAGTGTTCAGATGACCCTAACGAGTTTAATTAGGAGTATTGAGATGATTAAAATTTAGACATTAAATTTAGAACTCAAAACCAAGAAAACGTCTAAAAATTAGTAGTGAAAATAACGCTTTTTTAGCCTAAAATGCTTACTCGATGACTGTTTCCTTCCATACCGACACTTGGATCCACTAGATGGCAAGTTGGGAAGGTGTTCGGAGCAAAAACGGAATGAAGAAAAGCCTCGAATAGGGCTATGAATGGTGTTCGGCCTAAAGGGGTCGAAATCGGATGATTTTTGTTTCGAGCCTTCGAACATGATTCCGTTGGTACGAGAACGTCCCTAAGTGATACTAAATAGGTTTCAGATGAAGAAAACTGAGTTTAGAACCCTAGAATTGATAAAGGAACGAAAAAGGGAGGTTTAAACGTAAAAAGGGTCACTTAGGGACAAGTGTGCAATTTTAGTTATTTCCAGTTTCCAGAAGTTGACGCGAACATAAATTTTACGTATATATATGTTGTGTAGGTGACGAGCAAGGTAGTGGAGTAAGGAAAGAGCGATAGGGAGTGTTTTGGACCCTTCCGTAAAACTATTCGGAAGTGATCGTAAGTTAAGGTGAGTGTCAAAATAATTTTCAATGAGTTTTGTGTTGATTTGATTTATGAATGAATGTTTCATGCATGTTTGAATGTTTTGGTAAAATCGAAATACGATTTAAATGATAGTTACATGGTAACAAAAATATAATCTTTCTATTTTCATTAAAACGATGATTTTTCGTTTTGAATTATATATAAAATGGATTTTATTTTTAAAAAGCTGAAAAGTAAAACCTATGGCTTACCCAAAAAGTATTAGAACATTACCAGTCTAGGTTGAGTACCTGAAGTGTGCATTGGTAGAGTTAGTAGTGTCGATACGTCACTAACTAACTAATCGTGGGAGGTACCTACAAGTAATCGTGTCGGTCAGATGTCCGAGAGATTAGTCCAATGCACATAAAGGGTATATTAGTAGCTAGCTTATACCCGAGCGAGACAGAGTTCCACTCTGCAGCGATGTAGTATTTCGCTACTTGAACCGGATAGAGAGCGATTCAGGATCCAACTTCCATACTAGGGTGCCATATGGCACGGGTCACTAGAGGTTGGCGGGAGTCGAATTGGTTGGCGGAACACCTACGAGCGGAGTCGGACTAGTTCATTTCATAAAAATGAAATGTTTTTAGAATGAAAACCCTGCAACCATAGTAGATCCGTTTATGAAATTGAAAACCATGCAACATGTATTTTATAATATTAATGCATGAAACTTAATTTAAAATAAATGAATTTGATTAGAATTATTAAAACTGTTTTAGGGAGGCTTTTATAAAAATATAGTTTTAAATATGTTATATGACACTCATTGGGTTTTCAAAGTTCACCAAACGTTTTATGTATTTTTCAAATAAACCCCCCCAAGCATAGGAACCATAATTGCGGATTACCCCGAGAAGATACCAGACAGCTGCAACGATAGTGCTCATGTGATTATCTACTCTTATTTTTGTTCGATTTTAAAAGATGTTGTATATATTTTATTATCTCTATATGGTTTTGTAAATATCATTTTGTGGATTTAAATTGTGTTTTTGGAGTAAATTGATGCATGACACATGACTTAGTTGATAATGAGTTTATAAATTGAAATGTGAAATTGTGGTTGTGGTTGTGTTGAAAAATGAGAGCCTGAGGCTCTATAGTTTGGGGAAATTGAATTGTGATATTTTAGAAGTATTAAATTTCATAATTTGCAGGGTGACAAAGTCCAAAAAACAAGCGAGATACTGTCCAAATTTTGTAAATGTTTTGTAAAGGTTTGAAATAAAAACAAAAAATTTCCTCGTGTTTCCGCTATTTTCGAAAAGGTTTCAGAAAGAATACAGCTTAGCTCTGTGGAGATTCTTTAGTTGAGCGTAAAGGCTAGCTGAAGGGTCACCGTAGTGTGATGTCCCTTTCTGGACACGTGTATAAGTCTAAAGTGAATGAAATTATTCTATTGTTTTAGTAATGTGTATATGAGGAGTATAAGTTTATAATTGTTGAATCATGAGTGGATTAGAAATATTTTAGGATCCCGTTGGAATTACGAAAGGGTTTCAGATATTAATAATGGTTTGACCGAGGTCCCTAGTGAATATCAAAAAGTTTAAAAGATATTTTAGAATCTTAAAAGATGTTTTCGAAAAAGAAATCTGGATTTTAAATCGGATTTATATCAAAAAGCATTTGAAAATTAACTTTAAGATTATGAGAACCTAAATTAGAGCATAGAATGACTTTTAGGAATTTCGGAGACCACAGAGAGGATGAGAGGAATTCGATTATAGGCCTCAGAAAATTTATGGGAAGTTTTGAAGAGATCTCGGAGTAACCCATTAGTAATGTCTTCGGAAAGCTCGTATTAAACGAAAATACGAAACGATGCGCACGATTGACACGTGTCAAGGAGACTTGGTGCATGAATGCCATGTGTCAAAGAGATTCAATGCATGAATGCCACGTGTCAAAGAGGATGCATGCATGGTGACATTTGTCAAACTTATATGGATGGCAAAGTTTGTAATTAAATAGAAATCCAATGGCAATTTCAATTTCAAAGTAATATATATAAGCCATTTCAAAACAAATCAAAGGAAACGACATTGTTGCCATCAATTGAGAAAGCAAAACAAGAGAGTGATTGCCGTACATGAGAAAAAGCTAATGAAATGTGAGAGTTGTCGAATTGAGAGAAAACAAATGAAAAGAGAAACAAATGAAAACCGAGAGCAAAATCGAGAACAAAAAAGAAGCAAATGAAATTTGAGAGAGAAAGTGAAGCCAAGAGTAGGAGAACCAAAAGGGAGAAGCTAGGTGGTCACGGCTGACAGGACCTAATCCGAACCATACCATACTCGTATCCGGAGGGCCCTGCCTGGCACCCCAACGAGATCCTCCTAAACCCTTTCAATTGGCCTAAAAGGAATCCGTGGAGCGAACCCTTAAAATCTTTTCTTACTTATAAACAAGATTGGGTTGGTTTTTTTTTTTTTTTCTCAAATGAAAATTCGGCAATATAACGTTTGTATTTTTTAAGGTTCTAAATACCTGTAAGGTTGAAATACACTTCGACTATTTTCAATATCCAACCCAACTTCTTTCACAACTTCTTTCAAAGGTTAATTTTCCAATTTCATACAAAATAGTTGAGAAAACCGTAAACCACAAATCACAAGATAAAAGCCAATTTCGTGTAAACAATTTACCTAGGAAAACAAACGTGTTTTGTAACTTAACTGACATTTACAAAGCTTTAAATGCTTTAATATACATATGAGTAACAATCTCATTTTAAAAGCCATTCAAAACATTTCATAAAATACATAAAAAATGTGGCTTTTCAACTTTCATATGTATGCAAAATGGTTATACAAGGGAAGCATTCGTTGAGTCGGCGCCCACCTATATCAACGGAGGGTATCCTATGCCACGTCACCCGCGCTAACACCAGAGGAGGTTTTTGATATAAAACAAGAAAAAGTGAGTTTAATGAAGCTCAGTGAGTGCACGTAAGTTATAAAGTAATATCATATTTCATTGTAAAATACCTCTTTAAAACATTAAAAATAGGGTTGCATTTCATAATCATTTAACTTAAAATTTCATAAAAGTTCATGCTTAACATAATAAAATCATACAAATCCCAACATAAGGGATACATAAAACTTTTCATAAACTTAATAAGCAATAATATCATTCAAACTGAATTCAATTGTAAGGCTTCCTTTCGAACCATAATTATAATCATATAAAATAGTTTACTTTCGAACTTACATTTGCATTTTTAAATGCACCAATGTTACCCCTTAAACTTACAACCACGAGAACGTGGAGTCACAAGATGATTTGGCCATAAACACCATCCGTGACACTTACAAAGACATCCCAATAACTACGCGCGGAATTGTGCATCGCAAAGCGTAGAGTAGGATAACATCCCACACACTGTAAAAGCAACACGACGGACTCTATTCCCCCAATGTGAGTGATACAATAACCCCCCATACATTACCATACACGTGTGGGACGTACCGGCCGGGTCTACATAACTTACAAGGGTGGGCAAACAATTGGCCTTTGAAAACATGTTTATACATATATCATTTTTGCATCAACTGTTTATCGAACAATACTTAAAACTTCGAATTCCATTACAAAGTAGTTTTCACAGTTATAAGAACGTAAAAGATAACTTTCATACAAAACATAGTATTCATGAAATCATCCGTTTAAAATCATAAAATCACAACCATACTAGAAAATACTTAAACATGTCAAAACACATACATTTTTGCTAAAACCATTTTGCACTCACCTTGCTTTCAAACTTCCCTTAATAGCTTCAAGGGTTCTCTCCGGCTCCGCTAGCCTCGCCTTCACCTACACATGATAAGCACACTTAGAATGTGCTCAATAGACAATGCAAAGATGCATTTAACTATACTAACTTTATAAAATTCTCTCTACACTAGTAGCTTCTCCTTTCAATTTCTCTTTGATCCATGCTCCAAATTCCCAATTTCTTTGCATAAATCCTTCATATATGCCCCAAGGGACATTCCCATATGCTTCCCATCATAAATTGAAGCTTGGAACCCAAAATGACTGTTTTAGACCTCTCAAACCCGAATTGAATGCACAGCCCAAACCGTGCATGCTTTTACTCCAATTCTTTCTTCCACACTCTTCTTATCTCCCAATGTGGTCGCCCATAAAATTTCGTCGAATTCCAATATCGTTTGGATATCAAAATTTAAGAAAAACCTCATTTTTCATCCGTTTTTAGGGGGCTTTTTCACTCATTTCATTCTAATACTTATTTCTTTCTTTCCTTAGGTTAAACATACTCAAACCTATCCATACAAATCATTTCAACATATAAAAGAATTGGTTTTTAATGACAACTCAATATGTCTTTCCTTGGTGCTTTACAATGTATTATAATAGGAATTGCTTCCAATGCAATTCTAGCATTTTCATAGGATTATAGGTCACCTAAAGAACATGGAATCATAGTTAAAACACCTCAATTTCATTGGATTCTCATACCTCTCCATAAAACCTTACAAGCACTAACTTAGTCTAAATCCATTTCTTTCAAGTTTTTGATGTGGATTCTCTTAGACAATTTATCAAACACCTTGTCTACATTCATTTCATTTAGTTTCCAATCCAAAACCAACTCAAAACCTATCTCATGCCAACCCTAACTCATCAATTTTAGTAGGTTTCCATGTCATCTATACAAGCCTTTCAAGTCTCAAATAAATCATCTCCTAACATAGGTAAAAACTTCCCATCAAAACCCACTAAAACACCATCAAAATAACCAACATCAACATCACCACAACAAGTTCAAAAGTAAGTGAACTAACCTTATTTAGCTTTGATCCTTGCTTCAAGTTTGATTTCCTAGCTTATACAAGCTTGCTTGATGGATTGGGATGTCAAAAAGTGATTGAAACTAGCTTGATCATCAATTCCTAGCCTTGACCTAACCAACACACACCTTTCTCACGTTCTCTCTTTTCTTTCCTTTGATTTCTCTGTGTTTGCTTTGTGAGTGGTGTGAACTCTCTTCAAAAATTGATCAAGTGTTGTATTTATACTTATGAAAATCCTATAATGACCATCTTGTCCCTTAAATCATTTCTTCTTGGTCACTACTTAGTTGAGAATGGTCAGGCATAAACGATGGGTTGACTTGTGACAGCTCGTGTAGATTCATTTGTTTGAGTTACATGAGATATGACCTATCAAATTGAAGCTACAGATGTCTAGTTTCCATAGCAACTGACGGTTTATGAATCGGAGGTCTGTAGAGAAAGTTATGACCAATTTAATGACCAAGGGTCAGTGCTGTCGGCGACCTGCGCGCCTCCGCGCCACCCAGCGCGCGTGCCAGCGTGCCTGAACTTCTCCAGCGCAGCTCAGCAGCCTCTAGGGCGCCCAAGGGAGCGCCACACACTGTCCCAAGTGCGCTCCCTTGCGCGCTTCCTCCCTACTGAGCGGCCGGGCGAGCGCTAATGCTGAAAAAAAAAGACATTTTTGAATATTCTAACTCATTTTTCATGCGCCAACTCTCCAACCTATAATTGCATCAATCTTCACCATTTAGGAATGTTTTGAGGGGCTAAGAATGAAGCACTTTTTAAAATATCTCTTAGTACTAATACTAGGGATACCATAAATAAACATTGAGGGCTTACAACTGACAACTAGTTATTCAAGAGATTCCAAGTGATTTCCAAGGTGAGTTTACTAACTCAAAATTTAAAATGCAATGGAAATTTGATTTTGGAGATTTTGGGTGTTAATTGTTGCCATGATATTGATATAGTTTCCATGTGATTTTCTATGTGAAAACTTGAAGAAAATGGATGAATTGTATTGGTATTGAGTTATTGGGATGCTAGAATAACTATAGAAATTGAAAGAAATGAATCAGGATTCGTATGGATGTCGTACGGATAGAAACAGACATAATACGTGCAAGCTGTCTTGGTTTCCATTTTATGTGTTTTGGATGGTTTAGCATGATTTTATGCATGTTGGAAGTAATTTATAAGTGCTTGGATGCATAAATAATCAAATGGAATGAATTCGCTGCTAAACGAATTTATATCGAATAAAACGGCAACGAATTAGAAACCATATTCGATAAATGAATATGCGTTGTTAAAGGAAAAATTGGAACAGCTTGTATATATTAAATGTTATGGCAGCTTGTGTGTACCTTTGTATGGATGAAAATAGTAGCTTGTAGACTTGTAAAATTAGGTTCCGAAATAGTCTAAATTAGTGTACAAATGGTGTAGGTAGCGAGGAAGCAACAAAGGTCAAATTCATAGATTCTGCGATAGGAAACGGTGAGTGTCTTTAAAATGTTTTCGAAAGTTTTTATTTCTAATCAAATGAGTTTTATATACATTATGCTTTGAGAAATTCATGCTTGAAAAATTTAATATGTTATGCTTTGAAAAATTCATGATTAAAATGTTTCATGTGAATTTTATCCATAGAGCATAATCCGAAATTCAGAAATTACATATGTGAATCATTATAACGCTGCTTTAATTTTATTTCCTCAGTAATCAGTTATGGAAATGTTTTATATAAGTCATAAATATTAGGCAGCATGTTTTGAAAGGAAAGTTTTTATATATAGTGCACCCTTATGGTAAATCATGATATTGCTGGTCAGAGTACCCTAAGCGTGCATGGCAGTGTCGGGGCGTCTGTCACTAACATGGGTTGGGACTGTGTCAGGTTGTCCAATCCAGTGTGTCGTCCTCTGCACGTATAGGGTATATATTTAGTTCGCGAGCAAGCTTTTACGTGACGATGCAGGAATTCCGTTACATTTACTAGTATTGGTGGTTTGAGCAATACAAGAATTTCGTTCTACCACCCGATACGGCCTAAGCGATGCAGGAATTCTGTTCCGCCGTATCACCGAGGGTGTTGCCCGAATCCTTTTGGATCAAGGCCCAGAGAAAGACTCAAGAAGGGGGCAGCCGGAGCGGTTACATCCAAATCCATTAGGGGTCGAGGCTGAGGCCGAGGCCTTAAATGGGGATTAACCGGCCCGTTACATAAAAACGGAACCTTTAATGCAATTTTATTTATGATTCACATATATGCTACATGTTTATTATGCAACTATGATTTTAAATTTCAAATTGAAAGCATGATTTCAGATTTCCAAGAGAAAGTATGATTATACATTATAACATTAAATAATTTTAGCATAATATTTCAGGGAGGAAATTTTATAAAAGCAAATTGATTAGAAATACTTGACACTCACTGGGCTTTTGTAGCTCACCCAAATTTTGTGTTTTAAACAATCATCCTTAGGTGCAGGTACTGGTACGTTTATCGCAGAGACACCCCCTCAAGACTAAGCCGATCAATTGTGCTGTGCTATGAAATAAAATGTATATATTGCAAAAGAATGTTTTGTAAATAAAATGATTTAGAGTTGTAACACTTGTATATATCTTGTTTTGAGATTGTAAAACTATGTTGTGTTTAATTGAATCTTCTCTGTTTTGATTTTCTGATTGAACTTGTTGAAATAGGTTGCGCTGTGATTGAGAAACCGAGGGCTAGAGGCCAAGGTGGTTTGGGGAAAATGAATGTGATTTTTGAAGTGTAATTTTTGTAAACTTTTACAGAATGACATACTTAGAAAAACAGCTGTTATGCTGCCCAAATTTTTAGGAAAATATTTGCAACTGAGTTAATTAAAATATAAAATTTTCCCACATTTCCGAAATCAAACAGAAATTTAGAAAAGCTTTTAAAGTGAAACGGCTTTACTTCACGGGAATTTTTCAGCCATATCAGATATCGACTGGAGGACTTCTGTGGGGTGCCGGATAGACTGCCTATAAGGAAAGAGGCCTATCAAGTTTGGTATCAGAGCCCGGGTTGCGTTGTTTCTTTTTATAAATTGATTTTCTAATGTGTTTTACTTTATTTTATGAACAACGCAACCTTAAAAAGAAAATTTTATCGTTTTTTAAGCACCTGATTTAAGAAAACTACAAGTGTTATATAATATAATTTTTGTTGAATTCATAGCACAATGCATCTACGAAGTCGAAGGGTTCTTAGAGCAGCTTCAGGAGCAGAATCGGCTCCGACTCCGACTCTAACTCATAGTACCAGAGGCACCGGCGTCTAGGGAGGCCGAGCAGACGACTGGGTTTGCGAGTGCTTCTATGAATCAGCCTCCGCCATAGCCATCAGGATCTGCTGAGTAAGCCGATGGAAATTTTAATGCAGAACAAGTAGCTCAAATTCTGATGGCGGCTATGCGCCAACCACGTGAGGCTCCAAAAACACCGAAGCGCTCTATAGAATGAGTTTGTAAGTTAGACGTGAAACCTTTTGATGGACGTAATGATCCAGAGAGTACGCTTGCTTGGTTAGACCGCGTGGATAAGATTTATAAGGTTATGGAATGCCCAGATGACCAGAAAGTATTATTCTCCTTTTTCCTCCTAGAGGAGAGAGCAAAGGATTGGTGGGAAGCCTTAGAGAGATGACATCCATGAGGGGTGTCGTGGGAGTAGTTTCAAAAAGAATTTACAGATAGGTTATACTCGAAAGCTACAAGGATGCTAAGATGGAGGAATTTTTCAAGTTAGAGCAAGGATCCACGTCCGTGACCGAATATGAAAAAAATTCTTGGAGTTGGTCCGGATTGTTCCATTCATTGGTGGGGACGAGGAACATAAATGCAAGAGATTCTTAGCAAGTTTGAATCCCAACATTAGAATTCACCTATCACTAGCCCCTCAATCATACTATGGGGAATTGATTGAAGCTGCAATGAAGGTAGAAAAGAATGCAACAGTCGTTGCTCAGGGTTCCAAATCAGAAAAGAAGCGTAGTGGCCCTAGTTCATCCCAGGGTGGACCAAGCCAGAGTTTTAAAAGAAGGGGCGAGTTTAGAGGGTTTAGGGGTAAGCAAATGAGCAGGGGAGTAGCATCCAACCAGGGATCAGTCAGATCACCCCTAGTGCATGAAGGCTTTCGAAATACGAGAGACCTAGTATCGGAATGCAAAACTTGTGGGAGGAGACATCTAGGCGAGTGTAGGGTAAACACTACAGCTTGTTTTCAGTGTGGACAGGAAGGCCATTTTATGAGAGAATGTCCACAATTAGCCACCACTGAGAGGTCAGAGACAGAACCCACAACGTCTACATCAGGTCGTGGAAGTCAAAGACAGAGAGACAGAAGCTCCCAATCGAGGGGACTATGTACATCAGTCGTAGGCAGAGGCTTAAGGGGCAGAGGTTCCGGAGGTAGAGGAGCGACCTCATACAGGACAGCTAGGGAAGGCCTCATACTCAGGCTAAAGTATTTGCAGTCACGCAATAGGAAGCGGATACCACTCCCGAAGTCTTTACGGGTATGATTTCTGTTTTTGATCATGAAGTATATGCATTAATTGACCCAAGGGCCACCCATTCTTTTATATCTGTTAAGTATGCTTTAAACAGTAATGTTTAGCCTAGGCCACTAGACTGTAGTATGATTGTATCAACCCCTACGGGTAATTCGCTTGTGGTTGATAAAGTATATATAGGCAGTAAGATGACGATAGAGGATCAAAAATTTCAGGCAAACCTAATAGTGTTAGATATCCGTGATTTTGATATGATTTTAGGTATCAATTGAGCTTATTAAAGACTATGATTGTACGATTGAGTACCACCCAAGGAAAGCGAATGTGGTAATAGATGTTCTAAGTAGGAGACCCCTAGGTTCAATAGCACAAGTAAAGGCAGTATATGTATCATTATATGTTGAGTTAAGGTTCTTAGGGGTGAAGTTAGGAACAATAAATACAGGAGCATTGCTAGCTACCTTTCATGTTTGACCTATTTTGATTGATCGCGTTATGAAATTGTAGGCTCAGGATCCTTAGTTGGTTAAGATTAGAAGTGAAGTGGAGTCGAAGCAACGTGAGAATTTCTCAGTAGAAGATAATGGTACATTGATGTTAGGTCACAGACTATGCATACCGAACATGGGTGTTATGAAACAGGAAATCATGGATGAGGTGCATTCCTCAGCTTATGCTATGTATCCAGAGAGCAGGTCTTGCGTAGCAAAGTCATTCCTTTAGTGAATGTATTATGAAGAAACCATGGAGTGGAAAAGGCAACATAGGAACATGAGGATAAGTTATGCCACAAGTACCCCCATCTGTTTGTAGTAAACTAGGATGTGTATGTAAAATTTCGAGGACTGAAATTTCTTAAGGGGGGGAGAATTTATAATGTGTCTTTCTGGACATGTGTATAAGTCTAAAGTGAATGAAATTATTCTATTAATTTAGTAATGTGTATATGAGGAGTATAAATTTATAATTGTTGAATCATGGGTGGATTAGAAATATTTTAGGATCCCATCAGAATTACAAAAGGGTTTTAGATATTAATAATGGTTTGACCGAAGTCCCTAGTGAATATCAAAAAGTTTAAAAGATATTTTAGAGTCTTAAAAGATGTTTTCGAAAAAGAAATCTGGATTTTAAATCGGATTTATATCAAAAAGCATTTGAAAGTTAACTTTAAGATTATGGGAACCCAAATTAGAGCATGGAATGACTTTTAGGAATTTCGGAGACCACATGGAGGACGAGAGAAATTCGATTATAGGCCCCAGAAAATTTATGAGAAGTTTCGAAGAGATCTCGAAATAACCCGTTAGAAATGTCTTCGGAAAGCTCGTATTAAACGAAACTACGAAAAGATGCGCACGATTGATACAGTCAAAGAGACTTGGTGCATGAATGCCATGTGTCAAAGAGATTCAATGCATGAATGCCATGTGTCAAAGAGGATGCATGCATGGGACATTTGTCAAGCTTATATTGATGGCAAAGTTTGTAATTAAATAGAAATCCAATGGCAATTTCAATTTCAAAGTAATATATAAGCCCTTTCAAAACAAATAAAAGGAAACGACATTGTTGCCATCAATTGAGAAAGCAAAACAAGAGAGTGATTGCCGTACATGAGAGAAAGCTAATGAAATGTGAGAGTTTTCGAATTGAGAGAAAAACAAATGAAAAGAGAAACAATTGAAAATCGAGAGCAAAACCGAGAACAAACAAGAAGCAAATGAAATTTGAGAGAGAAAGTGAAGCCAATAGTAGGAGAACCAAAAGGGAGAAGCTAGGTGGTCACGGCAACTAGTTATTCAAGAGGTTTCAAGTGATTTCCAAGGTGAGTTTACTAACTCAAAATTTAAAATGAAATGGAAACTTGATTTTGGAGATTTTGGGTGTTAATTGTTGCCATGATATTGATATAGTTTTCATGTGATTTTCTAGTGTAAAAACTTGAAGAAAATGGATGAATTGTATTGGTATTGAGTTATTGGGATACTAGAATAACTATTAAATTTGAAAGAATTGAATTAGGATTCATATAGATGTCGTATGGATGGAAACAGACATAATACGTGCAAGCTGTCTTGGTTTCCATTTTATGTGTTTTGGATGGTTTAGCATGATTTTATGCATGTTGGAAGTAATTTATAAGTGCTTGGATGCATAAATAATCAAATGGAATGAATTTGCTGCTAAACGAATTTATATCGAATAAAACGGCAACGATTCGGAAACCATATGCGATAAATGAATATACGTTGTTAAAGGAAAAATTGGAATAGCTTGTATATATTAAATGTTATGGCAGCTTGTGTGTACCTTTGTATGGATGAAAATAGCAGCTTGTAGACTTGTAAAATTAGGTTCCGAAATAGCCTAAATTAGTGTACAAATGGTGTAGGTAGTGAGGAAGCAACATAGGTCAAATTCATAGGTTCTGCGATAGGAAACGGTGAGTGTCTTTAAAATGTTTTCGAAAGTTTTTATTTCTAATCAAATGAGTTTTATATATATTATGCTTTGAGAAATTCATGCTTGAAAAATTTAATATGTTATGCTTTGAAAAATTCATGATTAAAATGTTTCATGTGAATTTTATCTATAGAGCATAATCCGAAATTCAAAAATTGCATATGTGAATCATTATAACGCTGCTTTAATTTTATTTCCTCAGTAATCAGTTATGGAAATGTTTTATATAAGTCATAAATATTAGGCAGCATGTTTTGAAAGGAAAGTTTTTATATATAGTGCACCCTTATGGTAAATCATGATATTACCGGTCAGAGTACCCTAAGCGTGCATGGCAGTGTCGGGGCGTCTGTCACTAACATGGGTTGGGACTGTGTCAGGTTGTCCAGTCCAGTGTGTCTCCCTCTGCACGTACAGGGTATATATTTAGTTCGCGAGCTAGCTTTCACGTGACGATGCAGGAATTCTGTTACGTTTACCGGTATTGGTGGTTTGAGCGATGTAGGAATTCCGTTCTACCACTCGATACGGCCTAAGTGATGCAGGAATTCTGTTCCCCCATATCACCGAGGGTGTTGCCCGAATCCTTGTGGACCAAGGCCTAGAGAAAGGCTCAAGAAGGGGGTAGCCGGGGCGGTTACATTCGAATCCGTTAGGGTCAAGGCCGAGGCCCTATATAGGGATTAACCGGCCCGTTACATAAAAAGGGAACCTTTGATGCAATTTTATTTATGATTCACATATATGCTACATGTTTATTATGCAACTATGATTTTAAATTTCAGATTGAAAGCATGATTTCAGATTTCCAAGAGAAAGCATGATTATACATTATAACATTAAATTGTTTTAGCATAACATTTTCAGGGAGGAAATTTTATAAAAGCAAATTGATTAGAAATACTTGACACTTATTGGGCTTTTGTAGCTCACCCAAATTTTGTGTTTTAAACAAACCTCCTCAGGTGTAGGTACTGGTACGTTTATCGCAGAGACACCCCCTCAAGACTAAGCGGATCAATTGTGCTGTGCTGTGCTGTGAAATAAAATGTATATATTGCAAAAGAATGTTCTCTAAATAAAATGATTTAGAGTTGTAACACTTGTATATATTTTGTTTTGAGATTGTGAATCTATGTTGTGTTTAATTGAATCTTCTCTGTTTTGATTTTCTGATTGAACTTGTTGAAATGGTTGCACTGTGATTGAGAAACCAAGGGCTAGAGGCCAGGTGGGTTGGGGAAAATGAATGTGATTTTTGAAGTGTAATTTTTGTAAACTTTTACATGATGACATATTTAGAAAAACAGTCGTTATGCTGCCCAAACTTTTAGGAAAATATTTTGCAGCTGAGTTAATTAAAATGAAAAATTTTCCCACGTTTCCGAAATCAAACAGAAATTTAAAAAAGCTTTTAAAGTGAAACGACTTTGCTTCACGGGAATTTGCCAGCCAGATTAGATATCGACTGGAGGACTTCCGTGGAGTGCCGGACAGGCTACCTATAAGGAAAGGATCCTGTCAGTAAAGTGCCGACAGATTGCCTAGAGAAAAGCTTCTTTCACACAAAAACTCATTTCTAAGTGCATTAAGCACTAAAACTTATTTTCTTAGTGCAATAAGCACAAAATAGTTTTACTACGTGCAAAAAGCACAAAATAGCTCATTTCAATTTTTAAAATAGTATCTAACATTTACAAAATACTTAAACATTTAAAACAAACATAAACTTTTATATAAAATTACTTTAACACTCACAATAGAATTTTTTTTATAACTTTTCAAATCTAATTGCAAACACTTGAAAATAAAGTGTACCACTCACTTGATTCTCAAACTTCATATGTGAACTTCAATTGCCTTCTATTGCCCCTCTTGCTTCTTCTTCACCTACACATCATATTCTAACATAGAATATGCTAATTTTAACTTTATAAAACTCATTAAATAACTTCTAACTCAATTAACCCATTAAAGAGGTATTTTCACTACAAACTTTTCTTCTTGATTCTAACTTAGCCAAGACTTTAAACTTCTATTTTCTTTCCATAATTCTTACTTATTCTCATCTAGGAACACATCCATATACCCGAAATAATTTTCTGAAGCTTGAAACAAAAATCAATATTTCTAGACCCCCTTTGGCCAAATATGATGTAGGGAGCAATCCCTTGATTTTCTTTCATTCATTTTTGCTCCATTCATCTCCTAACTCGCATTTAGGTCAGTCCAAAAGTCAATTCGAAAAGAAATGGCCATCGGGTGAAGGTTTCTAGCTAAAATGTCTTTTTTTTTTACACTAATTTAAGGACAACTTTTACATTTTTCATTTCTAACATCAATTCTCTTCTCCTTAGGGTTATACACACTCAATTATAGTCAAACAACTCATTTAAACACATAGGTAAAGTGGCATTACATGATAACGACTAATGCCCTTCATATAAGCTTTACAATGCAAGTTGTTGAAATTGGTTTCTAACATTTTCATAAGTTTATTTAGCATGAAATCAACATGAAATCATGCTTAAAACCCTTAAATTTTATTTGCATCACACACCCCTCACTATGGCCTTTCATGCCCTTATACACATCAAGTTCATTTCATTCAATTTTTTCATGCTACATCTTTGAGACATTTCATCAAACACCTAATTTACAAGCCATTTCATTTACAACAACCTCAAATCAAACTTAAGGTTGCTCCTATACAAACCCTAACTTATCAACCTTGAATGATTTCCATGTAATATACTCTTACTTTTGGTCTTCTAAAGTTCAACTTATAACATACATAAAAATCCTTCATCAATTTCCAACTAAATCATCAACAACAACATCATTCAAATGAGTTCAAAGTCATGAAACTTATCTCTTTTTAGGTTGATTCTTGTTCTAGACTTGGTCTTTTAGCTTAGGATAGCTTAAACTCTTGGATTGGAACTCGAAATTGGCTCGAAACAACTTGTTTCCCCTCATTCCATGCTTGGCCGAATCACCCCTTGTCTCTCATCTCACTTTCATGGCTTTCCTCTCAATTTTGTGGCTAAGTGTCGAAACACTCTCCCTTATACACTCTAATTGTTTTTCAAAATGACAATTGTGTCTTTGAAAATTTGATTTTTGTTCCTCAACTTTGCTTAATTCTAACTTGACCTCAATTAGGAAAACTTACTTCAAATTAGTCCCTTATTACACTTAATAATCATTTAAAGTTGTTTACCCATTTACCCCTTCTATTTATTCTCCAATTAGGTTCAATTAATTCCTAAAAATTCTCTACACTCTTAAAGCACTTTCATTGATCACTTAGAATCTCAAAACATCAGTTAGGGACTAATACTAGGGAAAACCATAAATAGAAATTAAGGGCTTACATTAGGTCTCTATTAATAAAGACCCATGGTCGAAAGATTGAGAGAGAAAAAGAGAGAGAGAGAGAGAGAGAAGTGTTCTTCATCATCAAAGAATAGTCCTTTTCGATGATTAAGCATAAGTTTTTTTTTTTCAAATGATGTCCACTGTCCATCATGTTGATGGGCCATGGACATCAATTTAAAATATTATTTATATTTTCAATTTGTTTAAATTTATTTTTACAATCTTTATTAATTATTTTGATATTTAACTTTTTTGGTTTAAATTTTAAATTTATTTTTATAAAGTTTCATTAAATTTTAATTTTGATTTCCATTGTCCATTTTAAATGGATGATGGAGATTTTTTTTTTTCAAAATTTTTAAATATTAAAAGTTTCTTTTATTAAATATATATACTTATATTTTATCTTACTTTGATGGTTTTGCCTCTTCATACTAACGGTCAAATCAAGATTTTCAACCTTAAGTTTAATAGTAGGATTTTTTTTTTTTACTATTATGCTAAACCACAGGGGGAAATTAGATTTATCCTTCCCTATTAAGACGCGTCTTGTCTACTTTCCTTTTCTCAAAATCATCCACATTATCCATTAGATCACTCTCATTTTCTATGACTCCAACCCCATCAGACCATGGAATAAAGACCTCTTGGGTAAACCTCTCCCACACTATGGTCCCCACACCTAAAGATGCAAATATGACACTATGCCAAAGACTTTTTAAATTCATGTAATTTGCAATAGCCCACCCAATATCATATGTTTTACCCACAAATATGGTAGGCATAAAAATTTTAAAATTTCTGCAATAACAATATAACAAAACACAATATTAACACACAATAAAATTTACATCCAATGAAATACCTAAAAAAGGAATAGAATATTTAATAGTGAACAATCAAACAATAAACATGTTCAACATCAAACACCTCACTGTGTAACATCAAACATCAAGTCAATATAGAAAACTAAGTTCATCACCCAAACACCACACTTCATACAAAACACTTACTCTAAACATGCAAACATCATTTCAACATTCATATTCATGTTTCATAACATGCATTAAAGTAGTTCATTGCAAACACCATAACACTCATCACAAATAAACCACTTCATAAAACATGCAAACACCATCATTTCAACATCAAACATGAAAAAGTCATAACACACATCACAAATAAACTAGTTCATCACCCAAAGATACATTAAAACAGCTCATCGTACAAATGAAAACTAAAAATACATTTTACAGAAACCCATACACCATCATTTCAACATTCTTATACTCTTTTAAAATGAAAATCACAAACACATCAAAGTTTAAAAACAGTGTACCCACATCCCTTAAAACCTTAACTTTTTTATTTCATACAACAATCAGTAATATTAAGTTGTAAGTTGTACATACAAACATAGAACAACATCATCAGACCAAACAAAAGACATGCATGCCCTTTGATGATTACAAACCCTAATGGTCGTAACAAAAACCTGTTATCAAACACACGAACAACATCATCAACTTGAAGAAGTAATAGACTTGTACTTTTTACCTATTCTAAGTGCAGTAATCGTTTCATCTTCTAAATGTTAGGGTTTATGTTTCTTGGAAAAAGTAACAGACACAAGGACATAGACAAGGCTTCTTTTTGATTTTAAGGTGTAAGGCTTTGATTTTAAGGGTTTCGAAAGAATGTCAAAGAGAATGGAAGACACAAAGACACAAATACAAAGAAAATGAAGAAAAAAAAGACACACCTAGAGACAATGGGCAAGGTTTCTTTTGTGCCTCTTCATATTTATTACTTTATTTATTTATTTTCTTTTTGTTTTTTATTTTATTCACAATATCATATTTCCATTAATTGTGACTGACGTGTCACAGAAGAAATCTTTACACGTGAATCACCTCAAACAAAATAATGTAGATACCCTTCGTCAAACTAATGCTAACTAACACACACTAACGACATGACTTTTTTTTTGTTATAAAAATGAAACTTCATTTTCATCTTATTAAAATCTTACCTTAGGTAGATCGAGTGTAATTTTTTTTTTTATTTTTTATTTTTTAACATGTTGCCGGTCTATACGGTTTTGGTGTAGATCCCGGTGTAAAATTTGCTTGCGGGTTCAGGTGCGGGTTTAAGTAAACCCGCCCCGAACTCGCCCAATTGCCATTACAAAATTCTTCTTCCACGGTTAAAAGGCCGTTAAGAGCTATTCGAAGAGAGCATATTTATTAATTTGGGGTTTGGGGTGCAGAGACAAGACAGAGCGATCGTCTGCAACAATGGCTCAAATTCCAAACTTGGACAACGCCCCTCTCAATCTCAAATCTATCAGGTAGAGCTTACCTTGGTGATTAATTTAATTAGTGATTATGATTATGATTATTAATATTGGTTAATTTTTCAGAGAACAGTCTCAGAGGGAGCTTGTAAACATCCTTAAAAATGTAAGTTTTTTATTTGTTGTTATTTTACATGAATCGACTAGGAAATGCTCTTGATTTGGATGTGTTTTTTTGTGGTTTTCAGATTCGAGGGAAGAAATGTTTGGTGATTGATCCAAAGCTGAGTGGCTCGCTCTCGCTAATCGTACCAACATCAACACTCAAGGTAATTTATCAATTAATTCTCTTTCTTGTTTGAAATTTCTAATTAATTAATTAATAATTAATTACAATCAGGAATATGGCATCGAATTGCGGCTTCTTTCTGTGGAGGCAGTTGAGACAGAATGTACCAAAGTCGTTTATTTTGTCCATCCAGAGCTTAATTTGATGAGATATCTCAGTTTCCATATTCACGATGATTCTTCCAAAGGACTTCAAAGAGACTACTTTCTTTATTTTGTTCCTCGCCGCTCGGTTGCTTGTGAGAAGGTTGATAATCCTTTTACATTTCCATATAATTCCTATAGTATTTAAGATGATATATTCATTGTTCTTTTTCTTGTGTGTCCAGATTCTGGAAGAGGAACAAGTTCATAACTTGATCACTATAGGGGAGTATCCATTGTATGTACTTCCGCTGGATGAGGATGTGTTATCATTTGAACTTGATTTTGCTCTCAAAGTATACCACGATATGCTATCCCTTCTTTTATTGCAAACTTACTCTATATATATTTGTTTTTAGTTTGATGTCTGTTTGCTTGCTAGGAGTGGCAAGTTGACGGTGACGCAGGTTCGCTTTGGCATATAGCAAAAGCCATTCACAAACTTGAGGTTTGTCTGATTTCGCAGTTTTATTTTTGCTGAGCTGTGCATAGCTGCCTTAGAACTTAAACCTTTGACATATCATTGGTGTATGAAATTGAAGAGTGTTCTATTATATTAACATTGTGTTTAGAATGTCATCGTTTATTAAGGTTTCATGAATGCTTAATTATGAATTTTGAATTTACTCTTAGCTTTGTGTCATGTAGTTTACTTTTGGATTGATACCAAATGTGCGGGCAAAAGGAAAAGCATCAGTACGAGTTGCTGAAATTCTTAATCGAATGCAAACAGAGGAACCGGTCTCCTCATCTGATGTAATTCTGATGCTTCGAGCCCATTGAGCAAATTAGCTGTTGACTTTGTTGTTTATGTATCAATGTCTTTTTTTTTGTATTCTACTAAATACTTCTATTCATACTTCAGATGAGCGTGCCAGAGATAAATACACTGATCATTATAGATAGGGAGGTAAGTTATGTTCTTTATTACGTACCAATATTGAAAATTTTTGTTTTGACTCAACACATCATATATGGTGGTATTGTTTTTATGTCATTGGTTTTTCAAATGATTTTTACAGATTATTTCACTCGACATTTTATCGTGTGGCTGTAGGTTGACATGGTTACTCCCATGTGTTCTCAATTAACATATGAAGGCCTGTTGGATGAGGTAAGTTCATAGAAAAAGTGGGATATTAAGTCTGTGTGATGGGTAATATAGTACATCGTTCTGCGGAAGAAATGTTAAGAATTGATCAGTTGGCTTTGGTGAAATTTGGGAAAATCTAGGTGTCTCATGAGGCTTTGTTCTCTCGACTGCCTGTGTACCAGTGTAGTTGAACTTGAACATAAGCATGGTAGTTCCTTTTCTTAGTAATAGAGAAGGAAAAGAGAAAAATTAGTGATCAAGTTGTCTACGAAACAGAATTAAATCTTTTTTGAATTTCCTAAAGCTTTGAAGTCAAATATATATAAACTCATTTGTTCCTGAACATAACTTTTTTTATGCTACTCTTTTTCAATGATTGAAATCCTATGAGCCATCTCTAATAGCTTCATTGCAGTTTCTACTTATTAATAATGGTGCTGTGGAACTTGATGGATCGATCATGGGTGTTCAACAAGAGGGAAAAAGGATAAAAGTTCCACTTAATTCAAGGTAAATTAATTTCTTGATATGGCATTTTTTATGTGATGCAAAAACAAGTTTTCCTTTCTTTTGTGGTTGATAGCTTCCCTCGAGCTGAGTCCTTCTTGTGGGTTTTGGGTTTGGATGGAAATGACTGTTGGACAGACCTTTAGTAATCTTGTGGGTAGTTCTATGGATACACCCAAATGGAAGACTTGATTAATATTAACTCTTCCTGTTTTCCTTAGGCATGAATAATGGATTCCAGTAGATGGTACTTACTTGAACCTCTTAATCTCTTCTTAAAAAAACGGTTTCTTAGTGGACTATTAAGACTGTATTTATTTTATCTTTTTTCTATTTTTTATTTTCTTCCATCCTTCCCTCTCTGTTTTGCTGACATAACTATTTACTCCAGTGACAAGCTGTTCAAGGAGATAAGGGATCTAAACTTTGAAGTTGTGGTCCAGGTTGATCTGTTTTTACTTTCTTTTGTTTGTTTATTTATTTATTTTTCCGTACAATAGTTATATTTATTTTCATGGAACACCATGTTCTTAGTTGCCATTTTCAGTATGATTGCAGGTTTTACGTCAGAAAGCAACTTCCATGAAGCAGGACTATGCTGAGATGACTACTACAGTAAGTGTATAGTTTGGCATCTGGACATTTAGCATGCTTTATCTTAAAGAGTAGATGAAGTTGTTGCCAACTTGAGTAACCTTGATAAAAACTTACTTAATGTTAACATAATTTATTTGTGGCCGTAGTAGTCAAGTTCTGGAGTGAAAGAATGCTGTGATTATAGTCTGCCAACAGTTATGATGTAATTGCATTTAAGCCCAAAGTATAACCACTAATATATTGAAGGGGATTATGTACCAAATGATGTCCTATATCCGTTTTTATTACCATTACATGGAATATTTTTGTTTTGAGAGTCACTGAACAAATCCTTGGAATTTTTTTTTTTTTTTTTGTTCTTTCTTTTCTTATTTTGGGTATTGTTGAATGCTTCCATTAACACTTGTAATGGAGTCACATGATGCATGCAGTCCCAGACAGTTTCAGAACTGAAGGACTTTGTCAAAAAGCTCAACTCATTGCCAGAAATGACCGTAAGTTATTTTTATTTTTCATTTTTATTACCTATTTAGAGCTATCATGGCCTGTCTAAAAGCAGTCTAACGGAGCTTACTGTAATTTGGCTCTGATTATTGATACAGAGGCATATAAATCTTGCTCAGCATCTATCAACATTTACATCAAAGCCATCATTTCTTGGGCAGCTTGATATGGAACATACTATTGTTGAAGCTCAGAGTTATGACATGTAAGTTGCAATTATACTTAGGCATTCTGTTTTTAGATTGAAATTTTATGAGACACAGTACATTTATGATCCAAAGGGCAGTTTGCTGTCACTATTTGTTCATTTTTGGTTTCATTATAACAAACACATTTTCTTTTATCTCCAACAGCAAGTTTATTAGCCCGAGATGTGTTTCATTAGAGAAGCAGAAATTGATTTGCTGGATTTAAGATGACAGTTCTCTATACCTCCAGTTAATCATATTTTGCTTTGTACTGTCTTTAGATCAAAATAAATAGTTTTGCTGGAGTTGTGGAAAGGAAAGTCATAAATTATGTGAAATACAGAGGCACAAGGTGGCATAATTTTTCTTTTGTTTTATGTCTTTATCCTCTTTTGTTAATATGACAACAGGCCCATAAGAAATGATTCTATATGATCCTCTGTGGAGAACAATCTATGAATTCTATTTTTGAAATCAAAAGCTACTATTACCAACTCCTCTCTTCTATAGGCTTTATAGGTTTGAACGGTTGATGGAGGAACAGTCGCTAGTACTTGCATCTGAATCTCAAACATTTTATGTGTTTGTTCTTATTAATTTTCCTGTCAAATCAAGCTAGATAATTTATTGAGTAGATGAGCTGATGTCAATCAACTTGCCAAGTCAGCACATGAGGATTTTACAAAAATTTATGATTTAGCATTTTGTGTTTAGTATAAAATGAATAACCGATTGCAGCTTTCTTTAAATATGATCTAGTAAGCATGTATGATATATAGAACTGTTGTTACCTGTTTAATTTTTCATGATAATGCCTATAATCTGACTTGAGTTTCATGTAATATATGGCAAATTATGATTTTTGTGGGAATCAATTTAGTTAGTAACATATGAAGTGATTCAATTTTCTGTACTTAAAGCAATTATGTGAGGATCTTGTTGAATAAATATATTAGTTATCACTTAACCCAAAAACTTAAACTGTTAGAAAAAGATCTAATAATATTATTTAAATATTCTAACACACCCCCTCACGTGCAAGATCAACGAGGTTGCTATGTGGCCCAATCCTTAACACAATCAACAAATATGAATTCAATCATGTGAAGGGACTCAAACTCAGACACTTGTTGTAAAACTAGCTTTGATACCATGTTAATAACTACTAAATTTAAAAGGTTAAGCTATTTGCAAATGATCCAACAATAGTATTTAAGCACAACAATGGCTGTTTTCAAGAATCATGTGTCAATGAAGATGATAAATTGCAGCTCACTGAAATTTGCTTGATCATATTAGTATTGAACTTAATTTATTGGTATTTTTTATGTTTTTCCACTTGAAAAAAGTATGGTTTATGGAACTAATGTAGTTTATAAATGCAGATGCTTTGAGTACATTGAAGAAATGATTCACAAGCAGGAGCCTCTTAATAAAGTTCTACGTCTATTGATCTTATTTTCTGTTACAAATTCAGGGTTGCCCAAAAAACATTTTGATTATTTGAGGCAAGTGTCTCTTGCACTGCGTCACTATAACACTTGTATTTTGACAGAACATATTGTTATATATTTTATGGCTATTCTACTTGTTTGTCGTTATCTTTTGATATTTTGTATTTGTGGTTTTTAGGAGGGAGCTACTCCACAGTTATGGATTTGAGCACATGGCTACACTGAACAATTTAGAGAAAGCTGGATTGCTCAGAAAACAGGTTACTATTGTTTGGCCGTCATAATCATCAGTTATTTATTTCCTTAATTTTTCATGCCAAGTCGAATTAGTTTATCAAATTCCTAATTAATTATAACTGGCCTGAGTCCTTGCAGGAAGCTAAAAGCAATTGGCTGACAATTAAGCGAACTTTGCAGCTTGTAGTTGAAGATACTGAGACAGCAAAGTATTTTTCTTGTCGATTGAGCGATTTGCTTGTGTTACTTATATTTTCATGATGTTCAATTATTTTACCTTTTCATAATAAAATCTAGTTAGAGTATGGTTCACTCTTTGCTGGGTTCACTTGTGTCTGTCTCTGCAATATGATATAAATTCAGCGTGTACTTTCAACGGTTTTCTTAAGGCATTTCAGGAATTTTGTAATTTTGCATTGTTCCAATTTTTAGTGTATGGATAATGGTAAAGAGAAGAAAATGAATATGTATTCTCGAAAACTATTTTTATTTTGTCAACACGATTATTCTTCTCTTTGTGGTTATTAGATTATGTTCATTTACTGGTCAGAAGCAAAAGTTAATTGAGAGAGGTGCTCTGCTCATCTTGATTTGTCTTATGAATTGATTGTCATGCTGGATTTTGCATCAGGCCTCTTTTTCTCCTTTTCATTGTTTGTTGGCTTCTTTCAAAATTAAATTTAAACATGAAATGTCATAATGAAAGTTTTGTTTAGCTATTATAATGGCTACATAATGCACAGGCTCTCTTTTATCATTTTTAGTTATCTCTCTCTCTCTCTTTCTTTATTTGTTTTATTTTTTTAATTATTATTTTTTTTAATGTTTCTGAAACAGTAAATCCTGTTTTTACAACTGCATATACTGTATAATGCAAAATATTATATCCTAGCTATTTACTATGTCATTTGGCAAAATATAAGTTGTGTATTTAGCTTGCTATTTTATGAAGGTAAAAATTCTGTTGTGTTTCTTACATTTGAAGTGATTTTGTGTTCTGCAGCCCCAATGATATTTCTTATGTCTTCTCTGGATATGCACCTCTTAGTATTCGCCTCATTCAAAATGCTGTTCGATCTGGATGGTGAGGATAATTTTTTGTACTTGAGTTTTTACTAGTTCTAGTGGTGAGCTGAACGGCCATTATTCTCGCAATCTTTTGTACTTCTTTTTGACCTTGTTGCCCTATTTTTAATTGTTGTATGGGGATATAGAAAGCTTAAAGTTGCATTCTTGCTGGTCTGGTCTGGTTTGATATTATGCTTACAAGGTTACTTGTAAATGTCTAGTAATTTAGATTGTTCTTTCTCTCTCACACACATGCACACGTGGTTTGCTTATGTCAAATGTAGTTCTTACTACATATTGTTTAATACCTTTGTATCATTTTTCTTTTGGATTCAATTTTTTGGCATGCTTATTCTTCTTTTATGTTGCCTTGTGAAGTTGTTCTAAAATGTTTATTACCATCATGTTCCTTTCCTAAATTGTTAAATTCTACGGCACTTCTTTACTTTGAATTCTTAGATAATTTATTGCGATCAGTAATTCACATGTGAAACATGGCAGCCAAAACTTCTGACCATATACGTAAGAAGAAACAAATATAATGTGCTTGAGTAAGAACTTGAAAAGGAAGGGTGTCCTGCTTACATTTGTGCATAATGTTTGGGGAAAACAAAATATGTGCTGCAGCAGAATCAACAATAATTAAATAGCTGTGTTTTTGTTATTTGGTGTTGAAAGTTCACCTTGGGGTTTGAAGTCTCTCATGCTTTTGTGTACTAGATATGTATCTAGCATGTTGATCTCCATACGCTACTTGGCTACATAGTCATTTATAGGCATATGATAATTTTTTATGTATAAAATAATAAAATGCTTGCTGAAATAATTAGCAGAATCGTGTTAAGATGCCCAAATAGGTCTTGTGATTGTTTATATGTACTGCACCTAGATTTTCCAATTGAAACACATTTTGGTGATACATTGTTTCAATTTATTTTGAAACATTACCAAGATTGTTGTGCCTAGCGTCTAAGTTTCAGCAATTGACTAAATAGCTTTCTTTGAATTACTGATGATGACCCTCAGGCGTCCTATGGAAGAAATTTTGAAGCTGTTGCCTGGACCACATTCGGAAACAAAGAGAGTTAGTACACTTCTCTGATTTTAATTTTATTCTTTTTCCTTGTATTGCTTTTTGATTCATATATTTACTATTTGAAAATATTTTGACTATGCTATGGCCTTCTTTACTGGACAACTTAAAGTAAATCCTCAGCTCATACTGTTTCTCGATTTCTTCCCCCCTTCCTCGTCTTAGCTTATTACTCTTAATATCTATGTTCTACTATTTGTTACTTGTACCTCTTTTATAGGGTGGGTTCTCAAGCAGTCCATCATTTGACACGTTGCCAGGTTCCCTTGCCGCTGGGGACAAGTAAGTGTTTTTCTTTTGTAGGATGCTGTTCAACCTCTGGTATTATAGTGTTCTTATTGTTATGAACATGAAGCACGTGATTTGTATGTTACAATTCTTCTGTAGAATAATATTTCTCACGTAGGTAATTAAAACTTTTATGACTAAAGCTGCCCCAGCAATTTTTGTCCAATTTTTCCTTTTGGTTTCTCCACTGTGTGTAATGTAATGATTATCTTCATTTAAGTTATTGGAACACTTTTTAACATTACAGAGTAGCTGATGGGAGGCGCTCCATAGTACTTGTAGTCTTCATTGGAGGGGTAACATTTGCAGAAATTTCGGCTCTCCGGTTTCTCAGTGCACAGGTATTTCAATTGCTTTGCACATATGGATTATCATACTTCTTGAAGAGTGCCATTGAAATACATCATATTGTGGCATGTATCTCTAAGTCTTGTTGTGTACTTCTAATTCTGTTGACCATCAAGTATGGAGGATGAATTTTCATTTAGAAGTTAAAAGATGTAAAATTGGCAGGTTTCTCCCCTAAAAGATAAACTAACCTGTAGGGAGGTTAATGTAAGCCTCTGAATGATAATGATGCACGAAGTGGATTTCTCAATTATAACTAAAATATTAAAATGAGTCAATGCCACAGTTTTGAGTTTTGCAAAAATGAGATTACCTTCGATGCCATTTGGACAAATAATGTGGCATGTTCATGTAAATTTGATGCTGCAATGCCCTCTACGAATCCATGTGAAAAACTAAGAGTTTTCACTCATTGCACTGTCAGTCATACAGAGGCCCTCTTGGTTTACGTATGAATGAACAGTTATGATTATGTTGTTTTTCTTGACGAGTTTAATGTGTCTGACAGTGTAATTTGAATTATGGTATACAGGAGGGAATGGCGTATGATTTAATTGTTGGTACAACGAAAATTATCAATGGAAATAGTTTAGCAGAGACATTTGTGGAAAATTTGGGTTGAGTTGTAAATTTTTCTTTAATCTCGCGGTTTGAAATTAAGCAGCTAATTTTTATGCGTCTGGTTTTGTTAATATATTTTACACATCTTATGTTATGTTGAGTTAGAAAAATGAGTATTGTTAATGTTTTGATTTGCGAGAAAATATTTATAAACTGGATTCCTTGTTCTGAGAATTTTTTATATAGCACGCCAGGGTTCAGCGGACATGATATATATTTGTGTGTTACCTTTTTTGTCCTCCGAAGAACAGCATTGTTTGTTTTGAGTGGGATGAGGTGTTTTCACTTTTATTGCTGGAAAATAAAAGTACAACATGTTCTGATTTGGTGTTGGTGAAGAATGGATCAATTCAAAGATGATTTAATTATAATTGTTTTACTACATTTCTAACAATTCCATTGAATTAAATGTTGGCTCAGAGCATCTCCAATGTTATTATGGATTGTATTTTGAAAAAAAAAAATGTCATGTCATTAATGTCAAGATATTTGCTTCATACATGATATATGTATAATTTGATAGATAATTAAATTGAAAAATTATTCTTCAATGTTTCCATGTATTTTATTTCATGTTTTCATGTATTTTCATTTAATGTTTATATATATATATATATATATATATATTACTTTTAATTAGATTTAAAAATTTGAATTATTTAATTATTGATTTGCTGATATGAACGTCTAACACCTTCTACAATAGACGTCCATGTTGATAATGTCTATTTATTTTTTGTCGCCTCAGCTTGACATTGATGAATGATAATTGTATTGGAAATATTTATTTTACCTCAATATTTGTTCATCCTATATGGTATATAATTTTTTCATAATCCATGTGCACATTGGAGACATTCTAAGATCAACTCATTAGATCAAAATTTGCGTTGATTAAGACTTATCTTTTAGAAATAGTTTTTTTTTTTTTTTTTTATGTAGATTTTTTGCAAGTAAAATTTAAGTTGTTGATTAGTTGGTTGTCAATTAAAAACTATTTTAAGTAGTAAATTGTTTAGTTAGATTAATTTTAAAAGCATTTTTAATTTATAAGATTACCTAAAAATATATTTAAAAGATGGTAAAATAATTAAATCCGTATGCGATACTTTCATTTTCAAATTCAAAAATCACAATTTATTAATGTTTCATAATTTACATCATATCGTTCATACATGTGCATCAAAAATATCTTCAAAGTAAAAATGAAATTTAAAGAAATAATAATTAAAATATATAAAATATTTAGAAAATTTACGTTTTTTTTTTTAAAAAAAAATTGTGTTTTTTTCTGTCAAAACGAATACAAAGAGAGATTTTAAACACTTCTAATATTTTAAGGAAAGAACTTATTAGTGATTTAATTTGTAAGAACAGAGTGAAATTAGTAACATACAGTGGGGATATAATTAAAATTTCAATGTTAAAAAAAAAAAAAAAAAAAAAAAAGAACCTCCAAAATATATTTGAAAAAGTCTAAAACTTGAGCTTCTAGTAATTGTATTTAAGTTTTTTTAATTGTTTAAAAGCTCTATTAGGATGACAATAAAACAATACAAAATAAATATAAAATAACTTTTGGCTAGTAGATACTATACCACACATGTCCTAAATGTGACATTCAATTCAATTGTAGCACATGATGACGGTACCAAATTAAAACACATTTGCCCAATTAATAGATTTGTGCAACAACCCAATGTCCAAAATTTGACCATAATTGAAAACTGTACAAGCTTCAGGAACCTAGTATTTATTTATTAGTATTATTATAATTATTTTTTATTTTTACAAAAGCAGGGATGCGGACAAACATTTGCCCGCATCCGACAAAGACATATTCTTCACATACATTCCAAGAGCTCTTTTCGTCAACCAATTAGCAGTATTATTAACATTCTAGCATCTTAAAATTGACTGTATTGTAACCTCTCCCAGACTAATGCTGTGTAATTTTAATTTATGGGTTCAACATTTTTTTTTTTTAAATTTTGAAGCTGAGAAGAGTTAATAAATTAAAGATAATTAAACTTTAATTCATGAATTGTCTCAATCTAGGATTTAAAAAAGTGAATATTAATGTAAGAAATTTAAAGGAAAGTTTTAAGTTGATACAGTTGAACCTTTAAAAATATATAATAGATTTGATACTTGTGGACAATCATCTTATATGTGTTTCGTAATAGAAGAAAAAAAAATATTTTTTATCTTTTTATTTTATAGAAAGCTTATGTTCAATTTTGTTTTATAAGTGAGCAAGAGGAACCAAATTTTATTAAGAACAATAGGCTATTACAAGATTATGGACCAAGGAAGGCCAATCACAAAACCAAACCTTGTCAAATAATAATAATAGTAATAATAATAATCTAGCTGGGCATGGGCAACATTATTCCCTTTTTTAGAATAAATATACAAGGACAGCTCATAACAGAACAAAGATTTTTAATGTCTTCAGAAATTGGTCTATCAATAGCAAACGAATTAGTATTAATACGTGTAGCACATATTTATTTGATTGTTACATTAGCACTGAGTTACTAGTAAAATAAAAGATGACAACCCAAAGTAGTTTAAAGGTAAAACATGCTCATTGCACTATGTCAATTTGAATTATTGTATTACAAGTAGTATTTAAAATGCAGTAAGAAAAAAAAAAGATTTAAATTACTTCTAGATTTATAACATTTTATGATATTTGTTTTTCGAAAAAAAGAAAAACATTTTGAGGAAAAAAAAAGGGAAAAAAGGTCACTTAAAAGTGTTTTCAAAGGTAATTTTTAGATAAAGGAAACTGTCAAAGGTGACTAGTAAAATAGCTCTTGACAAATACTTATTTAACAAGCCAAGGGGCCTAAACTGAACTTCAGTCTCCCTAAAGCTGCTTTGCATTCAATAGTAGAAGTCCCTGGTCTTCTCATTTTGAACTCCTGATGCACACCTTCCCTACTATAACAAGAAAGCCAAGATAAGCACTCACAAAATGTCTAACAGACACCTCCACTGGAAACACTGACATGTAACTCCAACATCCATATTTTTTCCTCTATACATTTTTTCCTGTAATCTTTCCACGACTTAATGTTTAATCATCCCAATGGCAGAACCATGAAAAAATAATAATAATAATAATAAATAAACAATTTTTACAAGAAATGTGACACTTGAAACAATAAGGGTTAGCAGCGTTCAAGAAGCTCTAATATACTTCCAGCTTTTCTTTTGGCCCTATCAGTGCCGCTTTCTGATAGTTCCTTCAGAGCCTCTTCTGCATCAAGATCCTTCGCTATTTTTAACTGCTGTAAGTCACCAGTGCATAGTGACCACAATACTGCTGCTGCATTTTCTCTGTTGCGTGGAGAACCTGTCTTTATAACCTCCATCAATATCGGAATGGGCTCAGCCTGACCGATTGCTACCTTTCCTTCATGATGGCTTGCAAGAATGGCCAGAATTGCCAATGCTTCATCTACCATTCCACCTCCAGCGTCTTTTAGTAATCTCATCAGTGGTGGCACGATACCAGCCCTTACAGCCCTCGCCTTGTTTCCCTGATAGATTGAAAGGTTAAAGATCGCAGTGGCAGCATCCTTCTTTCCTCTTGGAGTCCCATCACAAAGCAACTTAATAAGAGCAGGGATAGCACCTGCTGCTCCTATCGCAACCTTGTTCTCATCTATGACGGATAAACTGAAAAGGGTGGCAGCTGCATTTTCTCTAGCCTCCATACTTCCATTTTTTAACACATCTACTATATCCGGAATAGCTCCTGCATTTACGATTGTTCCCTTGTTACTATCATTTATGGAAAGGTTGAGTAGTGCTGTTACGGCATGCTCTTGGGTCCGAGAATCTGTGGAGGATAATAGCTCTACAAGGAGTGGAATAGCTCCCATCTCTGCAATACACACTCTATTATCTGCATTCCTTTTGGCCAGCAATCTCAGCTCACCAGCAGCGGCTCCTTGTTGTTCAGCATTTCCACTTGCTAATTTCTCTAACAAGGAAACAATAGCAGCTCGATCACAGTCGGACACACTACTTCCTGGCTTTTTGCTTCTACAAGTTGCTTGACTTTTAGGAAGCTCAACACCATTGCTTTCACACCACAAAGCAATCAGACTCTTCAAAACATAGTTGGGCGTTAGGGCCGTGTGCAGCAGTGTCAGCTGTGTTTTGGGACAGGTCCTGTGTCCTGCATCTAACCACTTCTGAATGCAAGATCTTTCATAAGTCTGCAAAAAGGAAGCAAAACATCTATAAACAATAAATAACAATAACAGAGAGGCAAAACTGTGAGTAAAGTTAAGCGGATGGTCACAGACCTGTCCAGTGGAGACAATCACTGGATCTTTCATCAATTCAAGGGAAATTGGGCACCGGAAATCATCTGGGATAACAGGAGATCTGTGCCTAATCACACCCTTCTCACCTTCGGAGGTGCCCACTTCAGGGGTTTCAATAAGCACAAAGTCCTTCAGCTTTTTTAGCAAGGATAACATGTTCTCCAAGCAGTCCCCAGAGTCTCCCCCACTCGCAATGATCGATTCATGGAAAGCAAGGGACTCCTTTTTCAAATCATTGATAGTCCTAAGTTGCAGCTTCTCAGAAAGTCTTTTCAGTACTGCAGGGTCAGGGTCTTTTTCTTTCTGTGCTGCAGCTAGATCACGGTCCAGTTGTAAATCAGGTGAGTCTGGTCTTCCCTTCGCTCTTCTGAATTGTGCATGTACGAGTTCGATCTGTAAAAAGCGCAAAGCGGAAAAGTAATGCCAATTGCCAAGATCAAGGAGTGTTCTAGTAAATCCTATGTTAACATTGAGTAAGAATATCTCAAGTTCTCTGTCTCAGCGTCAATGCATGAAAACGGACATTCAAGTGTTTGAGATCATGCTAACATACTTTAATATGAGCAGACGAAGTACCTGTTCATGAACTTCCTCAGACAAATCAAGCCTATCATATGGAATCTCACTTAATGCTGCTTCAATTAGTTCAGTTATTTGGTGGAATTTCAACGCAATCTCGTCCCTTTGCAATACCTGGAATTAAAGAAAAGATGAAAAACAAAGGCTCATAGAACGAGGGCAAAGAAAGAGAAGAATAAGTCGTCATGAGAAAGATGACATGCACAAATAAAAAGACTCCTGTACTACAAAAGTAATGAATCTCTTTTGTGTTCTATATCTTCAATGAGACACACCAAGCAACATATAATATCCTCCTAGAAACATACAAGAATATTTCGTTCATATTCATTCATTCATATCTGAGACATAAATAACTGAATATTCTTCTTCTGTCCACAGCTTTTTAAATTAATAATTCTAATTCTTATGCACTCCCAAATCTGATGTCTTAAAACTAATTTTGTTTTATCATAAATCCAAGCAATCATAACAAACAAAAAAAAAAAAAAAAATACCTGATAGAGCTTGCTGCCATCGCTGACAGATTTGAGGAGGTTGAGAGACGAATCGAGAGCAGAATTCAACATCTGAAAGGCTTTCATATGTTGTTGAGAAATCATCTGTGGTTGGCTATCTCTCAATTCCTCAAAAAAAGGACTCAATAGCTTTATTCTACGTATCAAATTCCCATGCATTCTCTTGAACACGTTTTTGCACTCGCCTAACCCCGATATCTCCTTTACCGACTCCACCAGTCTCCCCACTATTTCCTCCTCCGCTTCTTCATTTCTTACTCCCATTTTGTGATGATCAACCCACTGGATTGGTTTCGTTGAATCAGAGACAACAAACAACGTCTGGGGTTTAAGTTTACTTAATAATATTATCTGTTTTCAACAATGGATTGTTTTTCATTGATGTTGGAGGACTTGGACATCATTTCTCACCTCATTTCTTTTTTTCTGCTTTGACTTTTTATTTCTTGTTGTCCTGCCTGCGACTTTCCTTCTCTCTTTTTTTTTTTTTTAATATGAATTTATTATTATTATTTTTAAGGAATATTTTTAGTTTACCCCTGAAATGCAAAATAATATCCAACCACCGTAATGTCGTTGACGCTCTCTCTTCCCTTCTCGTCCCCTGAACTGGTCGGGTCTATGGGTTTGGCTGGGTGTTATTTTGGGTGTTAAAATTTTTAAAATTTGAGATTAATCTATTTATTTTTATTTTTTTTATTTTTGTGTGAATTTTTCCAATTTTTTTAACTTTATTTTAGTGATGTAAGGATAGTTTGCCAATTGAATGATCTTCTTGTTTCTTCTAAATTTTAATTTTCTATTTATTAACGTACTATAATAATATTTTTAATACATAAGGGCAATTTTATATTTTCAAGATTTGTGTTCAAGACCACTTATCTAATGAATGAAACTACCAATGGTAGAGAGGCTTTTTTTGATAATATTTTAATGACAAGAAGTGGTTTGATATTAGTTTGATTTTTAAAGGTAGTTTAATTATTTCCCTTTTTTTTTGGAAGTATTAAAATAAATTCAGATTTGGGTGACAATAAAACCACTCAAATCCAAATTTTTAATGGTATAAATGTAACAGCATATATTATTAACTAATCTTACCACTTCTTATATGATCTTTTTCGCTCACCAATTTAAAAACCAATAATAAGAATTGCTATAAATCATCTCAACTTCCATCAAATTTCTTTTTATCTTTTTTGCAAACAAATTTGAGAACCAATATAAAATTTACTAAAAATCATCCCAACTTCCATCACATTTTGTATATATATATATAAACAGTATCATTCTTTTTTTATAAACACCACTTGTTATGTAATTAATTAAACGAATCACAGTTCGTTTGAATAAGAGTTATGTAATATTTTATTTGTTTGTATTAGAAATACAAAAATGATATCATTGATTTGTTATAGACACCACTTGTGATGTAATTAATTAAACAAATCACCGTGGGTTTGAATAGGAGTTTTTTTGGCATTCAAACCATGTTTGATTTGTTTGTAATTGAAATATAAAAATGATCTAATTTGTCAATTTAATTAAGCGGCGAGAATTTTCGTGGTAGTGAGAAAATTATGCGCGTGGACGGGGCAAATCACCCATCTAACATTTGTCTTCCGACGCAGAACCGCCAACTGACGGTCAGGATCTATCCATTCGGGCCATCCACAATCTCAGCTTCATTCGGCTTCACTTTAAGCCAGACTCCCAAAACAAGAAAGGACCATAACATTCCATTTTCATATATTTTCAATGTATTATGTATATATGATTGTGTTTGTTTACAGCACAACAAATATTATACATAATTAAAGTTTTATCTAAACAATGTCGTGTTTGACTTATAACTGTAGTATGATTTATAGATTTATCTCGAAAACAACGATTACTAAATAATATTGGAAGATTAATTCTGACAAAAACTTTTATTCTACTGTTATGATTAAATATATTTAGTAATTAATTGGTTTTATCTGTGACTTCAATAATGAAATTTATAAACCCATACACCCGTTACGGTTTAGTGGATGCAAGATGGTTCCAAGGAGAGGTCACGCATTAATTCTACCAAATTCTAGTGCGACAATTGCAATGAAATTAAAAGAAAGATTTGAGAATGATTTAATTATAACTAAAATTAATCTATTGGCAATGATGGCAACAGAATTCAAACACCAAACTTCGAAAGAAACAAATGCTAAGATGGACGTTAGGTCACTAATGATATGTCTTTGTTCATTAATTAAGTACATTGCAATTCAGTTATTCACTCTAAAACTTCTAATCAGTGGGTTCTCCGTGTCACTCAAGGTTCCAAATCTAATCAAAACATCATGTTGTCACTCCATGATTGACTAGATACTAACTAGTAACTTAGCTATGACTTATTTAACAGTATAAACTTGCATTGTTCAGGCAAGTACGAACTAAATCTGCAGTAACCCATTGACCAACTAGGAATGGTCACGCTAAGCATAGCTAGTGTAGCTAAACTGGAAAACCTATTAGATAAATACTAAAATAATTGTTGTTGGTCGCGCAAGATTAAGAAAGTGTAATTTAACTAGATTAACACCGGTCATGCATAATAAGTCAAATCCATTTATTTTGGATCTAATCAGTAGTATCAATACATCTCCTAATACTATCGATCATCTAAATATTCGTTATCAATGTTAAAGACAAAGCACCATATCATAATAACGAACAATAAATTATGCATAAAATAAACAATAATCGAATTGTATAAGAATATAATCAAAACATTCATAACATGGTTCCCCAACAAGTGATTTAGTTACACATCAAATAACAAAAACGAAAAAAACAATTAAACTAGGGGAGAATAAACCAAATAATGCCATGAAACTCGTTTCCTCCTTTATATGTTGTTGTTGCCTCAATTACTTGATGAGAACTTGAAGATTAGTGGAGGTTTGTGTAGGTTTCTTAGAAGGAATAATGAATTGAGAGAGAATGGAGAATGGAGGAGGCCAAAGGCCTCTGGTGGCTACTGAAAACATCTTTCAATCATGTATTTATAGGGTGGAAACCTTAGAGCAAGTGAAAAACCAATTTGCCCTTTAAAATGTCATCAAAAGTCGATTCTAGGGCTGGCACAGCCACGGTGTGGGCAAGGACCTCGTCTTAGGGTACTAGCCATTCGGATAGTGCATGGTGCAGCCACGGATGGTGTCACAACAGCCTAACCTTCGTGAATTATTTTGGTCATAACTTTCCGTAGAAAACTCCGATTAATGTACCGTTAACGGCTAGACTAAACATTCATAGCTTTAATTTGATATATATATATATCTCACATAACTTGAACTGTACACTCAGTACGAGCCCTTAAAATTTAAAATGTCATCTTGCCTTCAGGTGCAAAGTCGATTGTAGTCATAACACAATAGAAGTCTTCTAAAACTCGTCCAAATGAGACCAAATCACATTTTAATTGATCTCTTTCAATCCTAATAAGCTTGTAACATAAAATGCTCTGAAACACTACACAAAGTCGATTAAAAACCATAAATTGCTCGAGAAATGTAACAAAATGATTGGGATTAGGGCCCTAAAATATGTTCATAAATGCATCCATTTGTAATATTCGTTTTTTGAAAAATGTATCAAAATAAATAAATATCATCAATTCAAACATCAATTATTTTATATTATTGATATAAAAATAACATGGTATCAAAAAAAACCTATCCATAGAAAATATGATCTTTTCTGTAAAAACAAAATTATATTATATACTTTTTAGCTTGTGATAAAAATATTACGCCTTAAAGTAGGGTTGGGCACCTAAACTGTTAAACCGATCAACTAACTCAAACCAAACTAATTAAAGTGGATTTGTTTGATTTCATAAAATAAATAAACCCATTGGATTGCTTGAAAGCAATCTGATTGGTTTGGATTGGTTTGTAGGCTGGGTTTTATCAAACCACATAATCCAACTTAAATCATTATGTATTTAATTAAATAAATATGTATCATTAATTTAGTTTTCAATATTAAAACTAAAGTTAACCTAACTTTTATATTATATGTCCTTTCTCGTTCCAACCTCTCATCTCTCTCCCTCTCTCCCTCTCTCTCTTTTTGTTTTTTCAAAGTTGTTATCTTTTATTACAGAATTAGTTTCGACAATACTACTTAGCTTCATTTTATAATTCCTAAGTGTTCTACACTTAATTTAGTAAAATATTATTATTTTTAGCTACTTGTATAGATGTTATCATATATGTTTAAATAAACAACAATATAGTCATGTTCAAACCTAAAAATAGATGAAACGTGATTAATCACCCCATAATCTAGGAAGATGCAAGTGCTCAATTGATATTGATTAATCAAGTGTTTCATGTGTTTTTATGTTTGTTTACTTGTGTTTCATGTATTAAAAATGTTTGCATTTAGTTTTGAACCCATAGGATTGCATTCATGTCTTCTTAGTAGATCTGTTTATTAAAAATTTCCGAGAAGTTCAATTCTGAATGTCTAAAATGTTGGGGTTTCTGCCCTAAAAACTTGTAATATTATAAACGGTTTTATAAATTTTTGATTAAATATTCATTTAATTCAATTTATATATTTTGCAAAAATTGTATATATCATGAGAAACATCTTTGATTACTGATGTAATTTCAAACTAAGTATATAAATGTTATACACTGGCGGATTTAGTTTAAGATAAGTAATCTAAAGAGTCCGTAGAAAACAAACGAAGCTGGGTACTTCGTTTGTGATAAATCTACAGTTGCGGTTCCTTTCGTATTTGATACGACAGTCTTATCCGAGACTGTTCACGTGGTGACATGGAAATGAAGGCACCTTATATAATAAAGATTATATAGGACTGGACCATGATAAACATAAATCTCTAAATAATATCCGTTAAACTTAGAGATTTATATTTATCAACCAGATGATCATATATGAATTGATCTTAATTCTGAATGTATTATGAACTCCTGCTTGTTAAGTTATTTTCTTTGATTTACATAGGTGAGATCGGTGTAGATACCCGATCAATAACTTCGTACTTTGGGGATATGATTTAGTAAATAGTTCGGAACATTCTATACAATAGTGAAATCCACTTCTTCTTGCGAGAAGTAGAAAAGTAGTTCCCTTAAGGGTTGATTCAGGTCTTGAACAATAAGAGCGCTCAACTTTCTATTTATATGTAAACAGAAAAATAAATTCATAAGTTGTTATGAATATATTGTTCATTAGAGAATCAATGGTACTTAAGGATCAAGAAATAATTAGAGGGGTAAAACGGATATTTGACCTAGCTCTAATCATGAACTATTTGTGGAGGATCAAATTATATGTAGTGATTAAATCAATGGACACAGAAAAAATTTAAAATTGTATAAAAAAACATCTACAATTTTGAGAGTGCAATCTTAAGTTTTTAGTATAGTAACTTTAAGATTAATAATAGTGAATTATTTAATTAAAGAGTTTAATTAATAATTCCGATATTATTGGAGCTCAAAACTGTAGGTCCATCGGGTCCCCTTGATAGCTCATTTTACTATAAGAAACATGTATATAGAATATTGTAATTAGACCGTCCAATTACAGGTGTTATAGAAGTAACAAAAATTTGTGTTCACTTGGTATTTGAATAATATTGATTATTCAAATTATTTAATTATTAATTATGAATTAATAATTATTTAATTAATTTTATAAGAGGTCTTGAATCCGATTCTTAGTGACTTTGGTATAAATTAATTATGAATTAATTTATTAAAAGTTATAAGTTCTATTTCAAAATATAATATGAACTAATTTTGAATTAATTATATTATATGAGGCAAAAGTTTAATTATAATAAAATTAGGGTCAATATTAATATTGATTAATTAAAACCCTAATTGTTTGCCTATAAAAATAAAAAGTTTCTTTTCTACATCAATATGAGTTTTTGGTTGTTGTTTATGTTTTTGTGAAATAACAAAAGGAAAAAGTTTTTTTTAACAACAAAAACAAAGAACAAGAATTTGTGTCTTTGTTCTTTGTATAACAAAAAATCAAACACTCACCTCTTATAAATATTGATTTAATTTGATTTTTTTTAGAAATAAATCAAAAAGTAAGTGAGCACAATTCTATATAATTGTGCCAACTCACTTGTTTCTTGGTTTCGAGATATATCAATGAAGGCAAGGTGGTGAACAATCCATAGAGATCAATATGAGTTTTTGGTTGTTGTTTATGTTTTTGTGAAATAATAAAAGGAAAAAGTTTTTTTTTACAACAAAAACAAAGAACAAGAATTTGTGTTTTTGTTCTTTGTATAACCAAAAATCAAACACTCACCTCTTATAAATATTGATTTAATTTGATTTTTTTTAGAAAGAAATCAAAAAGTAAGTGAGCACAATTCTATATAATTGTGCCCACTCACTTGTTTCTTGGTTTCGAGATATATCAATGAAGGCAAGGTGGTGAACAATCCATAGAGATCAATATGAGTTTTTGGTTGTTGTTTATGTTTTTGTGAAATAATAAAAGGAAAAAGTTTTTTTTTACAACAAAAACAAAGAACAAGAATTTGTGTCTTTGTTCTTTGTATAACCAAAAATCAAACACTCACCTCTTATAAATATTGATTTAATTTGATTTTTTTTAGAAAGAAATCAAAAAGTAAGTGAGCACAATTCTATATAATTGTGTCCACTCACTTGTTTCTTGGTTTCGAGATATATCAATGAAGGCAAGATGGTGAACAATCCATAGAGATCAATACAGAAGGTAAAAATCTGATTTTTATTTATTTATATTATTTTATTTCATTGTTTTATGAATCTTGGGTTCTTGAGTTTTCTAAAAAGTTTTTGAAACTCAATGTTCCGTAAAATCCTTAATTTTATGAAAAACAAATTGTTGATTTTTGTTTTTTCTAGCCAACATAAAACTACAAGTATTTTGGATATTTTCTAGACATTATTTTGAAAACAATTCCAACATGAAAAATGCAACCATAAAGATTAGCTAACCATAGGAAAAACCGCAAGTTAATCGGAGGATCGTATGAAGAAGTTATAGCCAAAACTAGTAGAGTGCGCAAGGTGGGAAGGCAAACAATGAAGCCAACTGCTAAGCCACAACCAGGGCGGCGACTCAGCAGTTGCTACAGTTAGCACACTATCGTGACTATTTGATGACCACTTAGGTACCCTTATATGTAAGTTTTATCCATTTTCTATTCCTCATTCGTTTTTCATATTTTCACCTCCTATTTTTTCCTAAATGTTTTTGACTTCCTAAAGTCAATATAGGAAGATTGAAAATGTCAAATGAAGTCATAAATCATTCAACATATGGAAACCATTCTCATTTAAAATTCTTAGAGTTTTTCTGTGTTGAACTAATAGTTCATTTATGGGAAGGTTTGAGATTTCTTTAACTGATGGGAATTCATGTTTGGCCTAAATTAAAACTTTTCAATACTAGATTTTTAGTTGGATTTGAGTCTAGACTAAATTTGATTATAAGTCTTAGGTTGTCAAGGGTTTTAATTTGTTTCTAACTCTCATAGACCACACTATAAATATGAGTAACTAGTTTATTAAATTCATGATAGCCCTTTGTGTCTTTTATTATTTATTTTTGTGGGAGTTTTATAATAAGAGTTATTTCTTTATAATTGAATGCTTATTGCATGTAGACTCACATAGAATGTTTCGATCTAACATTCTATTTGGAGTACATACATCATTCATTAAGTCTGCATGTATGTGTTGTTCATCACTGATTTTAGACTAATTCTGACCTTGCTCTTTAGAGAGAAGAGGTAGGGGGGATTTGTTAGGCTTGCATGACTAGACAATCATGGTGACCCCTTAAAGAATTAAAAAGACAGATGGAGTTATCATTCTAGGCATGTGGAAAGCAAAATTGGGGACTGTTATTAGTTAGGCTTAGATTAGGTTTCTAGGTTAGGTGGGGCTGTGATTGAAACCTATAATTGATCCATCTTGTAATAGTTGGGGTTTCATTCAAAAGTGGCTAAAAAGGGTACTAGTCTCGTGGTTTTTCTTGTTTTGGGTTTCCACGTAAAATTTTATTTATTTCTTTCTTCTTCCTTTCTTTGTATTTGTGTTTTTACTTACGTTGCACAATCACTTTGAAAAAAATCCATAAATGTGAGATATAACCTATTCATCCCCTTTAGGTTATTAGTTTGACTACTCCTACCTCAATTTCAATAGTCAAACCCAACCTAAACCAACACATATCCACCTTTGCCCTAAAGGCTACAGGCTAATCAAGAGGTTGATGGCTCAATTCTCATTAAGTACATAATATAATTTGTGTAGATATTTTTCTCTCTTTATTGTGGAGTAGTTGTCCCCTGTTCATGGGAGTTAATATTTGGACTGCATGAGTAATGTCTAATCTCTATTAGATTTTGATAGTCCTTCTACCTATTTGATATTAGTTTTCAATATATATATATATATATATATATTCAGAAACACTCTACATCTGCATATTCTGAAATACTCTGTAAATTATTAGTTTGTTTTTATAGAGGATTTCAACTAGTCTTACAAAATCTAATCTATGTATCTATATCTATATTTATAGGTATTGAATAATTATTGTAGTGGTCAAAAATTCTTAAACCCAAAATAAAACCCCAAAGCTTATTAAAATAGATTAGCCCAGTATGCTGATCAACCCATGCTAATGGCCAAATACATATTACAAGTAGATAGTCCAGCAATTTGGTTGATCCAGCCTAAGTAAGGTCTATTTCCTTAAATGGGGATTGATTGCTTTTAATGAATGATGTTTAAATCAATTATAACGGAAATTACATTAATTCTATAACCGATATATCATTAACTGTGGTATTTATTGTGTAATCGACATATCATTAACTATAGTATTTATTCTATAACAGACATATCATTAACCATGATATTTATGTTGTAACGAACATTGCATTTATTCCACAATAAGTGTCTATGACACATTTTTCACCTATAAATAGAGGCTTCATTTGAAGCCTATGGCCATCCAACCTCACTTGCTCCTTTCTTACAAGCTATTTGAGGTTTCCAAGCTATTTGAGGTTTCTCCTCTCTTGTCTTCATTCTTTCACTCTAGATTTAAAATTCTTGTTTGATAGAGTTAGTGTAGTGGCGTGGAGGTGTATGTCTAGGAAAAATTCTGGCTAGGAAAGACTTGGTATTTAACTGTGTCTATTGCGATCAATCTCTCTTTCCTGGGAACTTACCTGGTGTACTATTCGCGGTCTACTTACACTGTTCTATTATACGGGGTTTGCTCACTGATATTTAATATCTTAGTGTTCTTACTCCGTCTACACTTTAGGTCAAGACGACCAAGACTTTGATAATTCTCCATCTTATCTTTTTTTCGACACACTTCTTTTAGTCTGACGACGCTTTACAATTACTGCACTCTCGTATATTACCATCAGTTTATTGACTTGAGCGTCGGAGTGTCTTAGGTCGGCACCTCACCGGTGTCAAGATCACCCACGTTCTTTTTATTTGATTTGTGCAGGACACAGGTTGCTAGGTTCCAAGAAAGTTGACTAATGAGGCCCGCTCAAAGTCAACATGTTGTAAAATTCACCCAATACACTTATCAAAGAGTTGATAAATCTTGACTAACTACTTTATTTTTTAAACTTTGAAAGTGCTTTATTTTTTTATTGTTTATTTATTTATACTTCAAACAATTCTCTCCAAAGGTTCTAAGAAATAACTGTTGTATACAAGCATGCAACAAATTGTAGTGGAATTGGTAGGTAGGGAAATGGTTATGGTACTTTGGAACAATCCCAAGTAGTACCCATATTAGCCAACAAAAGCCTAACGGCTTACCTGAGCAAACCCAAAAAAGTGATGATATGGCAACGTGTATTTGATCAATTATTTGTAGAAAGCCACCACATGGTAAAAGAGAAAATATTGTCGACGCCTACTACATAAACAACGTGTCAACATCACATTGACATGGAAATACAAGCAAACTACGTGGATGACATGTGATGTGATGCTTCATGCTTCATCTTCTTGGTTGACAAACAAAAACAAAAGTTGGTATTCAATAACAATCACCGTATATTCATGGGGGCCCCATTTGTCCATTCAGTTGAGGTCGTTAAATCGACTCAAACACGCTTGGCTCTTTTTTGGTCAAAACGACGCGATTATCTTTGAATCAAGTTAACTCTTTTGTGGGGATGTTAGGTTGGTATAAGTGGTTTGGTTTGGTCCACTGCTACTAGCCAAGACATGGACCAAATAAACACTGCTAAATAGATATTGAAAATTAATTTACATGCAAGACAAATGTGAATCATGTACTCGCATCCTTTTCTTATGTTTATATTTATTAAAAAATACAATTATGAATAGTTTTAATCTTCATCATTAGTCGTGGCAACCCTGCTTGACATGCATCTTACATGCAAGACAAATGTGAATCATATACTCACATCCTTTTCTTATGCTTATATTTATTAAAAAGATATGATTATGAATAGTTTTAATCTTCATCATTAGTCCTGGCAACCCTCTTTGACATGCATCCCTCGGTGTGTCAAGTTCAAAGCTTAGCAACCACCAAAATTAATGGCCATTTCGTCCTTCGTTCTCCCCCACCCCCCTTGGGAGCGAGCTCAAAGCTTAGCAGCCAACAAAATTAATGGCCATTCCATCCGTCGTTCCTCCCCCTACCCCTGGCGCGAATTCTTTATAGGAGCTAATATCCAAACTGTGCCACAACGTTTATCGCTGTTAGTGCTAGTTATACCTTGAATTAGTCCCAATCATTAAAGAAAAAAAAAAAAACCCCATTTTATGATCATAATGAAACCTTTTGTAATTAATTACAAGAGATACTTAAAATCACATCCCTTGACCTTTAATCTAATTATAGACACGTTTGAGTTTTAACCATAATTTGAGAAACTTCCTCTTAGGTTTCACAATCCGTTGGCCGTTAGTTGAAAAAAAAAATCCATAAAAAGACTAAAATGCCTCTCTTATTTTAATTTAAAAAATAAAAAAAAAGTTTAAAACCTAATAAAATAATTACAAATTAAAAAAGGCAAGAGGTTGGAGATGGCCATTGCTATCTCCAACCTCTTGTTTTCAACAATGTTTATTCCTTAATTAATGCTATTTTCATATTTAAAATAAGGTACTTTATAAAGCATCGTAATGTAAGATTATCTTTATAAAAAATAAAGCATTTTAAAGTCCCAAGACTTAAGGGGAATAAAGAAATCATTTACATAAAGTTGTTATGAGAGATAAACACGATTCTTTATGTGGTCTAAAATTATCACTTATCCATAACTTAAGATGGTGGTTGGATGCCTTATCTTGCAACATTGTAGGATTTTTTTTTTTTTTTTTTTTTTTGTGTTTTAAGGAGTGATGAGTCGAAATTCACCTTACACTTAGAACAAAAAAAACCTAGTATATTTGATGTATTGGATATGGATTACGTTAGGTAATAAAATTCCACTAACCATTTATGAAATTTTATTATTCTCACATTAAGGTAAAGGAGTTTATGTCTCAATCCTGAAATAAATAATGTAACTTATAATTATAAATTGTAAAATTTGGGCTATTAATGGGTGACGGTGGACATGAACTAAGTTTCTTGATATTTTGGTATTATGATTTTTTAATTATAAAAAACATACAATGCATTTTTTCTAATCATCCTCTTTTATTTGTCAAAGCTATTTTTGATCTAACCCTTAGGGAATGTTTGTTGAGTAAGGATTATCCACCATTTTTTTTTTTTTTTTGTTAAACTTTGATAATTTATTGACATATTAATATAAAAAATAATAGATTATCAAGATTATTATATTTTTTCTTTCTCTTACACTATTTAAAGTTAAACTTTTCTTATAAAAAATTTAGTAACATATCAATATTGACATAGATTTCTTGCTTTGTACAGTATTAAATGTTAAAATATATTAAATAATACAAGAAAGATGTTTGGGTGGACACTTGGTATTGCCTTAACTACTGCGAACCGTGTCTTCTAGTACTGCCAACATTGTTTTGCACGATACGTAGCTACAACATAGTTTTGTTGTATTAGAGGCTTACAACTTATTATTATTGCTATTATTAAATGATCAAATTCTCTACTTAATTGAACTTGTAATTTTTTAAAGCTCTTATCACATTCAAAAAAAAAAATGACTATAAATACAAATTTACGAATATTACTTAATTTATTAATCATAATGTTATTTTTTATTACATTATAAATTTTGGTATATTTAGTATATATTTATATCGTTTTATTACAACATATTATGATTTTTCTTATGAAAATATGATATAATGCAATATGAAATAATTATTTATTTATTTATTTATTTTTTATGGAAACGGGGCAAAAACCTAAAGAAGAGAAGAAAAAAATTAGAGAGTTTGAACTCTCCTATAATGAGAACTCCTGATGCACACCTTCCCTACTATAACAAGAAAGCCAAGATAAGCACTCACAAAATGTCTAACAGACACCTCCACTGGAAACACTGACATGTAACTCCAACATCCATATTTTTTTCTCTATACATTTTTTCCTGTAATCTTTCTACGAGTTAATGTTTAATCATCCCAATGGCAGAACCACGAAAAAAAAAAAAAAAATAGTAATAAATAAACAATTTTTACAAGAAATGTGACACTTGAAACAATAAGGGTTAGCAGCGTTCAAGAAGCTCTAATATACTTCCAGCTTTTCTTTTGGCCCTATCAGTGCCGCTTTCTGATAGTTCCTTCAGAGCCTCTTCTGCATCAAGATCCTTCACTATTTTTAACTGCTGTAAGTCACCAGTGCATAGTGACCACAATACTGCTACTGCATTCTCTCTGTTGCGTGGAGAACCTGTCTTTATAACCTCCATTAATATCGGAATAGGCTCAGCCTGACCGATTGCTACCTTTCCTTCATGATGGCTTGCAAGAATGGCCAGAATTGCCAATGCTTCATCCACCATTCCACCTCCAGCGTCTTTTAGTAATCTCATCAGTGGTGGCACGATACCAGCCCTTACAGCCCTCGCCTTGTTTCCCTGATAGATTGAAAGGTTAAAGATCGCAGTGGCAGCATCCTTCTTTCCTCTTGGAGTCCCATCACAAAGCAACTTAATAAGAGCAGGGATAGCACCTGCTGCTCCTATCGCAACCTTGTTCTCATCTATGACGGATAAACTGAAAAGGGTGGCAGCTGCATTTTCTCTAGCCTCCATACTTCCATTTTTTAACACATCTACTATATCCGGTATAGCTCCTGCATTTACGACTGTTCCCTTGTTACTATCATTTATGGAAAGGTTGAGTAGTGCTGTTACGGCATGCTCTTGGGTCCGAGAATCTGTGGAGGATAATAGCTCTACAAGGAGTGGAATAGCTCCCGTCTCTGCAATACACACTCTATTATCTGCATTCCTTTTGGCCAGCAATCTCAGCTCACCAGCAGCGGCTCTTTGTTGTTCAGCATTTCCATTTGCCAATTTCTCTAACAAGGAAACAACAGCAGCTCGATCACACTCGAACACACTACTTCCTGGCTTTTTGCTTCTACAAGTTGCTTGATTTTTAGGAAGCTCTACACCATTGCTTTCACACCACAAAGCAATCAGACTCTTCAAAACATAGTTGGGCGTTAGGGCTGTGGGCTGCAGTGTCAGCTGTGTTTTGGGACAGGTCTTGTGCCCTGCATCTAACCACTTCTGAATGCAAGATCTTTCATAAGTCTGAAAAAAGGAAGCAAAACATCTATAAACAATAAATAACAATAACACAGAGGCAAAACTGTGAGTAAAGTTAAGCAGATGGTCACAGACCCGTCCAGTGGAGACGATCACTGGATCTTTCATCAATTCAAGGGAAATTGGGCACCGGAAATCATCTGGGATAACAGGAGACCTGTGTCTAATCACGCCCTTCTCACCTTCAGAGGTGTCCACTTCAGGGTTTTCAATAAGCACAAAGTCCTTCAGCCTTTTTAGCAAGGATGACATGTTCTCCAAGCAGTCCCCAGGGTCTCCCCCACTCGCAATGATCGATTCATGGAAAGCAAGGGACTCCTTTTTCAAATCATTGATAGTCCTAAGTTGCAGCTTCTCAGAGAGTCTTTTCAGTACTGCAGGGTCAGGGTCTTTTTCTTTCTGTGCTGCAGCCAGATCACGGTCCAGTTGTAAATCGGGTGAGTCTGGTCTTCCCTTGGCTCTTCTGAATTGAGCATGTACGAGTTCGATCTGTAAAAAGCGCAAAGGGGAAAAGTAATGTCAATTGCCAAGATCAAGGAGTGTTCTAGTAAAATCCTATGTTAACATTGAGTAAGAATATCTCAAGTTCTCTGTCTAAGTGTCAATGCATGAAAACCGACATTCAAGTGTTTGAGATCATGCTAACATACTTTAATATGAGCAGACGAAGTACCTGTTCATGAACTTCCTCAGACAAATCAAGCCTATCATATGGAATCTCACTTAATGCTGCTTCAATTAGTTCAGTTATTTGGTGGAATTTCAACGCAATCTCGTCCCTTTGCAATACCTGGAATTAAAGAAAAGATGAAAAACAAAGGCTCATAGAACGAGGGCAAAGAAAGAGCAGAATAAGTCGTCATGAGAAAGATGACATGCACAAATAAAAAGACTCCTATACTGCAAAAGTAAAGAATCTCTTTTATGTTCTATATCTTCAATGAGACAGACCAAGCAACATATAATATCCTCCTAGAAACATACAAGAATAAATAACTGAATATTCTTCTTCTCTCCACAGCTTTTTAAATTAATAATTCTAATTCTTATGCACTCCCAAATCTGATGTCTTAAAACTAATTTTGTTTTATCATAAATCCAAGCAATCATAACAAAAAAAAAAAAAAAAAATTACCTGATAGAGCTTGCTGCCATCGCTGACAGATTTGAGGAGGTTGAGAGACGAATCGAGAGCAGAATTCAACATCTGAAAGGCTTTCATATGTTGTTGAGAAATCATCTGTGGTTGGCTATCTCTCAATTCCTCAAACAAAGGACTCAATAGCTTTATTCTACGTATCAAATCCCCATGTATTCTCTTGAACACGTTTTTGCACTCGCCTAACCCCGATATCTCCTTCACCGACTCCACCAGTCTCCCCACTATTTCCTCCTCCGCTTCTTCATTTCTTACTCCCATTTTCTGATCAACCCACTGGATGGGTTTCGTTGAATCAGAGACAACAAACAACGTCTGGGGTTTAAGTTTACTTAATAATATTATCTGTTTTCAACACTCGATTGTTTTTCATTGATGTTGGAGGACTTGGACATCATTTCTCACCTCATTTCTTTTTTTCTGCTTTGACTTTTTATTTCTTGTTGTCCGGCCTGCGACTTTCCTTTTTTTTTTTTTTTTTTATATGAATTTATTATTATTATTTTTAAGGAATATGTTTAGTTTACCCCTGAAATGCGAAATAATATCCAACGACCATGACTAGTATATTGAAATTGTTACCCAAAATAATGTGGTTGATGCTCTCTCTTCCCTTCTCTTCCCCTGAACTGGCCGGGTCTATGGGTTTGGCTGGGTGTTATTTGGGTGTTTAAATGTTTAAATTTTGAGTTTAATCTATTTTTTTTTTTAGAAAAATCTATTTATTTTTAATTTTTATTTTTGTTTGAATTTTTCTAATTTTTTTGAACTTTATTTCAGTGATGTAAGGATAGTTTGGCAATTGATTGATCTACTCGTTTCTTCTAAATTTTAATTTTCAATTTATTAACTTTTTATAATAATATTTTTAATATATAAGGGTATTTTTATATTTTCAAGATTTGTGTTCAAGACCACTTATCTAATGAATTAAACTACCATCCCACTAATGGTAGAGGCTTTTTTTGATAATATTTTAATGACAAGAAGTGGTTTGATATTATAAGTTTGATTTTTAAAGGTAGTTTAATTGTTTCCCTTTTTTTTTGGAAGTATTAAAATAAATTCAGATTTGGGTGACAATAAAACCACTCAAATCCAAACTTTTAATGGTATAAATGTAACAGCATATATTATTAACTAATCTTACCACTTCTTATATGATCTTTTTCGCTCACCAATTTAAAAACCAATATAAGAACTACTATAAATCATCTCAACTTCCATCAATTTTTTTTTTTTAATCTTTTTTGCTAACAAATTTGAGAACCAATATAAAATTGACTAAAAATCACCCCAACTTCGGTCATATTTTATATATATATATAAAAGAGTATTATTCTTTTTTTATACACACCACTTGTGATGTAATTGATTAAACGAATCATAGTTCGTTTGAATAATAGTTCGTTTGAATAAGAGTTACGTAATATTTCATTTGTTTCTATTAGAAATACAAAAATGATATCATTCGTCTGTCATAGACACCACTTGTGATTTAATTAATTAAACAAATCACCGTGGGTCTGAATAGGAGTTTTTTTCGCATTCAAACCATGTTTGATTTGTTTGTAATTGAAATAAAAAAATGATCTAATTTGTCAATTTAATTAAGCGGCGCGAATTTTCGTGGTAGTGAGAAAATTATGCGCGTGGACCGGGCAAATCACCCAGCTAACATTTGTCTTCCCACGCAGAACCGTCAACGGACGGTGTGGATCTATCAATTCGAGCCATCCAAAATCTCAGCTTCATTCGGCTTCACTTTAAGCCAGACTCCCAAAACCAAAAAGGACTAACATTCCATTTTCATATATTTTCAATGTATTATGTATATATGATTGTGTTTGTTTACAACACAACAAGTATTATACATAATTAATGACATGACCCAATCCAAATCCTTCTGTACTTACATCCGGAGGATCCTACTTGACACCCCGTCGGAACCCTCCTAAATCCTGTCAATTGGGTTAAAAGAAATTCCACGGAGCGAACCCTTAAAACATTTGCATATTCCATTTCTTTTAAAGTGCTAAAATGGGGTTTTTTTTTTTTTTTTTTCAATTGAAAATTTAGACAGCATAACGGCTATATTTTTTAGGTTTCCAAAATACCTGTAAAGAAAATACACTTCCAAATAGTTTCATTTATCCAATCCAACTTCTTCCACAAACTTATTTCAAAACCTCATTTCCCTTTCATACAAAATACCCACAAAAAGTCATAATGCATCACTAAAATTTTATAAACCATCATTGAGGTAAACCAACACTTTTCACAACTTAATAGAATTTGTAAACTTTATATAATTCAAAAACTGATGAGAACGAACATTTCTTTTAAGGGCCAAAAAAATAAATCATAAAATACAATCAAAATAAATGGCTCTTGATCTTAATGTGACATGCAAAATGTTATGCAACAGAAGCACTTGTCGGATCCACGCCCACCTATTTCAACGAAGGGTATCTTGTGCCTTAGTCACCCGTGCTAGCACCTGAGGAGGTTTTTAAATAAAACAAGAAAAGAGTGAGCTTACTGAAGCTTAGTGAGTGCGTGTAAGTTATAAATCAATAACATATTTATTACTAAAATACCTCCTTCAAATATTAAAAATAGAGTTTATTTACTTAATTACACAAATTGAAATTTCATATGTAGCATAACAAAACAATAGATTTACCAACATAAAAGATACATAAATCGTTTATAAAACTTAATAAACATACTTATTCATACAAAACTACAACAATTATGAAATCCCTTTCGTAATATAATTATAATTCGCATAAACACAATAACTCATTTTCAAATTTGCTTTGGTATTTTGAAATGCACCAATGTTACCCTTTAAAACTTACAACGATGAGATAGCTAGTTAAAAGCAAATCAACGTGGAGTCACGTGGCGATTTAGCTACAAACACCATCTGTGATACTTACAAAAACATCTCAACAATTACGTGCGGAAATGTGCATCACAAAGCATAGTATAAGACAACATCTCACACACGTAAAAGCAACACAACGGACTCTATCCCCCTAAAGTTAGTGACACGATCCCTCTCATACTTGGCCATACACGTGTGGGATGTACCGATCAGGTCTATAAACTTACAAGGGTAGGTAGACAATTGGCCTTTGAAAACTTATTCAAACATAAATTGTTTATACATCAAACACATAAAATTTCAAATTTATTTTCCTTTACATAACCATAAAACATAATTTCATCCATTAACGAACTTAAAACTTTACATTTCATTTCAATAGAAAATCTATGCTTATAAAGACATAAAAACCGAACTTTTGCTTGTAAAACATAATATCCATAACAACATTCATTTCAAATTTTAACTCCAAAATAGCAAACATATCAAAAAGAATTTAGCAATTTCAAAACCAACATATTTTCTTTGAAAATCATTTAGCACTCACCTTTATTTGCAAGCTTCCCTAACAAGCTTCAACGATCTTCTCCGACTCCGCTAGCCTCTCCTTCACTTACACTTCATAATTTCGCTTAGAATACACTAAATAAAGCTTCACAAAACTTATTACACAACATTAACCCAATTAACTTCATTAAACCCTATTATGCCTAAAAGCTTCTCTATACGGTTTCCACCCAATCGAAGCTTTCTAATTCCGATTTCTTTCCATGGATCCTATTTATTTTCATCTAAGAACATGCCCATACACTCAAAATCATGATTTGAAGCTCGAAACAAAAAGTTATCATTTTTTACTTCTCTTGGCCGAATGGTATGCGCAGCCCTACCTAGGGTTGTGCTTCACTTCTTTATTGCTCCACACATCTTTTTGACTCGTATTTAGATCACCCATAAAGCTGTTATGAAAAATTCCAAATTTTGGGTGTCTAAATCTAGGAAAAACCTCACTTTTTCATCCATTTTTAGGGGCATTTTCACATTTTTCGTTCCTAACTTAAATTTTCCTTTCCTTAGTGCTACATACACTCAAACCTACTCATACAATCCATTTCAACACATAAAAGAAGTGGCATTCCATGACAACCAATGGTGCCCTTCATACATGCTTTACAATGCCTTGTAATGCAAGTCCTTCAATTTCAATTCTAACATTTTCATAAGATTGTATGTCACCTAAACAACATAGAATCATGCTTAAAACACCTTAATTCCATTAGATTCCTATACCTTGCCCTATGGCCTCTCATGCACTAACATACCCTAAGTTCATTTCTTTCAAGTTTTTGATATTGGTTCTCTTAGACATTTTATCAAACACCTTGCCTACAAGTCATTTCCTTAACTTCCAATCTAAAACCAACTTATTACCTCTCTCATGTCAACCCTAGCTCATCAAACTAACCTAGTTTCCATGCCACCTACAATTGCTTTTTAAGTCTCCAAAGATTCATCTCTTAAAATAGATCTTTTAAACCTCCCATCAGATCAACTCAAACATCATCACAACAGCCAACACAAACACCACAACAACTAGATCAAAAATGAGTAAACTAACCTTTGTTAGCTTTGTTTGTTGCTTCAAGTTAGATTTTCTAGCTTAGGGAAGCTTGATTGCTTGATTTGGGTATCAAAAATTGGTTGAATTCTCTTGATCACTTCCTTCTCTTCTTAGGCTGAACACATCCTCACTTCTCTCTCTCGTCTCTCTCGTTTCTCTTCTTTGTGTTTATGGTGTGAATTGCCTTCAAAATTTGGTCAAGTGTTGTATTTATACTTATGACAATTCCATAATAACTATCATGTCCCTTACTTAATTGATTTTTTGGCCCTTAATTCTTGCTTATTCTATCTTAACCCCTAACATGTAAACTTATTTCTAATTTAGTCCATAGGTCATACTAACTTATAACTCCAATGACAATGACCATTTTACCTTTATATTTAGTTATACTTCCAATGGGGTACAATCAACTTCTATATTTTTACAACACTTCGATTAGTCACTTAGAGTCTTAAAATGTCACTTAGGGTTTGTTACTAAGGAAACCATAAATAAACATCGAGGGCTAATAGTTAAAGTTTTATCCTAAACAGTATCATATTTGACTTATAACTGTAGTATGATTTATAAATTGATCTCGAAAACAAGGATTACTAAATAATATTAGAAGATTAATTTTGACAAAAACTTTTATTCTACTGTTATGATTAAATATATTTAGTAATTAATTGGTTTTATCCGTGACTTCAATAATGAAATTTATAAACCCATACACCCTACGGTTTAGTGGATGCAAGATGGTTCCAAAGAGAGGTCGTGCATTAATTCTACCAAATTCTAGTACGACAATTGCATTGAAATTAAAAGAAAGATTTGACAATGATTTAATTATAACTAAAACTAATCTATTGGCAATGATGGTAACAGAATTCAAACCCCAAACTTCGAAAGAAACAAATGCTAAGATGGACGTTAGGTCACTAATGATATGTCTTTTTTGATTAATTAAGTACATTGCAATTCGATTATTCACTCTAACACTTCTAATGAGTAGGTCCTCTATGTCACTCAAGGTTCCAAATCTAATCAAAACATCATGTTGTCACTCCATGATTGACTAGATACTAACTAGTAACTTAGCTATGACTTATTTAATAGTATAAACTAGCATTGGTCAGGTAAGTACGAACTAAATCTGCAGTAACCCATTGACCAACTGGGAATGGTCACGCTAAGCATAGCTAGTGTAGCTAAACTGGAAAACCTATCAGATAAACACTAATCTAATTGTTGTTGGTCGCATGAGCTTAAGAAAGTTTAATTTAACTAAATTATCGCTGGTCGTGCATAATCAAGTTAAATCCGTTTATTTAGGATCTAATCAATAGTATCAACACATCTCCTAATACTATCAATCATCCAAATATTCGTTATCAATGTTAGAGACAAAGCACCATATCATAATAATGAACAATAAATTATGCATAAAATAAACAGTAACCAAATTGTATAATAATATAATCAAAACACCCATAACATGGTTCCCCAACAAGTGATTTAGTTACACATCAAATAACAAAAACAAAAAACAATTTAACTAGGGGAGAATAAACCAAATAATGCCATGAAACTCATTTTCTCCTTTATATGTGGTTGTTGCCTCAATTACTTGATGAGAACTTGAAGATTAGTGGAGGTTTGTGTAGGTTTCTTAGAAGGAATAATGAATTGAGAGAGAATGGAGAATGGAGGAGGCCAAAGGCCTCTGATGGCTACTGAAAACATCATTCAATCATGTATTTATAGGGTGGAAACCTTAGAGCAAGTGAAAAACCAATTTGCCCTTTAGAATGTCGTTAAAAGTTGATTCTAGGGCTTGGCACAACCATGGTGTGGCCAAAGGCCTCATCTTGGAATAGTAGCCATTCGGATAGTGAGTGGCGTGGCCACTGATAGTGTCATAATAGCCTAACCTTTGTGAATTATTTTGGTCATAACTTCTGGTAGAAAACTCTGTTTGACATACCGTTAACGGCTGTGGAGACTAAATATCTGTAGTTTTAATTTGATATATATATATATATATATATATATGGCTCACATAACTTGAATTGTACACTCAGTATGAGCCCTTAAAATTTAAAATGTCATCTTGTCTTTAGGTGCAAAGTTGACTATAGCCGTAACACAAGATAAGTCTTTCGAAACTTGTCCAAATGAGACCAAATCACACCATAATTGTTCTCTTTCAATCCTAATCACCTTGTAACATAAAATGCTCTGAAACACTGCACAAAGCTCATTAAGCACAATAAATTGCTCAAGAAACATAACAAAGTGATCGGGATTAGGGGTCTAAAATATGTTCATAAATGCATCCATCAGTAATATTTGTTTTTTGGAAAATGTATCAAAATAAATAAATATCATCAATTCAAACATCAATTATTTTATATTATTGATATTAAAATAACATATTATCAAATAAAATCTATCCACAGAAAATATGATCTTTTCTGTCAAAATAAAATTATATTATATACTTTTTTCCTTGTGATAAAAATATTACACCTTAAAGTAGGTTTGGGCACCTAAACTGTTAAGCAGATCAACCAACTCAAACCAAACTGATTAAATTGGATTTGTTTGATTTGATAAAATAAATAAATTCGTTGGACTGCTTAGAAGTAATCTGATTGGTTTGGATTAGTTTGTAGGTTGGGTTTTATCAAACCACATAATCTAGCTCAAATAATTATGTATTTAATTAAATAAATATGTATCATTAATTTAATTTTCAATATTAAAACTGAAGTTAATCTAACTTTTATATTATATGTCATTTCTCATTCCAACCTCTCATCTTTCTCTCTCTCTCTCTCTCCCTCTCCCTCTCTCTCTCTGTTTTTTCAAAGTTGTTATCTTTTATTACAGAATTAGTTTCAACAATATAACTTAGTTTCATTTTATAATTCTTAAGTGTTCTACACTTAAGTTAAGTAAAATATTATTATTTTTACCTACTTGTATAGATATTATCATATATGTTTAAATAAACAATAATATAGTCATGTTCAAACCTAAAAATACATGAAACATGATTAATCACCCCTTAATCTAGGAAGATGCAAGTGCTCAATTGATGTTGATTAATCAAGTGTTTCATATATTTTTATATTTGTTTACTTGTGTTTTATGTATTTTTATGTTTGTTTACTTGTGTTTCATGTATTAAGGATGTTTGCATTTAGTTTTGAACCCGTAGGATTGCATTCATGTCTTCGCAATAAAGTTGATTACTAAAAATTTTCTAGAAGTTCAATTCTTAGTGTCTAAAACTACAAGTATTTTGGATATTTTCTAGATATTATTTTCAAAACAATTTTTACGTGAAAAATGTAACCATAAAAATTTGCTAATCATGGGAAAAGACTGCTAATCATAGGAAAAACCATAAGTCAACCGGAGGATCTTATGAAGATGTTATGGCCAAAACTAGTAGAGCGCACAAGGTGGGAAGGCAAACAATGGATCTAATTACTGAGCCACAACCAGGGCGGCGACTCGGCGGTTGCGATAGTTGGCACACTATCATGACTGTTTGGTGGCCACTTAGGTACCCTTATGTGTGAGTTTTATCCATTTTTTGTTCCTTGCTCGTTTTTCATATCTTCACCTCTTTTTTTTTTTTTTTTTTTTTTTATTCTCCTGAACGTTTTTGACATCCTAAAGTCAATATAGGAAGATTGAAAATGTCAAATTAAGTCATAAATCATTCGATGTATGGAAACCATTCTCATTTAAATTTCTTAGAGTTTTTCCTTGTTGAACTAATAGTTCATTTATGGAAACGTTTGAGATTTCTTTAGTTGAATGGAATTCATGTTTGGCCAAAATTAAAACTTTTCAATACTATATTTTTAGTTGGATTTAATGTCTAGATTAAATTTGATTGCAAGTCTCAGGTTGTCAAGGGTTTTAATTTGTTTCTAACTCTCATAGACCATACTATAAATATGAGTAATTAGTTTATTAAATTCATGAGAGCTCTTTGTGTCTTTTGTTATTTATTTTTGTAGGAGTTTTATTATGAGAGTTATTTCTTTGAGCATAGATTTGTAGAATTGAATGCTTATTGCATCTAGACTCACATAGAATGTTTTGATCTAACATTCTATTTGGAGTGCATGCATCATTCATTAAGTTTACGTGTATGTGTTGTTCATCATTGATTTTAGATTGATTCTGATCTTGCTCTTTAGAGAGAAGAGGTAGGGGGGATTTGTTAGGCTTGCATGACTAGACAATCATGGTGACCCCTTAGCGGATTAAAAAGACAGACAAAATTAGTCATTCTAGGTATGTGAAAAGTGAAATTGGGGACCGCTATTAGCTAGGCATGGATTAGGTTTCTAGGCTAGGTGGGGCTATGATTGAAAGCCATAATAATCCATTCTTTAATAGCAGAGGTTTCATTCAAAAGTGGTTAAAAAGTGTACTAGTCTCGTGGTTTTTCTTGTTTTGGGTTTCCACGTAAAATTTTATTTCTTTCTTTTTTCTTCCTTTATTTGTTTTTGTGCTTTTACTTACATTGCACAATAACTTTGAAATAAATCTATAAATTTGAGATATAACCTATTCACTCCCTCCAAGTTATTAGTTTGACTACTCCTACCTCATTTTCAATAGTCAAACTTATAATGAATCTATAATTTGCAAAAACCTCCAGGTTATTAGTTTGACATTTTTTACATTCCATTCGTTTTCTTTTCATAATGAAAAATTTATTCTCAATAAAAATTAGTGCAATTATAAATTAGCTACCTGATTAGAAATTATGTATAGATGGAGTAAACTTTATGAGTTTATACAATTTGACTACTTGTCGTTACTCATTGATTGTTAAAACTAACGATTGACATTAACAAAGTGTGTAAAGACCATAATACCCTTGAATTAAGGACAAAAATAGAATTTAAAAAAGTAAATTAATTAAAAAAAAATTAAAACAGTTGATAGATCTTCATTGTCCATCACTCTTGGTGGATAATGGGAATCAATTTTTTAAATAAAAGCAAAATTTGAAAAAAAAAGAAATTTTAAACTGAAGATTTAATCTCCAAATTAGATCTTCATCCACCCAAGGAATGGTTAAGCCATGAAGCAAAACCATACTCAAAATCAAATTCAAACAAAATCAAATATGATCAACTCAAACTCATCAAATTGGATTTGGATTTTGTGTGTAATGAGGATTTGGAGTGTTTTAGTGTTGCGAGGAAGAGAAAGAGTGAGCAGAAGAAGAAGATAAAGAGAAGAGAAGATTCTAAGTATGGTTTGATGCTTTTGTATGATTTGAAGTGAAAGAGAAAGAATAGATCAGTGTTCTAAAAATCACCGATTTCTGGCAATGCTTCGGTGATAAAGCATTGACCAGCACCCTACCGCTCCGATAAGGACCAGATCGGTGACCCAAATTGGATGGACTAAATAGTCGTCCAAATCGGGCAAATCGTTTGCAATGGAAAAATCAATCTCCATCAACCCAAAAAAAAAAAAAAAATGACAAATTTGAATCTCCCAACATCATAATTATAAATCATCAATCATACCCACAAAGATTGAAAAACAAAATGCAAAATCAACATAAAAAAAAAAAATGAAAAATGAACATAACAAAATCAACATAAAAGAAAATGAAAAATCACAGAGGGCGGGAGAGCGGATGGTGATGGTGTTCATATTTGGGTTGTGGTTGACATTGACGGAGACGAAAAGCGACGGTTGACGTTGCAACTGACCCATGGTTTGGTCCATTTGGAAGAGGGTGATGACATGAAGGCCGGAATTGGGCATCTAGTGGAGGTCGAAGAGAAAGAAGCAGTGAAGGAGGAGGTGGTAGTAGATGAAACCGGCGAGGGAGGAAGGAGAGGAGAAAGAGAGAAAAAATGGTAGCTACTGACAAAAGAGAAATGAGTGATCTGTAGGGTTAGTGTAAGCTAATATATATAATGGAAAAGTACACAACCCCCTCATATTTGATGAAATAATAATAATAATTATGTTTTGACCCCTAATATTTAATAAAATATCAATTTATGCCATCAGATTTCAAAAAATAATAATTTTCTTTCAAAATAGTACTTACCGATTAATCACTGATTCATCACCGAGTAAACAATAAATCGCTCACTACTACCTCGCGAGGTGATTAGCGATTAACAATATTTGAAACCTTGGAATAGATGATTGGAAACTTGAAAAATCTAGGTTCTAAGTTTCTAGCTACTTGAATTTCCTACTGTTAGAAACCCAAATTTTTGGGTTTCCAATGACTTTCAAACCTAGAAAGGGAGTTTTGAAACCTAGAAATATCTAGGTTTTTAGAAGTCTCTAGATGGAAACCTAAGGTCTCCTTCCTTGGGATTCAATCACCAAACTCCACCATAGATCGACGATGGGTAGAGGTTGTTGACAAAGATAGAGATAGACCTTCGTCACTAAAGATGGAAGTGGTTTTCCATCTATATACATGGAGATAGAGCTCCATCTCTATGGATTGGTAGAGATCCAATCTTCAAATTAGATCCTACATTTTCTTAATTTTCTTTGCTTTTTTCTCATTAATATCCGTTAAATAAAGAAATTCATATTTTTCACCTAAACGATCATATATGAGCTGAAGACTCTTTATGGTTATCTTTTAATATTCAACAATCTAATGTATTGGTTCTTTGCACTTGAATCAATACTTGAACCAAAATTTTTGTTTGCATGCATAAAATGGAAAAGAAAATGAGGAGAATTTGATGTTGCAGAAGTTAGTTTGATGACATATAACTACTCCTATTTATAGATAGATTAATGTCTTTTGAATCTTCTTGGTGTGTTGTTGAAAAAGCATCATTAACAACTGATTCCAGGTGAAGAGGTGTAAATTTTTTACGTTTGACGTTTAAAAAAATTTCCAAAATAGCAATCGGTGCTAGTACCTTGTGCTTGCCCAGAAGCAGTGCCACAAGTAGGACTGGCTACTGCCAAGAGTGCACTGCCTAGTGTGCTACCCCAAAGAAATGCTATGGTAGCGAACTGACTGCCAATCTGCATGCTAACTCGCAAGTGCACGAGATCGTGATAAATAAGATAGAAGTGAGTAGTGTATCATCTCCATAGGGATGTGTGAATCGATTACTAAACTAGTTTTAGTAGAAAATAAACAAATTAAAGGTGTTGGGATTTTTATTTTTGTTTAATTATATAATGATCATCACCACATTGAAGTCTTATTGATGGCTTATATTGATAGTCGGTTATCACGAATGCTCTCATACATTCTCTCTTGAGATATACACAAATATAATCTCACTTAACCATGCCTATCTTTTGATGTTCATGCATCAAATAAAGGCTCATTAAGATTAAAATACCAAATAATAGTTAAAAGAGTGGATGAAGATATTTCTATCTAATCACAATTTAGGGTAGACATTTCATCGAACATGTTGCATGTAACACCCCAAATATTTTAAGCATGCTTATCATTTTTAAATTGAGATTTGACATGCAAAAGTAGATTAAGCATGAATATATATATATATATATATTGTAAACCTTAATTTTATTTAGGGTTTTCCAGTAATAGTCCCTAAGTGATATTTTGGGACCCTAATGATTAATGAAAGTACCTGAAGAATGTAGGGAGTTCTTAGATATTGATTGAATCCAATTGGAGAATAAATAGGAGGGTAAAATAGCAAATGGCCTTAAGAGATCATTAAAGTGATAAGGGACTAAATTGAAATACAAATATCATAGAGGTCAAATTAGAATTAAGCAAAATTGAGGGACGAAAGCCAAATTTTCAAGGGACGTAATGGTCATTTTTGGAAAAGATAAATATATAAGTTGACTTTTGTGTGCGTGTTTCTCGCCAAACCAGAAGCCAAACATAGAAACCAAAGACAAAAAAAATGAGAGAAAATGAGAGAGAAGAGACAAAGGGGATCAATGTGATTTCAACCAATTTTCATCATCCAAATCAAGTCTCTAAGCCAACCTAACATAAACAAGTTAGAGGCAAGAAATCAAGCAAATCAAGGTGAGTTTTCATATTTTTGAAGTCATTGGAATGATGTTGGATTGGTGTTTATGTGATGTTTGAGTTGGGTTTTTGATGTGGGTTTTTGTTTGTGATATTACTTGAGTATTTAGAGAACAAAAGCAAGAGGAGATTATGTCTAGCCATGAAGTTTGATGTTTTAGGGTTATGTAGAGAAATTCAAAGATTGATTTGAGTTTATTTTTGATTGAAATGAGTTGTATGTTAGGTGTTTGATGAAATGTTTGGATGAATTACCATGAAAAATTAGAGAGAAAATGAACTTAATGTGTGTTATGCCATGAAATGCCATAGTGAGAGGTCTATGATACCAAGGTCATTTGAGTCTTTTAAGTATGATTCTATGTTGAATCAAAGTTGGTTAAGTGTTAAATTAACTTAGAATTCAAAAAGAATTGTGAAGAGACAATGTAGTTAGTTTTCACCCGATAAAGGGTATTTTCGGTTTTCACGAAATGTCACTCTTTATATGCATTCTAATGACATAAATGAGTGTTATTAAGCATATTTGAGTTAGTGGTGAAGAGAATTGAGTTTAAAAATCAAAAGTGTAAAAGTTGCCTTGAAAAAGTGGTAAAAAAGTGGGGGTTTTTCTAAGTTTCGTCACCCGATAGTTCGAATTTTTTCGTTTCGAGTTCCAGAAAATTATTTCTGGTATATGGAGATGTTCCTAGGTGTATATAAGTAAGGTTCATGGAAAGATATCAGAATTTTAAAGTGTTGGTTAAGTAGAAAACTAGAAGAGAAGTTTGAAGGCAAAATGGGTTTTAATGGAATTTGGTGAGATTTGGAAGTAGTTAGATCATTTAGGATTAGTACATCATGCATTTTGATTGATAATGAATTTCTTATTCATTTTATATGTGTTCTTAGAAAATCCAGGAGAGAAGGTAGCTTAGGAAAGTCAAGGAAAAGGAAATGAGAAAGTTTGAGCTTCCTTTGGATAGTAAAAGAATTCAATAAAGAGGCAAAAAGGTTGGTGTACATTTGATTTGAATTTTTTCTTTTAATGAAATGAATATAGCTTTCTAAAATATTATTGATTTGGGTGTGATTAAATTGATGTGTTAAATCATGTTTGTATATATATTTTGAATGATTGTGTTGATAAAAGGGAGAATTGGTTACCAAATGAAATTTGTTTGAATGATTTATGGAACCTTTTGATTGAAAAGAAATTTTGACTATGATGTGTATCTATATGAAATATTAAATGAGCCTTAGTAAACCTGAGTATTGGTAGGTGAGGATTAGAATTTGGCATGTCAATAGGGTTATAACGATGATACGTTTGAAATAAAATGATAATCATTAATCTAGGGACCAGGGACCATGAGAGGCACCGAGTGTCCAGTTTCAAATGATTGTTTTATATATGTGAAATAAAATTTGGTGGGTAGGCACCGAGTGTCTAATGTTACAAATCTCGTTTTCTAGTCCAAGGTATCATACTAGTGTTTACAAAGGGCAACGAAAATTGTTTTTGATAAATTATGGAACTTGTATGCTAGAATCGGTTTTTGAAAATGTATAATGAGTTGTTACAATTATTTGAATTGAAATATTTGTTATTTTTACTATATGATATTTGTGTATTCAAAAATTGTATATTCAAATTTAGTGTACACTCACTGAGCAATTATGGTTAACGCGTTGGAATTTCTGCACGTAGGTAAGAGATTGCGCCATGAGGGCGAAGATTGAAAAGAAGAAACATCTGCAGTGAGTTGATATAGTCATATCCATCCATCCATATTATTTCGGGTATATATCACATTTGGTTTTGTAGATAAAAGTTTCTCTTTGTATAAATGTGCATGAATGTATGTATTTGACTTTAAAATCGGAACTTTTGTTAAAAAAAATGAGTTTATATATATATTTTGTTAAATGTTGTGTATATGGATAATGATAAGCCAAACGGAGTTTGGTTCCAGTTGAGAAATATGATTGTGGAAAATATGGTGTTGGAAATGAAAATATGAATTTGTAACAGGTTGGGAAAGTTCAAATTTTAGGGGAAATTCATGTAGTTTTCCCGCATAAAATAAAATGATTTAAATGTTTTGTAAAGTGATTTTGAAATTTCATATTTTTATGTGTATAATTAAATATATGATTATCTAAATAAAGATTTCGTAAAAAGGATAAAGATAGTGTCCCTTGGAGTCGTCTAGTAAAAAAGGACGAGTAAGGGATATTACATTTGATGCAAACCCCGTATATATCGATACGACACCAATAAGCAAATTGAAACACAACCCCAAGAGAGATTAAAATAGGTTTATAACGAAAACTTTGACCCATTGATTATGTCATTCAAGAACCAAAATTATAAAGAAATTTGACCCATTGAATATATGATAATCAAGAACCAAAATTATCATAAGGATGATATTGACGCCACTCTCAAGACATAGAAGAGAAGGTGAGAGATAAGTCATGATTTCGATCGCCACAAGCATAGCTTGATAAGATCACATGTTCATGAATGAACAAAAGAGATAATTCACTCTCTCAATTAAACATAATTGGCTGCATCTTCATTCATCATAAGCAACTTATCGAAAATTTAGGTTTAATAAGCCTTATATAGGCATACAATCTTAATTCTTATTGGAAACTAAATAAAACCCTATTTTTAATTGACTTTGACATTGACTTTTCTAAACACAGTCATGCTGGGCTTTTAAATTAAATAAATAACTCAGCCCTATAATTAAAATCCTAATAAATTAAACTAATTTTAAATAATCTCATAATAAAAATTAAGCCCAAATTAATTAAAACTCAATTAACTACAGTTTGATTCCAACTGCTTTCAATTAGCGTCCAAAGCCTTCAAGATTAAACACAATTGCCTTTAATTGCCTCGTTGTCTAATTATATCTTTGTCTTCCATGATTGCTATCTTGGTTTCCATCATTCCCTCTTTTCTTAAAACAATTTGTCCTCAAATCGTGATCCATCATTATTGTTGTTCGAAGATGTGATTGAAATCTGAAAAGAATGTTAGAGAAAACTTCACACACTCCCTCATGTGTGTCACTCCACTCACGTTTTTATCACTCAAGACTTCCTTTCCACACTCAAACTTTTCCTTTTCCTTTTAAATCATTCCAGAAAGGCGCACAATAATTAAAGGGAACCAACAAGATGAAACAAGAAACAAGACTTTAACCAGAAAATAAGAAAGAAAGCAAACCAAATGAAGTAAATAACAAGGTAGAATAGTTTATAAATTAAACCTAACGAACGAGATGATGTCGAGTCAATCAATATGGCATGCAAACTAGAAGATAAAATAATATGTTTTTTGACACAGTGGATGCGGCAGTACAAGAAGCCAAAAGAAGACAAGAAATTGATGATGAAACAGACCAAGAAAAGTCAAAAGAAACCAAAGAAACTATATATAACTAATGGATGTTAAAGTTTTGGCGTGCAGAATCACAACACAAAGAAAGAAAAATATAAATAGATATTGGTGGTCAACGTTTGTGATGTGCAACAAAGAAACAAAGAAAAAGACAAAAAAGAGTTTAATTGACATCAAAGAAAGAAAATATATGTGCCGCAGCTGGTGGTAGTGTGCTGCAAATCAAGAAACAACAAAGCTTAATTGACGTCAAGACACAAAACAAAACAGATCTAGTGGTTTGCGGAAAAAAAAAAAAAAAAAAAAGCAAGAAGATAAATTGATAAACCAAACCTGAATTGATTAACCGAAGCTCTAATGCCAACTGATGCGAACCTCGTACATATCGATATGACACCCGCAAGCAAATTGAAACACAACCTCAAGAAAGATTAAAACAGGTTTATAACGAAAACTTTGACTCATTGATTATGTCATTCAAGAACCAAAATTATAAAGAAATTTGACTAATTGAATATATGATAATCAAGAACCAAAATTATCATAAGAATGATATTGACGCCACTCCTAAGACATAGATGAGAAGGTGGGAGATAAATCATGATTTCGATCACCACAAGCATAGCTTGATAAAATCACATGTTCATGAACGAACAAAAGAGATAATTCACTCTCTCAATTAAACATCATTGGCTGCATCATTCATCATAAGCAACTTATCAAAAATTTAGGTTTGATAAGCCTTATATAGGCATACAATCCTAATCCTTATTGGAAACTAAATAAAATCCTATTTTTAATTAACTGACATTGACTTTGACTTTGACTTTTCTAAACACAGCCATATTAGGCTTTTAAATTAAATAAATAACTCAGCTTTATAATCAAAATCCTAATAAATTAAATTAATTTTAAACAATCCCATAATACAAATTAAGCCCAAATTAATTAAAACCCAATTAACTTCAGTTTGATTCCAACTGCCTTCAATTAGCGTCCAAAGCCTTCAAAGTTAAGCACAATTGCCTTTAATTGCCTCGTTGTCCAATTGTATCTTTGTCTTCCATGATTGTTATCTTGGTTTCCATCATTCCCTCTTTTCTCAAAATGATTTGTCCTTAAATCGTGATCCATCGTTATTGCTGTTCAAAGATGTGATTGAAACCTGAAAAGAACGTTAAAAAAAAACTTCACACACTCCCTCATGTGTGTCACTCCACTCATGTGTTTATCATTCAAGACTTCCTTTCCACGCTCAAACTTTTCCTTTTCTTTTTAAATCATTCCAGAAACACACACAATAATTAAAAGGAACCTGCAAGATGAAACAAGAAACAAGACTCAAACCAGAAAATAAGAAAGAAAGCATACCAGATGGAATAAATAACAAGGCATAATAGTTTATAAATTAAAACCAACGAACGAGATGATGTCGGGTCAATCAATATGGCATGCAAACCAAAAGATAAAATAATATGTTCTTTGACACAGTAGATGCGATAGTACAAGAAACCAAAAGAAGACAAGAAATTGATGATGCAACAGACCAAGAAAAGTCAAAAGAAACCAAAGAAACAATATATAACTAATGGATGTTAAAGTTTTGGCGTGCAGAATCACAACACAAAGAAAGAAAAATATATATAGATGTTGGTGGTCAACGTTTAAGATTTGCAACAAAGAAAAAAAGAAAAAGACAAAAAGGAATTTAACTGACGTCAAAGAAAGAAAATATATGTGATGAATGTTTGTGATGCGGCTGATGGTAGTGTGCGGCAAATCAAGAAACAACAAAGCTTAATTGACGCAAGACACAAAGCAGAACAGATTTAGTGGTTTGCACAAAAAAATAAATAAATAAGAAAGCAAGACGATAAATTGATAAACCAAACCTGAATTAATTCATCGAAGCTATAATATCAACTGATGCGAACCCCGTATATATTGATACAACACCCACAAACAAATTGAGGCACAACCCCAAGAAAGATTAAAACAGGTTTATAACGAAAACTTTGACTCATTGATTATGTCATTCAAGAACCAAAATTATAAAGAAATTTGACCCATCGAACATATGATAATCAAGAACTAAAATTACCATAACAATGATATTGATGCCACTCCCAAGACATAGATGAGAAGGTAGGAGATAAGTCATTATTTCGATCGCTACAAGCATAGCTTGATAAGATCATATGTTCATGAATGAACAAAAGAAATAATTCACTCTCTCAATTAAACATAATTAACCGTATCTTCATTCATTATAAGCAACTTATTGAAAATTTAGGTTTAATAAGCCTTATATAGGCATACAATCGTAATTCTTATTGGAAACTAAATAAAATCCTATTTTTAGTTGACTTTGACTTTAACTTTGACTTTGACTTTTTTAAACATAGTCATATTGGGCTTTTAAATTAAATAAATGACTCAGCCCTTTAATTAAAATCCTAATAAATTCAACTAATTTTAAACAATCCCATAATACAAATTAAGTCCAAATTAATTAAAACCCAATTAACTTCAGTTTGATTCCAACTGCTTTCAATTAGCGTCCAAAGCCATCAAAGTTAAGCACAATTGTCTTCAATTGCCTCGTTGTCCAATTTAATTCTTTGTCTTCCATGATTGCTATCTTGGCTTCCATCATTCCCTATTTTCTCAAAACGGTTTGTCCTCAAATCGTGATTCATCGTTATTGTTGTTAGAAGATGTGATTGAAATCTGAAAAGAATGTTAGAGAAAACTTCACACACTCCCTCATGTGTGTCACTCCACTCACGTTTTTATCACTCAAGACTTCCTTTCCACGCTCAAACTTTTCCTTTTTTTTAAAAAAAAATCATTCCAGAAACGCGCACAATAATTAAAAGGAACCAACAAGATGAAACAAGAAACAAGACTGAAACCAGAAAATAAGAAAGAAAGTAGACCAGATGAAATAAAGAACAAGGAAGAATAGTCTATAAATTAAACCCAACGAACGAGATGATGCCGAGTCAGTCAATATGGCATGCAAACCATAAGATAAAATAATATGTTCTTTGACACAGTGGATGCGGTAGTACAAGAAACCAAAAGAAGACAAGAAATTGATGATGAAACAAACCAAGAAAAGTCAAAAGAAACCAAAGAAACAAAATATAACTAATGGATGTTAAAATTTTGGCTTGCAGAATCACAACACAAATAAAGAAAAATATATATAGATATTGGTGGTCAATGTTTGTGATGTGTAGCAAAGAAACAAAGAAAAAGACAAAAAAGAGTTTAATTAACGTCAAAGAAAGAAAATATATGTGATGAATGTTTGTGCCGCGGCTGGTGGTAGTGTATGGCAAATCAAGAAACAACAAAGCTTAATTGACGTCAAGACACAAAGCAGAACAGATCTGGTGGTTTGCGGAAAAAAAAATAAATAAATAAGAAAGCAAGAAAATAAATTAATAAAACCAAACCTGAATTAATTAATCGAAGTTCTGATACCAACTTATGCGAACCCCGTATATATCGATACGACACCCACAAACAAATTGAAACACAACCCCAAGAAAGATTAAAACAGGTTTATAACGAAAACTTTGACCCATTGATTATGTCATTGAAAAACGAAAATTGTAAAGAAATTTGACCCATTGAATATATGATATTCAAGAACCAAAATTATCATAAGAATGATATTGATGCCACTCCCAAAACAAAGATGAGATGGTGGGAGATAAGTCATGATTTCGATCACCATAAGCATAGCTTGATAGGATCACATGTTCATGAATCAATAAAAGAGAAAATTCACACTCTAAATTAAACATAATTGGTTGTATCTTCATTCATCATAAGCAACTTATCAAAAATTTAGGTTTAATAAACCTTATATAAGCATGCAATCCTAATTCTTATTGGAAACTAAATAAACTCTATTTTTAATTGACTTTGACTTTTCTAAACATAGCCATATTGGGCTTTTAAATTAAATAAATGACTCAGTCTTATAATTAAAATCCTAATAAATTCAACTAATTTTAAACAATCCCATAATACAAATTAAGCCCAAATTAATTAAAACCCAATTAACTTCAGTTTGATTCCAACTGCCTGCAATTAACGTCCAAAGCCTTCAAGGTTAAGCACAATTGTCTTCAATTGCCTCGTTGTCCAATTGTATCTTTGTCTTCCATGATTGCTATCTTGGATTCCATCATTCCCTCTTTTCTCAAAACGATTTGTCCTCAAATCGTGATCCATCATTATTATTGTTCGAAGATGTGATTGAAATCTGAAAAGAATGTTAGAGAAAACTTCACACACTCCCTCATGTGTGTCACTCCACTCACGTGTTTATCACTCAAGACTTCCTTTCCACGCTCAAACTTTTCCTTTTCTTTTTAAATCATTCCAGAAAAACACACAATAATTAAAAGGAACCAACAAGATGAAATAAGAAACAAGACTGAAACCAGAAAATAAGAAAGAAAGTAGACCATATGAAATAAATAACAAGGCGGAATAGTTTATAAATTAAACCCAACGAATGAGATGATGTCGAGTCAAATAATATGGCATGCAAACCAGAAGATAAAATAATATGTTCTTTGACACAGTGGATGCGGTAGTACAAGAAACCAAAAGAAGACAAGAAATTGATGATGAAACAAACCAAGAAAAGTCAAAAGAAACCAAAGAAACAATATATAACTAATGGATGTTAAAGTTTTGGCATGTAGAATCATAACACAAAGAAAGAAAAATATATATAGATATTGGTGGTCAACGTTTGTGATGTGCAGCAAAGAAACAAAGAAAAAGACAAAAAAGAGTTTAATTGACGTCAAAGAAAGAAAATATATGTGATGAATGTTTGTGCCGCGGCTGGTGGTACTGTGCGGCAAATCAAGAAACAACAAAGCTTAATTGACGTCAAGACACAAAGCAGAACCGATCTGGTAGTTTGCGGAAAAAAAAATATAAATAAGAAAGCAAGAAGATAAATTGATAAACCAAACCTGAATTAATTAACCGAAGCTCTGATACCAACTGATGCGAACCCCGTATATATCGATACGACACCCATAAGCAAATTGAAACACAACCACAAGGAAGATTAAAACAGGTTTATAACGAAAACTTTGACCCATTGATTATGTCATTCAAGAACCAAAATTATAAAAAAATTTGACCCATTGAATATTTGTTAATCAAGAACCAAAATTATCATAAGAATGATACTGATGCCACTCCCAAGACATAGATGAGAAGGTGGGAGATAAATCATGATTTCGATCGCCACAAGCATAGCTTGATAAGATTACATGTTCATGAATGAACAAAAGAGATAATTCACTCTCTCAATTAAACATAATTGGCTGCATTATTCATCATAAGCAACTTATCAAAAATTTAGGTTTAATAAGCCTTATATAGGCATACAATCTTAATTCTTATTGGAAACTAAATAAAACCCTATTTTTAATTGACTGACTTTGACTTTGACTTTAACTTTGACTTTTCTAAATGTAGACATATTGGGCTTTTAAATTAAATGAATAACTCAGCCTTATAATCAAAATCCTAATAAATTAAACTAATTTTAAACAATCCCATAATACGAATTAAGCCCAAATTAATTAAAACCCAATTAACTTCAGTTTGATTCCAACTGCCTTCAATTAGCGTCCAAAGCCTTCAAGGTTAAGCACAATTGTCTTTAATTGCCTCGTTGTCCAATTGTGTCTTTGTCTTCCAGGATTGCTATCTTGGCTTCCATCATTCCCTCTTTTCTCAAAACGATTTGTTCTCAAATCGTGATCCATCGTTATTGTTGTTCGAAGATGTGATTGAAACTTGAAAAGAATGTTAGAGAAAACTTCACACACTCCCTCATGTGTGTCACTCCACTAATGTGTTTATCACTCAAGACTTCCTTTCCACGCTCAAACTTTTCCTTTTCTTTTTAAATTATTCCAGAAACATACACAATAATTAAAAGGAACCAGCAAGATGAAACAAGAAACATGACTCAAACTAGAAAATAAAAAAGAAAGCAAACCAGATGGAATAAATAACAAGGCAGAATAGTTTTATAAATTAAACCCAATGAACGAGATGATGTCGAGTCAATCAATATGGCATGTAAACCAAAAGATAAAATAATATGTTCTTTGACACAGTGGATGCGGCAGTACAAGAAACCAAAAGAAGACAAGAAATTGATGATGAAACAGACCAAGAAAAGTCAAAAGAAACCAAAGAAACAATATATAACTAATGGATGTTAAAGTTTTGGCGTGCAGAATCACAACACAAAGAAAGAAAAATATATATAGATATTGGTGGTCAACGTTTGTGATGTGCAACAAAGAAATAAATAAAAAGACAAAAAAGAATTTAATTGGCGTCAAAGAAAGAAAATATATGTGATGAATGTTTGTGATGCGGCTGGTGGTAGTGTGCGGCAAATCAAGAAACAACAAAGCTTAATTGACGTCAAGACACAAAGCAGAACAGATCTAGTGGTTTGCGGAAAAAAAAAAATATAAATAAGAAAGCAAGAAGATAAATTGATAAACCAAACCTGAATTAATTAACCGAAGCTCTGATACCAACTGATGCGAACCCCATTTATATCGACATGACAGCCACAAGCAAATTGAAACACAACCCCAAGAAAGATTAAAACAGGTTTATAACGAAAACTTTGACCCATTGATTATGTCATTCAAGAACCAAAATTATAAAGAAATTTGACCAATTGAATATATGATAATCAAGAACCAAATTATCATAAGAATGATATTGACGCCACTTCCAAGACATAGATGAGAAGGTGGGAGATAAGTCATTATTTCGATCACTACAAGCATAGCTTGCTAGGATCACATGTTCATGAATGAATAAAAGAGATAATTCACTCTCTCAATTAAATATAATTGGCTGCATCTTCATTCATCATAAGTAACTTATCGAAAATTTAGGTTTAAGAAGCCTTATATAGGCATACAATCCTACTGCTTATTGGAAACTAAATAAAATCCTATTTTTAATTGACTTTGACTTTGACTTTTCTAAACACAGCCATATTGGACTTTGAAATTAAATAAATGACTTAGCCTTACAATTAAAATCCTAATAAACTAAACTAATTTTAAACAATCTCATAATACAAATTAAGCCCAAATTAATTAAAACACAATTAACTTCAGTTTGATTCCAACTGCCTTCAATTGACGTCCAAAGCCTTCAAGATTAAGCACAATTGCCTTTAATTGTCTTGTTGTCCAATTATATCTTTGTCTTCCATGATAGCTATCTTGGTTTCCATCAACATTGCATGCTTATTTTTTTGGTGTCAACACACAAACTTCAAATTATGCATATTGTGGTCAGTCACATACACGCATCAAGCACTAAATTGTCTACTCAACATATATATAGCAATAAGGCAAACACTTTATCGAGCATGTCATGAGCATCTTCTTTTGGTTTGAACCCACAACCTCAAGTCTTGCTATGGTAATCAAGCATTTGCAAGCATTAAGATCTAAAATCTCCACTAAGCATACATGAGACAAAAGAAAAAAAAAATTATTTCATTAATGAACATCTATCATCATCCTAACATAAAATATTTATATACAATATTTACAAAGATGGAGATAAAAACAAATATGAAAAAGAGAAGTTTATTTACAACTATTGATTACACCATAGAGCTCTCATCTCTTGAGCTTGAGCCATTTCCTTTCTCTTCTCCTCTCGAGCTTGAGCCATTTCCTTTCTCTTATCCTCTCTTGCAAAGTCTTCTTTTTGAAAAATGGTGGAGGATGGTAATGATGGTTTGTTGAAGGATGAATGGAGTGGAGGAAAGGTTGAGCATCAAAGGATGGAGGAGAAGCACTAGGGCTCCATCCCTAACCCTTCCAAGCTACTTTACTCTGAAGAACATGAGTCCTTTTGCCTCCTCAAATTTAGGGCATAAAAACGGGTTCGCAATGACTTTTCTGCCTTCTAGGCTTTGGATGTATCGCTGGTTACATCTAGCATTGTAAGTCGTGTTCACTTTCTAAAATAAAATCACTAGTTGTAATTGGCAGTATAAGTTGCGGCTAGCTTCTAGTTTCACATTGCTCTCTCTTTCCAACTCTGACCTTTGTTTGCTAAATTGATCATATCTTTCTCTATAGACCTCTTATTCATGAACTGTTAGTAGGTATGGAAACTAGACATCCGTAGCTTTAATTTGATAGATTATAGCTCACATAACTAGACTTGAGGGCTTTGTACAAGCTCTCACAAAATAGCTTATCTATCCAGCCTAAAACCTCGCAATTGCACCTTTTCTTCATAGAATCAAATTTTAACTTGTTTTCACCTTGAAATTAGGCCGCATCCCTCCAAACAAGTTCTAAAACTCTTCCAAAGCTTATTTACTTGAAAACACTTAAAAGCTCATAAAAACAGTTAAGAACGACATCAAAGAATTGGAATTGGAGGCTTAAATATGCAACGAAAATACATGCATCATAGATACCTCTACGAAGGCTTCTGCAACCTTTTCAGCGCCCTTCTTTGGTTCCAACTTTTCACCTTTTGATCCTATCAGTTTTCCAATTCAAAAATTCTAATAGTACTTTCCATTCCATTTGATTCTAAATACTCTCAATATCTACATCATGTTATTGGCTAAATTGAATCAATTTTCACACCGACATACTAATTCGGATTGGGTTAATTTTAATGTAACTTCTTTTAATATTAGAATATAAACCTAGTATTTCGTGACGAAATTATACACCTAGGATTGGCCAATTTCTTATCGTTGGTGCCGTTACATATGCAACTATTTTTATGGCAAGAGATTATGGTCCAACTACTTGATACAATGATCAATTAGACCATGTCCTTAGACATTATGGCACAATCATATCACATCTTCACAAATATTTGATTCTATCTCTAATCTTTTTCAACCTTTTCCATATGAATATCTTGAATGAAAAGAAAAGGAAATGTCAATGCATCCAAGAAGAAATGATTTATCCCTATCTCTCAACCTACTAAAGACCCAAACCACAGAGTATCTAACATTGGTAGCAATGAAAATGGGAAAAGCATACATAAAAATATAGAAAAGACAAATCTTTTTATATTCTATTAGTATTTTAAAATATGTTAGTATTAGATTAGCATTAGTTGATGATCCTAGATTGATGAGTCCTTTCTTCCATGATTAGTTGTTGACAAAGTCTCGCATTTTATCTCTATGGATTAAAGAGATAGGGGCCTCAGTAGGAAAAGGATTGTACCATGAGGAAAACAAGGAGGTCAACCTCTTTCAAATATAAATGTATTTTTTTTTTTTGAAGAAACATATACATGTATTTTGGTAATGTAATGTAGTTGATGCAAACCCTGTATATCAATACGACACCCATAATCAATTGAATCAATAACCCCAAGAAAAAATTAATTCAAGAACAAACAAAGAAAATAAAAAGAATATATCTTGACCCAATGATTAGCGAACCATAAACCAAGATAATAAAGACGTCACTCCCAAGAACAAGAGAAGAATGGGGAGATAAGTCAAGTGATAAATCAAGAATCAAACCTTGATAAAATCTCAAAGTTCAAGAAGAACAAAGAGAGAAAACTCAAATTTTATGTAAAAAAAAAATGTCTAACCTCGTTATTGAGGCTTACATGGGTTTTTATAGGCAACATAAATGAAACCCTAGCTTCTAAACATTTCACGAACACCCTAGGCCTTTAGTACACCCCACTTGGGTTTAAAATAACTAAGTTTGAGCTTAAAATAATTAAATTTGACAGTCTAATGCATAAACTAATAACCCAATATGAAATAAAACAAATTAAAGCCCAATAATATTAAAGTTTGATATTTAACTACCTAAATAAATAAACTAACTTAATTAGACTAGCTCATATACAAATTAGGCCCAAATTATTACAAACAATTGAAAACAGCCCAATTTTCCTTCAAATAACCTCCCAAGCTTTCAATGTTGTTGATCTTAGACTTGATCTTGAGCTTGGATAATGTTTTGAAGCCTTGGTATCCTTTCCATGTCATCCTATCCTTGTTGCGCAAAACTCTTGGCCTAAATTTCTTGAATCAACCCATTTAATGCCTCTTTCATCTTCTTAGCTCTAGCCCTTATAATAGGCCCTCCATTGATGTTCAAAGGATCCTTAGGCTTACTTCCTTGGCTTCCATCAGTAGTTGCACTTTCATCTTCATCCAAATGAATCATCTTTTCTATAGAGGTAATTGTAGTTGGGCTCGTAAAGAGATTGAGAAGAGTGAGTTTGCAACAAATAATTTTAAAAGTGAGTTTGAAGGGTAATTTTTGGATGTATAAAAAACAATATTAGGTCATTTCGGAATAAAGTGGCGAGTCATAAAAAATTTCACTAATTTAAATTTTGTTGATGGATTATCTTTATAATAGAATAGGAGTGCCAACTTTCAAGGAAAATTTGGTTTGAGAATAGTAATAGGAGAGAATCCTAACTCCCAAAATTAACATAGTTTTGATTCTGAGTGGAGTTAATTTCTCAGTTCTCATTAAGATTTGTTGGATGGCATAGGAAAATGAAGATGGAAAGAGTTGAGTTTTGAAGATATATTTTTTAAAATGAGCTTTTTTCATAATACCACCAAAAAGAGTGTGAATTTTCAAAATAGTATCCAAAAGAAGATGGATATATATATATATATATACATATATATTTTTTAACATTATAGTTTCGCATACTAAGTTCATGAAAGTAATAGTTTGTAAGCAAACGATCACCAAAAATCATACTTCACAAACTATTGTCTCTTTTCAAAAATTATAATTTACAAATAATACTAATGCTAAAAAAAGTCATTTTCTTTCTCGTAAACTTAGACTTTTTAAAGCTTTATTTTTTGAGACCTTTTATATTAAAATCCAACATTTTTATTTTTCTAAATTTTGAATACTAAAATTAAATGTGTCTCCAATATTTTAAAATGCCACCCAAAAAAGTTCTTGTCATACCCAGTTAGCTTTTTCACCTTTATTAAAAAATTAAAGTTAAAATTAATTTTTTGTTTCTAATGGAAATCAAGAAAGCAAGTCTATGGATCCTTTGAGTATCAATGGAGGACCTATGACAAGGGCTTGAGCTAGAAGGATGAATGAAGCATTAAATGGGCTCGTTCAAGATATTTGGGCCAAGAGTCTTGCACAACATGACTTGGATAGCTTGGAGGGGACATTAAGGCTTCAAAATATTATTCAAGTCCAAGAACATCAATCTTGAGGAAATCTTGAGGCTTAGGTGTCAATTATAATGCAATTGAGCTGTTATTTATTTGTTTGATTTAAATTGGGCCTAATTTGTATAATGAGATTGTTTAAAATTAGTTTAAATTATTAGGCTTTTAATTAGGAGGCTGAGTCATTTATTTAAATTAAAAAACCCAATATGGGTGTGTTTAGAAAAAGTCAAAGTCAAAGTCAATTAAAAATAGGGTTTTATTTAGTTTCCAATAAAAATTAGGATTGTATGCCTATAAAAGACTTATTAAACCTAAATTTTCAATAAGTTGTTAATGGAATAAAAATTTAACTTTTCTCCATTGTTCTTTTGTGAACTTTGAGAATTGCATCAAGATTTGTTCTTGACTTATCTCCCACATTCTCATCTCTTTCTTAGGAGTGGCGTCGTTATATCTTTGGTTCTTGATTTTCTAATCAAGTGGTCAAAGATTTTCTATAATCTGAATTATCTTTCTTGTAGTTGTGTTTCAATTTGATTGCGGGTGTCGTATCGTTATATACAGGGTTCGCATCAATTGGTATCCAAGCTTTGATTAATTAATTCAGGTTTGATTTATCAATTTATTTTCTTATTTTCTGATTCTCTTTTATTTGCCGCAAATCAATCTTTTCTGTTTCTTAAACTGCCGCAAACAACACCCACTCATTATTTTTCTTCTTTCTTTGTTCTTGCATTGCACGTGCATCACAAAACTGAAAACATATATAAATTCTTTGATTTTGTGATTCTGCACGCATCACAAACATTCAACATCTATATATTCCATCTTTTTGCTTCTTGAGACCACAATTCAACAAAAGACAATCTGTTATGCTTGTGTTTTTCTTGTGACATCAATTAATTTCAAGAATTGCCGCAACACCAACTTTTTTTTTCTTTGATACAAGATCTGCACGTGCATCACCATTAGTGGCTGTGAATCGTAACATTTATATATTGTTCTTTCTTTGTTCTTTTATGAGTCTGCACGTTCACCATATATTTATATATTTGATTCTTGGTGTTTCTTGATTCATCAATTGGGGTTTCTTGAATTCTTGAATTTCAAGAATTTCAAAATTCATATCAATATTTTGTTTGTGGTTCAAATATGCAATTTACATTCAATTTAGTTTGTGGGCATTCTAGTTTGAGTTAAAAAAAAAATAAAAATAATAAAATAATAAAAAAAAGGTGTAAAAAAAATCCCAAAAAAAAGAGTAAAAAAAAATAATAATAAAAAATGAACGCCATAAATTGCTTGGATTGAAGTGAGTTGATATTGATTCTCCTTAATTGCAATTCAAGTCCTTTACGATTTTCGAATCTTCCTTCAAATCAGATTGCTTTCAGTTATTCGTCATTCTTGTGTTATTGTTGATCCTTATTTCTTTCGTATTCCTTGTGCACATTCTTTTCTTTGTTGAGATTTGTCAGGGATGATTATTTCAAATGTGACCTTGTTGTGATTGATTAGTTCTATAAAGAACTTGGTGAGAAAAGTTTGAGTGTGGACAGGGAGTGTTGAGTTAAATAAAGAGTGCCGAGTGATAAACACGTGAAGACTAGAGAGAAACACGTGAGTGAGTGTTGTGAATTATTTTCTTTACTAACATTCTTTTCAGGTGTCAAACATGTCGTTAGACAAAGGTAAAAAAGTTGAAGGAGGAGAAACACAGATGTATCGTTCATGCTCAAGGCAATGCAATAACATTTTGAGAGGATGAACATGGTATTTATGGACTTTAGGGATCGAATGGATAGACAATACGCTACCATAGCTAGATTGCAAAGAGATCCACAAAGGAGAACTTCAGAATTACGTGGTGTCAATGATGAATTAGAGGCTGATTCACATGGGGAAGAGTTGGAAGGAGATGACATTTCCACTAATGCTAATAAAGGAAGAATTAGAGGTAGTAGAGGTGGTCGTAGAGGTAACGGAGATAATAGGTACTATGGGGATGTGAATGAGAGAGGAAGATGGGATGATAGACTCGATAGACTAGATAAGGATCTTAGTAGCATTAAGATGAAGATACCCTTTTTCCAAGGGAAGGCTAATCCTGATATGTATCTAGAATGGAAGAAACGAATAAAGTTGGTCTTTGAGTATCACAACTTTTCTGAGAAGAAGAAGGTGAAGTTAGCTGCAGCCGAGTTTGCAGATTATGTCGTGGTTTGGTGGGGGCAATTAGTGCAAGATAGGAGAAGAAATGAGGAACATCCTATAAACACTTGGGGTGAGGTGAAGACTGTTATGAGGAAGCAGTTTGTTCCTAGGTCATACTATAGGGAACTTTACTGGCGATTGCAAAGTCTTATCCAAGGTTCTAAGACTGTGGAGGACTATTACAAGGAGATGGAGATAGCCATGTTAGAGCCAATATTGAGGAAGATAGAGAGGCTACTATGGCACGATTTCTGCAAGGATTGAATGAAGACATTGCCAATATTGTTGAGTTGCAACATTATGTGGAGTTTGAGGACTTGGTCCATATGGCTATGAAGGTGGAGAAACAACTTAAAATGAAGGGTTCAATGTCACAATATGGTAGGAATTCGGGTTCCACATCCACTTGGAAGTCAAATTGGAGTAGAAAAGAAGAAAAGACATCACAAAAGCCTAAAGCCGAAAGTGCTAGGCCTAAGAAGGGTAAGGATAGCAGCCTTGATAAGGGCAAGGCCGAGGCAACGCAAGGGAGAAATAGAGGTATCAAATGTTTTAGGTGTTTGGGAAGAGGTCACATAGTTTCGCAATGTCCTAATAAGCGAACTATGATCCTAAGAGAGGATGGAGATATAGAGACTGATGGGGAGAGTGATGATGATGAGATGCCATCGTTGGAAGATGCTAGTGATGTTGAAATTGAGTATCCCGCAGATGGAAAGTTGTTAGTGGCAAGACGTGTTTTAAGTGTGCAAGTGAAGGAAGATGATGAGGTGCAACATGATAATATTTTCCATACTAGATGTCATATCAAGGATCGGGTTTGTAGTATGATCATTGATGGGGGTAGCTGCACCAACGTTGCTAGTACTGAATTAGTGGAGAAATTGAGCTTACCTACTTCAAAACATCCTAAACCATATAAGTTACAGTGGTTAAATGATTGTGGAGAAGTTAAGGTGACAAAACAAGTGCTAGTATCCTTTGCTATTGGTAGGTATAAAGATGAGGTGTTATGTGATGTAGTACCTATGCACACATGACACTTGCTTTTGGGTCATCCATGGTAATATGACAAAAGAGTAATACACGATGGGTTTAAGAATAGATATTCTTTTACCATGAATGAGCGAACAATCACTCTTGTACCATTAACGCCTAGACAGGTGTGTGAAGATCAAGTGAGGATAAGAGAGAGTGAGCAAAAGAAAGAGAACGAGAGAAAAAGAGAGGCTGAGAGTCCAAACACTAGTGAGGTTGAGAGAAAGCAAGCTGAGTGTGAGAGAAAGAGTGACAAAACACTTGAGTGTGTGCAAAAGAAAACTGAGAAGGTCGAGTGTAAATGAGAGAATGAGAGGAAGAAAAGTGAGAAAAAAAAAATGAGTGTCTATGCAAAAGAGAGCGATGTAAGGGCTGCTTTTCTAGCCAAACAGTGAATGTTTGTACTTTTGTACAAAGATACTTATTTTTCTAACTCTAACCTTAATGTGTCTTTGCCTAGTGTTGTTACTACTATTTTGCAGGATTTCAAGGATGTATTCCCCGAGGAGATACCAGATGGATTGCCACCAAAGAAGGGAACAGAACATCAAATTGACTTCATACCCGGGGCTACAATTCCAAACTGACCCGCATATAGAAGTAATCCCAAGGAGACAAATGAGCTTCAAAGGCAGGTTGAAGAGTTGATGAAGAAAGGGTATGTAAAGGAGAACATGAGTCCATGTGCCGTACCAGTATTACTTGTGCCTAAGAAGGATGGAACTTGACGTATGTGCATCGATTGCAAAGCTGTCAACAAAATTACAGTTAAGTATCGACATCCCATACCTAGATTAGATGACATGTTGGATGAACTGCATTGATCTTGTGTGTTTTCTAAGATTAATCTTAAAAGTGGATATCACCAAATTAGAATGAAAGAAGAAGATGAATGGAAAACTGTATTTAAAATGAAACATGGTTTGTATGAGTGGTTAGTCATGCCTTTTGGTTTAACTAATGCACTTAGTTATAACATGGCTGTTCTTATGCAAGACAGGCGTCCTATAGATTATTTTAGTGAGAAATTGAGTGGAGCATCGTTGAATTATCCTACTTATGGCAAAGAGTTGTATGCTTTAGTTAGGGTCTTAGAAAATTGGCAACATTATTTGTGGCCTAAGGAATTTGTAATCCATATTGACCATAAATCCTTGAAGCATTTGAAAAGACAAGGTAAGTTGAGTTGAAGGCATGTTAAATGGGTAGAGTTCATAGAAACGTTTCCTTACGTGATCAAGTATAAACAGGGAAAGGAAAACGTTGTAGCTAATGCATTGTTTCGTAGGTATATTTTGATTTCTACTTTGAATGCAAGATTGTTAGGATTTGAGCATATTAAAGACTTGTATGTGAATGATCCTGATTTTGCTTCTGTGTATGTTACTTGTGAGAAGGGTTCATTTGGTAAATTTTATAGACATGAGGGGTATTTGTTTAGGGAGAGTAGACTGCGCAGTCCTCAAAGGTCTATAAGAGAGTTTCTAGTTAGAGAGGCATATGGGGGTGGTTTAATGGGACATTTTGGTGTTAGAAAAACTTTGGATGTGTTAGATGAGCATTTCTTTTGGCCACACATGAAGAGAGATGTTGAGAGAATTTGTGAGAAGTGCATAACATGTAGAAAGTCTAAGTCGAAAGTTTTACCCCATGGTTTGTATAAACCTTTGCTTATACCTAGTGAACTTTGGATTGATATTTCTATGGATTTTGTATTGGGTTTACCTAGGTCCAAAAAGGGCTGAGATTCGGTGTTTGTTATGGTTGACAGGTTTTCGAAGATGGCTCACTTCATACCATGTCATAAGATCGATGACGCCACACATGCTGCTGACTTATCCTTCAAGGAGATTGTTCAACTTCATGGAATGCCGAAGAGCATTGTTTCAGATAGAGATGCAAAGTTCTTAAGCCATTTCTGGAGGACTTTGTGGGGAAAGCTAGGAACAAAGTTATTGTTTTATACTGCTTGTCATCCACAAACTAATGGACAAACGGAGGTGGTTAATAGGACTTTAGGTACTTTGTTACGTTCCATTATCCAAAAGAATTTGAAGAATTGGAAAGATTGCTTGCCACATGTAGAGTTTGCTCACAATAAGAGTGTGCATTCAACTATTGGATGTTCACCATTCGAAGCTGTGTATGGGTTCAATCCACTTACTCCTTTGGATTTGATACCTTTACCTATGGAGAAAAGAGCTAACTTAGATGGTAAGAAGAAAGCTAAAGTTGTTAAACAATTGCACGAGAGAGTTATGCAACGTAGTGAAAGGCGAACCAAACAATATACTACTCAAGCTAACAAGGGCTGAAAGAGAATTGTGTTCAAACTGGGAGATTGGGTTTGGGTGTATATGCGCAATGAGAGGTTTCCTGTTCAATGAAAATTTAAGTTACAACATCGTGGAGATGGTCCATTCCAAGTGCTCGAACGCATCAATGACAATGCGTACAAGATAGATTTGCCAGGTGAGTATAATGTTAGTGCTACTTTTAATATTTCTGATTTTCTCCTTTTGATTTTGATGTAGGTTCTGATTTGAGGACAAATCCTTTTGAGGAGAGGGGGAACGATGGAAATCAAGAAAGCAAGCCTATGGATCCCTTGAGCATCAATGGAGGACCTATGACAAGGGCTCGAACTAGAAGGATGAAGGAAACTTTAAATGGACTCGTTCAAGATATTTGGGCCAAGAGTTCACAACATGACTTGAACAGCTTGGAGGGAACATCAAGGCTTCAAAATATTATTCAAGTCCAAGAACAAGTCCAAGAACATCAATCTTAAGGAAATCTTGAGGCTTAGGTGTCAATTATAATGCAATTGGGCTGTTATTTATTTGTTTGATTTAAATTGGGCCTAATTTGTATAATAGGATTGTTTAAAATTAGTTTAAATTATTAGATTTTTAATTAGGAGGCTGAGTCATTTATTTAAATTAAAAAACCCAATATGGGTTTATTTAGAAAAAGTTAAAGTCAAAGTCAATTAAAAATAGAGTTTTATTTAGTTTCTAATAAGAATTAGGATTGTATGTCTATAAAAGACTTACTAAACCTAAATTTTCAATAAGTTGTTAATGAAATAAAGATTTAACTTTTCTCCATTGTTCTTTTGTGAACTTTGAGAATTGCATCAAGATTTGTTCATGATTTATCAATCTTTACTTATTTCCCACATTCTCATCTCTTTCTTAGGAGTGGCGTCGTTATATTTTTGGTTCTTGATTTTCTAATCAACGGGTCAAAGATTTTCTATAATCTAAATTATCTTTTTTGGGGCTGTGTTTCAATTTGATTGTAGGTGTCGTATCATTATATACGAGGTTCGCATCAGTTTCTTAAACTCATTTAAATCCCAAAACTATCATTACATGTTAGCAACTTAAAAAAAAAAAAAAACAAACAAACAAACAAACAAACACCTGTTTTTCTTTTTTTGGTGCGAGTGAGAGAAAAGAACTTCACATAAATCATACTGGTATTTCCAATTTTCGTAGCCCAAGAATTCAATTAGCCTTCAATTTTTTTCTTTTTTTCTTTTTGCATTCTAATTTAGAGGCTAATGGCTATTCTCTTTCTCAATAAATCTATCAAATCAAAAATGTTTTAAACATAATAAAAATTGTTTGGGTAAATTCTTAATTACCCCCTAACTTTTGCCTTAAAAAAAAAGAAACCACCTCGACTTTTTGAAAATCTCCAGTTTCCATCCTGCCTTTACGCTTTCCATTTGAACTTTGATTATGATCACTAAATGACTTCCTTACCCTCAGCTTAAACTTAATTAAAATTAAATAAATTAAATAAAAATTTTATTTATCAAATCTTCACCGTCCATTAAGATTGATTTGGAAAAAATAATCAAAAATTAAAAAATAAATAAATAATCTGTTCACTAGATTCGCCTTCCATCTTAAAAATTAAAAAATCAAACAAAAATTTTTTTCAAAAAAATAATTTACTCACTAGATCTCCATCATCCATCTTAAGATAGGCAATAGAGATTAATTTTTTAAAAAAATTAAAAAATTTAATGAAAATTAAAAATTTTAATAAAAAAAATTCATTCTCTCTCTCTCTCTCTCTCTCCTCATTCTTTCTATCTTCTCACTCTCTCTTTTCACCCATTTCCAACTTTATCTTTAACCAACAACCTAGATTTTATCTTCAACTTCATCTTATGGGATTAAAGGCTTTTTTCTTTTTCCTCTTCTTCCATTTGGATTCATGGAACCCAATCTTGGTTCGTGGAACCTAGATTTCATCGAGTTTGACAACTCAAATTTCATCTGGGTTTGTAAAGCCCATATTACATCTAGGTTCCGTGAGTTTGTTGAGTTGATTTTGATATTTGGTTTTGATTTTCATATGGGTTCCACGAAATCGGGGTTGGTTTTAATGTTTGTTGAAGAGCATTATTGTTCTTTATAGATGCAAAACACATATGAAGAATTTAATTTTTTTTTTTTTTTTTTTTAGCTTCCAATGATGATGTTTGTGGGAGATTAATGATGTTGGGTTAATTTTGTAGGAGATTGATGATGTTGGGTTGATTTTGTGCGAGATTGAAAATGATTTTTATGGGAGATTAATGATGTTTGATTGATTTTGTGGGAGAATGATGAATTAAAATTTTTATTTAAAATTTTTATTTATATTTAATTTTTGTTCACATTTAAATTAAAAAATTTTATTCAAATTTTTAATCTTAATTTTAATTATTTTTTGTTGACTCTTGTTTAATTAAAAGCTTCATTTACCTTTTTACCCTTAACCCACTAACGGCAATCACTTTTTCAAACGGAAATTATAATGATAGGGTGGAAAATGAGGATTTTTGAAAGGTCGGGGTGGTTTCTCTTTATTTATTCAAGCAAACGTTGGGGTGTAATTTAGCATTTACCCAAATTGTTTTTATATTAGATGTCAAGAAAACATTTGATAAAATGTCCCAAAGAGAGCTTTGTTAAATAAAACACAACAAAAGCAATTTATAAAACAAAATCAAAATTAAAATTGATTTTTTATTTTTCATTTTAAATCTAAGAACCACATAGTACCCAAATTATATTACTACACTTTTTTAAACCAAAAACAAAAATTATCTATTTTTCGTTTTTATATATTTGATTTTTATTCAATTAAAAAACAATGGTAAAAGTTAGAACAAAAGTATTTATATACATTTAAAATTTATCTTGTTAATTTTTATTCATTCATTGATTACAAGTGAAAATTAAATTCCTTTGTTGTGATATTAATTTTGATTTTGCATAAATTATTAGGATTTATAATGACTTGGGTGTAGATTCCAAAAAAATGTTTAGTTTGTTAATTATATAGTTATCCTTTTAAGAAATTGTATCAATAATTATTTTAGTAATAAATTTTTTTGTTAAAACATGTGTGCCTAGATTTTTTTTTTTTTTGGTGTCAATAGAATCACCCTTTAAAAAGTAATAATATCTTTTAACATTTTCATAAATTTAAACCCCAACACATAAACAGAAAACCGATATTTATTTCCTTTCTTGGTTTATTGACAAATACATTCATTAGTTTCTGTCGATGTCCTAATTCAATAAAACAAAACCTTTTAAGAGCCAACAGTATGCTTTGCAAGCTGTGTAAACTTGGTCGGGTGTCTACGCCACAGAAGATCGTGTACCAAGGCAACCATATGTCCAGTAGCTGGCTAATTGTTAAATCACACCCTCAAACAATCAACGATTTAAAACTTCAACCACATCATTCTAGGGCCACTAGAAGACAGTGTGTGATCCACCATCTCGTTGTACAATTGAAATTTTGGCACACATCAGAGAACAGATTTATGATTCACAGGATATATTATGATACAAACAAACTTCATACGACAGTCAGGACAGCTTCCCCAAAACATTCTTATCGTATTTCAGCTTCAACAATCCTCAATCATGAATCAGACACGGATGTGGATGGACGGGGTAGTCGCTTAGCAATTTCCTGCCAAAGTAGAACAATGTTGTCAGTTCCGGATCACGTAGAATTCTTGAATCCACAATATATAGAGCAGAATATACATTCCAAGCACGGCTGCGGTGCCAATTTAGATACTATTGGTGCTTATAGCAAAATATATCATATTTTGCAAATTCTTCTAGTATTCAGAAGATTTCACTTAGCATTATGTGAATCATTTGCATAAATCGAGTGTCTGGTCATGATGAAAACACTAGCAGAAAGTCCAAGAATGACAAAAATCAATACAGGAAAAAGCAATCGGAAGTTTGAATCTTCACATAATGGCAAATACTCAGTGTATGAGATAATACGATAATAATATATTAAATTATATATATAATAAAATTCGGTTCGAGTAGGCCTCAACAGTTCACAAAATAAATAAACTATAAAGAAAGAAGTTGTCAACCACAATAAAAAGAATAAGCATTTCTAATATCACAGACTAAAAGATCAATTCAAGACAAATGCTAATCAGCAAGAGAAAGCGAAAGTAAAACTAACAGTCTTCTCCTTCAATAAGAACTGGATTGGAAGCTTCCTCTTTCATGATATGTTCAGAAAGTATTTTAAGAAACTCACATACTCACATAGCATCATCACTTTGTTAACGGTCCCAAACGATCCCAAATAACAAGAGAAGACAACATAGTGCTTGCTATCAACAACTGCATAATTTAAGATGCTCATACTCATCCTTACACCACCCAAAAAAAAAAAAAAAAAGCACATTACCATCAAGTTCAAAGCCCACATCATGACAGCCCTATATCAGCTACTTAAAAATAATCAATTTTAAATTAAAATTAAAAATATAAGTGATAAAAGAATCAGCCAAAGCTTTAAATAGAGTTCAGTATTATAACAGTTCTAGTTACTACTACAATGATGATACAATAAGAAAACATGAGTAAGAAATACCTCAAACAGTTGATTTATGTTATCTGCAGTCTTAGCAGATGTCTCAATAAAGAACATGCCATTCTTCTCTGCATAATCAATCCCATCCTTCAAAATAAAGCAAGCATGTAAAATCATAGATGATAAATGACAATTTCACAGATATGGGGATTTAAATTAGAAAATAAATGAAACAACAGACACAAAAATAATACATGCACAGACTTGACACTCACCTGCGCTGGTACTTCCCGATTCTCTTGAAGATCAGCCTTGTTACCAACTAAAGCCAAGACTATATCAGGGCTCCCATGTTTTTGTAGCTCCTGTTGGATGCTAAAATTCATCACATCTTTTAAGTGAGATAATAGCAAGTTATATCCAAATTAACTTGACACTTATGGGACCCATCACTCAAGACAGTATGCATTAAACTTTTGATTAAGCATAATAGCAACACCATGGAGCAATTATCTCATTTTTATTGTATAGTCTCCCAACCCCATCCACAAAGAAGAGGGAGGCAAGAGCATGTTAGAATTGGGACTTATAATGAAGAAATGTTTATGAGCAATTATGTGATTTTTAATTTTATAATCTCCAAAGAAAGAGAGAGTTAAGAGTGTGTGTGTGTGTGTGTGTGCGTGTGTGTATGTGAAAGTGTCTGCCTTTAACTTCCGAGCAATCATTTGAACTCTGATTTAATCTATATCTCCCAACCCCCATCCTCAGAGGAGAGTGTGAGAATGTGCAAAAACACTCAAAATATATCATCATGCAAACAGAAAACATTGTAAAATGTAATCGTACAATATTCATGAACTCAGTCTAACTTTTAGTGCAAGCAGCATAGAAGATAAAAATGATTTGTTGAAAAATCCATTTAATAGGAAATAGAAAGAGAAATGAAAAACTGTTGCAATCAAGAGAAAACTACCTTAACCCAATACTGCGCCTTGGTGAATGACTCTAGACTTGTTATATCATACACAATAACTGCTACTGCTGCTCCTCTATAGTATAATGGAGCTAGTGCAGCATATCTGAAGAAAAAAACACTACATTATGAGATTTCCTATAAATCTATAACTTCAGTGACATGTCTGCCCTAGTGGAGGGGCCAAAATACCTTTCTTGACCAGCTGTGTCCCATATTTCAAACTTAACTGTAGTAGAATCTTGCAAAGCTATTGTCTGTGATAAGAATGAAGCTCCAACAGTTACCTGAAATTAAATCAAAGAAATGTATAGGTCTATCATAATACAACTTCAAGTGCCTGTAACAGCACAGGAAGACATTCACATCCAGCAAAATCAAAGGCATTGTGTATAGTGTTATTAAAAGCTCATTGTACACTTATAATGAAGTTACCCCAAGAGCTGTAAGAGCAAAGCATAAAATGAAGCACAGACTAACAAATCAAATTGCACATCTTTTATTTTATAAATAAGAAATATACTCACATAAGAAAAAAAATCATGACGGCGAGTAAAAAGTTAAGAAATAAATATTACTTGTATTAATGGAAAACCCTAGATTTCTTTGCCATGTCTACTATACACAGGTTTAAGGATAAAATAGCTCCATCTTTTACACACATTATGTAAAAAGTTAAACGATTGGATTAAAGCATTTTGAATGGCTGAGATTCCATCAGATAGAGTCATTTCCAATAAATATTAATTATTCAAGTCAAAACTAATCTGAAACACTGAAACAACTTTCATACAGGATCTAAAATTTGTGGTGTAATTATTGTAAAAAGGGGTCACCGTTGTAAAGTGTCCAATTCCTCATTCCAAATCCAACCTTGTTTCTGTTAACATATTGGACTCTTTATTTAACCACGTAAATTACTATAATAACATTTTGCAATTTGACTTTCTTACAATTTTTGAGTTCTGTTGTTACAGGAAATTTACGGAATTGCAATGTCAAAACTTTGGATTTCTATCAATTATTAGTAAGGATACCCAGCCATAGGAATTTTAATTAAATTTATCCACTCATGATTCATTTACAATTACATAGTTGCGCAAAACATACGCTAGTTCCAAACTCAAGAAGCCCTATTTTAGAAGTTCTGAACTGGGCGCAAGAACTACCGAAGCTTAACAGATTGGTTTCAGCAAACTGTAGAGGACCAAAAAGTCTTCCTTGGAACCAGAAAGGGCCATGGTCCCTGCTGGTCTCACAAAAGTGATTTACAAAGTACCTATGTGTTTGTGATTCATCCCTTGAAATATAGTGTTTTATAATTAGGCACCCCTAATTATAATTTTTTCACAAATTGGCCCTTCTAAATGTTTAGTGCTGGTTCAGACCCTGTGTAGAGAGCAATAATATGATCCTTACCTTAGATGTTGGGTCAAACTGGCCACGAACAAACCGAAGAACTATACAACTTTTTCCAACACCTGAATCACCTAATAACACCAGCTGCACACAGCAAATGAACGCAATGTTAATCACATCAAGTAAAATGACAAAAATCATTACTAGCATGCTGCTGAAAACAAAAGAGAAGAAAGGATGTGTGAGGAGAAACAACCATCACCCAAGCCATTAATCTTTGCATATTTTGTTTGACATTTATGTTTCTAACATTAATTATCACTATCGTTTTCAATGTTATCTATATTACGATTGGCTTTTTTTTTTTTTTTTTTTTTTTTTTTTTGTCATTCCAAATTGAGACGACCGTCTCGCCTCGCGTTTCACTTTTTAAAACATTCATCAAAGCTAGGGAATCCATCAAGAGTTTGACTATTGGAGCACTCAAGATGGATGAGGTAATCAATCTAGGAAAGCTCTATGGAGATAAAAGAGGGCCTGAATTTATTAATGAGAAGACAACTCCTTCAACCAACAAGACAAGCTTTGCGAAAGGTTCACCCAATCACGCTCCCAAGAAGAAGAAAGGTATGGACAAACCTTCACTCTTACATGTCATTATTGTGGTGTCAAAGGAAATATAAAGCCTAGATGTTATAGGTGTCTTAATATGATTAATAATGGCATGCATATCAATAGGAGACAAGTTTCTAAACCTATGCCATATCAATAGGAGACAAGTTTCTAAACCTAGAGATGTTAATGTTACTAATGAGAAGAACTTGTATATGCCTATGTACAAAAAGGTGTGGGGTTAAGAAATCAGATTGAATGATTTCTACATTTATATAAATGATATCCCTGATATTAAGAACATGAACAAGAAAAAGAACTTAAAACAACAATCTACACCTAATGTTAAAGTTAACTTGGTTCAGTCAAGTTCAATGGATGTGAATCCATCAAGCAATGTGAATTAATTTGTTTAAATTTAATTCATGCATTGAATGTTATATTGGTGTGATTAAAACCTTTGAATTGTTTGTGTTATTGGCTTGTTTTGTAATTAAAAAACTGACTTCTTTCTAGAGTGAATTTTGAAAAAAGTGACCATGTTGACCTTTAGAATTTTTTGGTATGAATCCAACCATATAAAATTCGCAGAAATCTAAATTGTGGCTAGGGAAATATGATCAATTTACTACACTAAGGTCAGATCAGAAATTCTAGTTAGGTTCTAATACGAAGACTGATTATGACCTCCAAAATCAGAGAGTTCCAGTCCGAATTTGGAAAAAATTTGTGAATGAAAGTTGTTTATCTATATGTTTAGTCTCTACTACTAAATTTCAGATCAAAAGGTTAAGTATTCTAGGAGAAATAGACAAATTATTGATGTGTGTTCAAATATTTAATCTGCTGAAATTCATCTCTGTTTTCTTTTTGCTTAAAATTATCAAACATCATGATTATTTTGATAATCGCATTGAAGCTATTGATTGAACATAAGTTTTGATAATGCTTGATTCATGAAAAGCTTTAATATTTCACACACTAATGTTCTTTAGATATATGCTTGCTTATGTCTTAATTGTGTGACCATTAATTAAGTTGTGTGATTGTTTGATGACTGAAATCATGATTTGTGTTTGTCATGCTCAACTCGTCTGATACAAATAGTTTATTAAAAACACTGTTCACAAAAGGGGCTACCTTATGAGGTTGTGAAGCTATATATGTTGGAAAGAGCTACCTTTACAAATTTCTGAAAGCCGTCATGAAAGGTTATTTGTTTAGAAAATAGCATCAAGAGTTGAAAACAATAAAATGTACTAAAAAAAAGTATGAGATTTTAGGGAGCAAAAATCATTACTTCAATGTACTTAAAATTCAAATGAAATATTAAAGTACCCCTTAGATGAAAAGAATCAAATAAATAAATGAGATGAAAAGAAAAGAAAGAATGAAAAAGAAACATATGCACACACAAGCTTTGAAAGGTCTATTTTTGTCAAATCATTGTGTGAGATATGATTGATTCAAACTCTTGAGATAAATTAGATAATTAATTGCTATGATTTGATTAATCTCGTTCATCATGTGCATGATATGTTTTATATCTCCTGAGCATTAACACAGACACACCAACTTGAAGCTTGGTTGAGTTGCTCATTATCTCTTTTATGTTTGGATATAATTAAGAAACTTTAGTGTGTGATTTTCAGTATTTACATGTTTTATGATTCAAGCTTCAAAGATGAAATTAAATGAAATTATTTTCAATTGGCATCAATCTAAAAGTTTCTAAATAAATGCATTAGTGTCATGTGATTTACTTTAATTCAATTGAAGTAGTCTGATACATATTTTTACAAAATTGATATCCTTATTTGCATGGCATACATGAACACATTTATAACGTGTTTTTAATTCAATATTTCTCTATTTCTTGATACCTTGATCCTTGCCTTTGGTTGAGATTGGTGGATTATATGTTCACGTGAATCAAGGGTTGGATGGAGAGGATGATTCCACATGTCAAAAGATGAAGCAAAATAATCTTGTATGGGAGAGCTAAAGAGGATCGCCAGGGGAGGTTATTATGCTTCCTTATGTGTTTTCTTTGAATGAATGTTGCTATGACAAGGTGACATGAGTTTTATGACAATATGCTATAGATTAATTGATTAAAATTGTAGATTTCCAATGTGTGTTCAAATTGAAGCCAATGTTTGATTTTGGTTTTCCTATTCAAATTCACCTTGGAGCCAAAACTACTTAGTCATGTGTATTTTTTCGCTACAGCATCTTCTCCTACAAATAAAGAAGCATTTCTTAATTTTTCTCAGCTATTTGTTTTCTCTTTGTCAATGCAAGATGGGGAAGAGCAGTATGAGTTTTAAAGGCAAGAGAGTGGCGAGAGGAGAGTTGTTGAGTCATTAATTATCATTATTTTATGCCCATATTACCTATTATTTGTGCTATGTTTTTGTGTGGAATTGGTATTTTTAATTCATTTTGTGTTTTTATGCTTTGAATTAGGTTTTGAGAAGAAAAATGATGGAATCGAATGATTTTTGAAGATTAATTGCAGCCCAAGGAATTGGAGAATGTTTTAGAAGGAAATTGCAGAATTTTGGGCAGAAACGTGACGTGACTTGCGGGAGCTCGTACGAAGTGTATAGTTCAAGTTGTGTGAGCCATAACCTATCAAATTAAAGCCCCGGATGTCTAGTTTCCATAGCCACTAACGGTTCATCAATTGGAATTTTCTAGAGAAAGTTATGACCGATTTAGTATCTGAAGGTCAAACTGTCAAGAGACCTGACAGCTACGGGAAAACATAGGAAATTCGAATTTCTTCTTTGAGCATTCCTAATCAATTTCCTAAACCTTGAAACGTCCTAATTAAATGAGTCAAGCAATTAGGAAGAGTTTTAGTCCTAAAATAAAAAGGGATTCACTTTCCAAATCAAAACTTAATTCTAAATCAAAGTTGGAAGTGGAATCCTTCTCAATGGAGGAAATCTTGTCTCTCAAGGATTGAGTGCCTATAAATAGGTGCTTTCACCATTCAATTAGGGGGGGATCAGAAGGAGAGATCAGAAGGGGGAGAGAGAAGCAGAGGAGCAAGACTGAAGGCTTCGGTTTCATCTTTTCTTTTCTTTATTTTTATTTAGTTAGTTTATTTGTTAGGGCTAACTTGAAGCCCTAAACATGAACTCAATTTGTTTATCTTTTCAATAAGGATTTATATTTTGCATGATGAAATTAATGTCTCTAGTTTAATTTTATTCTATTTATTTTGTTTCTTTGATTGATCACCTTGGAAACATATTTTTAGAATTGTATTGTAGGAATATAAACTGCACATCATACAGAAATATTCTTTATTTGCAACAATCAATTGCTTACGAACCAATTGAGGGACATTAATTCATAGATACCTAGAATAGACATCATGTTCTAAGATTTGTGTGATATTCATATTCTTTTAGTGCTTAATGGGTTCCAATTATTAAACCTAAGTAGACATCATGCTAGGTTATAATTAGGAATACACGCATCTACGTAGACATCATGCGATTTGTATACTAATTAAGAAAGAATCTATACGACATGAGTTAATCATACCTTGTTGTGAATATCTTCATCATGCATTATTATAAGTTTGCTTTATTAATCTTTTTAGCAAATTGAGGGATTGTTTAGTGGTGGATAGGATGTCCTAACTAAGTTTTTATTCATTGATTTTCTTTTATTTAATTTTATGTACTAATATCAATTTAATTCCAAAAGCCCTCTTGATTTTATTTTAATTGCTCTAGTTTAGGTCTTAAATAAATTTAAAATTAAAGTAAGTTGAAACTCTTCGTGGGATCGACCCTTGCTTGTCGCTATACTCAGTCAAGCGATTTGTGCACTTGCAAGGTTTAAATAAATTTGGTTTATTAAAAAATTAACCAACAAGTTTTTGGCGCCGTTGCCGGGGAGTTAACATACTTGCTTTGATTTTAAGTTTATTTTTGTTTTATTTTTTATTTTTTTATTTTTTTATTTTTTTATTTTCGTTTTTAAGTTTAGTTATTCTTCTCTTTTCAAGACCATGGCTCACCACAACCACGGATTCTATGAGGACAGTTTTGATGATTTGGGGTTTCAATTAGATAACTTAACTCGTGTTGTGCAGCAACTTATTTCCCAAAATATGTGTGCCAATAGAGGACGCTTATCGAGAAATTTTTCGGGAATGTACAAGGAGGTGGAACGAGACCAAGGAATGGCTTGTAGGAACTACCAATGGTGCAATTATGGTGGGATGAATGATTTCCAAAGCCCATCCGTAAGGAGCAAGAATTGGAGTGGTGGTCAATGGAATGATAGTTGTTGGAGCAGTTAAGCATCAGACAATTATGTGTCTGATTTTAATCAACAATACTATCATCCGCATTCAAACTTCTACAACTCAGGATGGAGTGGTCAATCGAATTTCGATCAAAATTCATATCCATCAAAATTTCAAGATCAGTTTCAACAACCTTATAGTCCCCAGTATTTTCAAGACTATAATCAGCAGTTCAGTAATCCGTCTCAAGAAGAAGAATCCGCTGAGCAAGATACAAATCTTGAAGAGATGGTCATATCTTTCATACAAGAGACAAGACAAATCAATGCTCAAATGGTCGCAAGAATACAAAATTTGAAAAACCAAATGGGACAATGTATCAAGAACTTGGAATACCAAGTTGAACAGTTGGTAACCTTACGTCACCAATGCGAGCTAGAGGAAGATGAGCAGTGTCATGCAATTACCTTGAATAATGGAGAAGAGATTGAAAAGGTTGAGGAAGAGTCTACTTCAGCATTCAAATATTTTACTGATTATGAGTGGGAAGATAATGAAGAAGGTGAAGTTGAAGACACCTTAATTCAAGACGAAGAACCCGAGGAGATACCACAAATTGAGATTACATCATACGTTACAAAGCAATCCATATCCAAGGAACTAGGTTTGGGGGTGTTCGAGCCTACCGATGTTACTCGTCAGTTGGTGGATATAACGCTTAACCAACAAAATGACTTCATTGAAGAGGAGGTGGATGTGCAATATGGTGAAATCACAAGTAGGGTTCATGTTGAGAAGGTGGTCTACAAGGAACTCAAGCCTAGCGAACTGTTACTAACGGAAGGGGATCGTTATAAGGTTGATTTGGAAAATAATAAAAAATTAGAAGATGTGTGTTCGAATAAGTTACCACTAGATCCTTATGAGTTCTATGTTATGAAAAGAAAATTCATTCTTCATCCATATGAGAGAGGAAGATATTTAAAAAAGAGACTCGGAAGAGGGAATGGGTACAAGCAGTTGGAAGTTTATCCTAAATCATGCCATCAAGGGCGTGTTTTTAATGGTCGAGATAAAATATCTTGGAGCAAATTCAAGCGTAAAGGGTCAAGACCATTAATGTGCAGACACACCTACCCATGAGAGCCAGGTTGATAAAGTGGTAGAAGACGTCTAGCCAAGACGTTAACTAAGGCGCTTGTTGGGAGGCAACCCATCTGGGTAATTTCGTTCCTTTTCTTTACTTTTATTTTTGTTTTTCACTCTTCTCTTACTTATGCTTTACATTTGAAACATTGAGGACAATATTTAGTTTAGGTTTGAGGGTGGTGAAAAACGTTTTTAGGTTTTAGGTTTTGATAAAAATTTTCTACATTTTTCATAAAATTTTCGTTTTTTTTTTTTTAAGTTTTTTTTATTCTACCCATAGCAAGTTGGCTAATTGCTTTGTGTTTGTTGATGGATTTTTTATATATGTTTTTGATTGGATATCTTTACTAGGGAGTAGTCATGAATATCTTTGCATGATTTGAGACTTTTGAATACTATGGTCTTAGTTAATTGAGTGGATGTTTACTATGTTTGCATGAATTGTGGACTATTAGTGAAGACTACCCTTGGTGAGGATTTGAGCTTTTGAAGCGTTTCTTTTTTAGGGATTTAATTGTTTCTACTCTTTAAACACTCTTCGCCTTTGTTCTTAATAGATGATCTCTATAGGTTTTGCATTAAATACTAAAGAACAAATCATCATTGTAGATAACATGAGTTGCTTTAATTCAAGAATTGGATGAACTTCGTAGAAGTAACATAGGCAAGTTTTCACCTTATAAAAGTCTATTCTCTTACTTTGAATTGAAATACATCATCAAACCTTTTGAAGCCAAACATATTTAGCCTTTTTCTTTGTTTACCATTACTAAATGATCCTATTGAGCCTTAAATTTAACCATACTTTAGAAGTTTGGGATCATACCAAGTGGTGCTAAGAAGAAGAGAATTAAAGTGTTAGTATTGATATGATGTGTACATGGGCATATGTATTGAAAAAGTGTGCTTTTATGCATGATTGTTTTGAAAAAAAAAAAAAGATTAAAAAAAAAAAAAAGAAGAAAAAGAAAAAAAAAAAAAGAATGAATAAATATGTAAGAAGCACAAATCAAGTTTTATGATGCCTAGATGTGTAAGGGAAAGGAGAAGTGAATGAAGGAAGAAGAATTGAAAGAAAAATAAGAGAGGAGGAAGAGTGAAGAATAGAAGAGAAAGAAGGTTGTGATGAATTGAAGAACAATGAATGAAGTGCTTTGGTGTGATCCTAAGTTTCTTTTGAACCTAGACTTTTATTACTTACTCATTAATCAACCTTAGCCCAAATACAACCTTTTATATGGCCTATTGATCTTCAAAAGAGGGAAGTCCCATTTGAGAGTTAAAGTATGTCATCATGCTCTATCTACGTTCTTAGTATTTGATTCCATTTATGAGATCTATTCACTTAAAGTGCGGTTCTTTTCAACGTTTATATTCATATGTGATGTAAAAGACGCTTGCTATGCCTTTACATAACCTCTGTCACATATGATTGCATGAGTGTTTGCCTTAGGACTCTTGAGAGAGTTATGAGTGATATCTTGTGAGAATTAGAGTCGAGGCGAAATAAGTCCATGACATGTGAATATGGTGTTTTGAAATGAGATTGCTTTGAATGTGGTATGAGATTGTTGATGATTATGTCTTAGATTATTAGTGACTTATCTTTAGTCTTGATACAAGATCATGCATGCATGAGATTTCTGTTGATTTGCATTTAGTGACCTGTTGATGAGTTATAGGTGGAATGTTTTAACGTTTGTGGGTATCGTTGCTGGTAAACCCTCAGGAGACACAACTCCTCCTACTAGGGACACCTAAGGGTTTAAAGGCTTGTGGTATACGCTCAATGCCATCGTGTTTACCTACAAAAATGAATTATGTTTTATTTTTCGTATTATTAGATTAGGTTGTTTTAAAGTTCTAGTTTTGCTCAAGGACTAGCAAAATATAAGTTTGGGGGTATTTGTTGAGTCATTAATTATCATTATTTTATGCCCATATTACCTATTATTTGTGCTATGTTTTTGTGTGGAATTGGTACTTTTAATTCATTTTGTGTTTTTATGCTTTGAATTAGGTTTTGAGAAGAAAAATGATGGAATCGAATGATTTTTGAAGATTAATTGCAGCTTAAGGAATTGGAGAATGTTTTAGAAGGAAATTGCAGAATTTTGGGCAGAAACGTGACGTGACTTGCGGGAGCTCGTACGAAGTGTATAGTTCAAGTTGTGTGAGCCATAACCTATCAAATTAAAGCCCCGGATGTCTAGTTTCCATAGCCACTAACGGTTCATCAATTGGAATTTTCTAGAGAAAGTTATGACCGATTTAGTATCTAAAGGTCAAACTGTCAAGAGACCTGACAGCTACGGGAAAACATAGGAAATTCGAATTTCTTCTTTGAGCATTCCTAATCAATTTCCTAAACCTTGAAACGTCCTAATTAAATGAGTCAAGCAATTAGGAAGAGTTTTAGTCCTAAAATAAAAAGGGATTCATTTTCCAAATCAAAACTTAATTCTAAATCAAAGTTGGAAGTGGAATCCTTCTCAATGGAGGAAATCTTGTCTCTCAAGGATTGAGTGCCTATAAATAGGTGCTTTCACCATTCAATTAGGAGGGGATCAGAAGGAGAGATCAGAAGGGGGAGAGAGAAGCAGAGGAGCAAGACTGAAGGCTTCGGTTTCATCTTTTCTTTTCTTTATTTTTATTTAGTTAGTTTATTTGTTAGGGCTAACTTGAAGCCCTAAACATGAACTCAATTTGTTTATCTTTTCAATAAGGATTTATATTTTGCATGATGAAATTAATGTCTCTAGTTTAATTTTATTCTATTTATTTTGTTTCTTTGATTGATCACCTTGGAAACATATTTTTAGAATTGTGTTGTAGGAATATAAACTGCACATCATACAGAAATATTCTTTATTTGCAACAATCAATTGCTTACGAACCAATTGAGGGACATTAATTCATAGATACCTACAATAGACATCATGTTCTAAGATTTGTGTGATATTCATATTCTTTTAGTGCTTAATGGGTTCCAATTATTAAACCTAAGTAGACATCATGCTAGGTTATAATTAGGAATACACGCATCTACGTAGACATCATGCGATTTGTATACTAATTAAGGAAGAATCTATACGACATGAGTTAATCATACCTTGTCGTGAATATCTTCATCATGCATTATTATAAGTTTGCTTTATTAATCTTTTTAGCAAATTGAGGGATTGTTTAGTGGTGGATAGGATGTCCTAACTAAGTTTTTATTCATTGATTTTCTTTTATTTAATTTTATGTACTAATATCAATTTAATTCCAAAAGCCCTCTTGATTTTATTTTAATTGCTCTAGTTTAGGTCTTAAATAAATTTAAAATTAAAGTAAGTTGAAACTCTTTGTGGGATCGACCCTTGCTTGTCGCTGTACTCAGTCAAGCGATTTGTGCACTTGCAAGGTTTAAATAAATTTGGTTTATTAAAAAATTAACCAACAAGAGTCATCTAGAGAAGCTTCTCAAGTTCCCTCCAACCAGTTTATCTCTTCCAAAAACCAAGAGATCTATGAAAAGCTTAGCAGTAAATCTGTTATGGTTGAGAAAAGGATCAATCTAAAGGGGATTTATGATCAAGAGATTCATAATTTGGTAAACAGCTTGGGATGGCATCAACTTGAAGAGCCAAAAACTCTTGTACTTGGGAACACGGTGAGAGAGTTATATGCCAATTTGAAGGCATTTAGTTCTTTCTGTGGTCATATCGTTCATGTTCATGGCAAGAATTTCTCATATTCTCCAAGCTCAATCAATGCTCTTTTTGGTCTCCGATCAAGTCTACATGACAAATTGGAAGATTTTATACCATCCAAGCAAACCATTGCAAATCTTCTTTGTGGTGGCGAAACTAAATGGCTTTAAGGTGTGGAGTACTTACATAATACATTATTATGTGTTAACATTGGAGGCCAAACTTTAGTTTTGATAGATGAGCTCTAATCTTGATCCCTCTTCTCACGCACGTGCCCTTCACAAGCATCGTGAGAGGCATTTGTATGTGATTATGGAGCCTACTATTGAGATGAATGTTGGGTTGATTCGCAATAATCTTTTGATGGGTGTTTCAAACAAGAAAAACGCAAGACTTCCTCGTCTGGACTTGGTGACACAACTTGGTTTGAAAACAGGTGTTCCAAATGAGGAAACTGATGTCAAGATGTCGATTTCTAAGCCGTTCGATCAAGCTAGTGTGAATTCATTCAAGACCATTGGAGATCGACAAAGAGATGAGAGGTGAGATAAGAGAAAGGTGAAGAAGAAGAAGAAGAAAAACAAGAACATCAACAACAACAAACTCAGCCCATAATGCTTAACATAATGAATGAAATTCATAATATTAAGGGTCATCTTGTCCTTCAAGATGAAAGGATGGACATACTTTATAACTGGGTAGGTTGCATTGAGTATCATGGGAGTTACCTTAAGAATTCTTATCACCATGAAGATGTTCCTTAAAGAAGTTCATCAACCAAGCTTGTTTCTAACTTTTCTTATGTTGTTTCTTGTGTTTTTCAATTTTTTTATGTTTTTTCTTAGGTTGTTTTGTTCTTCTCCCTTAATTTTCAATGTATTCATTCTCCTTATCTTTCTCAACAAGGGTGAGATTAAAGGGGTAAGGCTTTAAAGGGAGGAATTTTTTTTTTTTTTTAATTAACTTATTTATTTTAAATTAGAGTTGTTGTTTGTTCATTAATGTGGTTGTTCCACTTAATGAACTAATGTTTAGCATTTCTTGCTCTTGATTTTGGTTGTTTACCTTTCATATTTTGATGTTTGAGGTTCAAAATTTCAACCACAACAACACACAAACATCACTATAGTCTAAGAGATTTTACATTGTAATTTTCATTGTTAAGGTTTTGTCTCGAAATAGCTAGAAGGAGAGATTGTAAATTCCTTGATTTGTAGTTGGCTTATAGAATTAGGATTTCATATATGGGATAAATTAGAAATGTCATTAGTTGATAGGGTTCATGATAGGATGCAATTAAAACTTTTCTATTTTTGATTTCTAATTGGACTTATTTCTTAAAACATTTATATTTGAAAGTCCTAAATTAACAACGGTTTTAATTGGTTTCTAACTCTCATAGACTACATTATAAATATGGGTCTCTAGATAAAAAATTTATGGCTATTAAGAATTGCTTTGTGTTTAGTTTTGATATTTTGCTGAAAACTTTTTATTAGAGTTTAGATTTCTAAAGTTTGCATTTTGAGAGTTAAGGCATACACTGCATCTAGACTTCCGTAAGGTGCTGTGATTGAGCATTTTACTTGAATTGCATACATAATTCTGTAAGTTTTGGTGTGTGCATCAACCGATTTCTTTGAGATCAACTTGTGGTCTTGCTTCTTAGAGAGAAGTAGAGAGAATTTGTCAAGCTTGTGTGACTTATCAAGAAAGCGAATTTGAGGTGACCGTAGCGGTTTTAGAGGGCAGAGGGACTTGTCGTTCCAGGTTTGTGAGAGCGAGATAGGGTGACTACTGTTAGATTAGAGAGAGATTAGATTTCTACACAAGGAGTGCTGTGAGAGAAATTTGTAATCCATCTAATAATAGTGAGGTTTTGTTCGAAAGTTGCTAAGGGGTTCTTTAGTGCTGTGGTTTTTCCCGTTAGATTTCCACACAAAAAATCACTGTGCATTGCTTCTCTTTTCCTTCTACCTTTCTTTATTTTCGCTTTAATTTCCCGCTATACATAACAAGAAGATAAAGAAAAATATTAATTAACCTATTCCCCTTTCTAGGTTGTTTATTATGTTCGCTAGGGCCATTCAACAGCTTAAGAGTGTAGATGCATAGCAATTGTTGTTCATATCTGTAGAAAACCAAAGCATATCTTATGAAAGAGCCAGTGGACCATTGAACTTCTATCTTTCTAAAAAAATTACAGATTCATAAAATTTGCCACCAATGAGTTTCTTACTTTATTGCTCTTAAAATTAGGTAAAAAAAATTAGTGCAGTTAAGTGATGCGCACATATAATGGATTCAAAGTATGAGCAATATATAATGGAATAATTTTTCTTTCAGTACATTAAAGGCCAAGATATCACTTGCTATAAGAAACAGGCAGTAAATGCCACAGGTTAAGTAAACTGTATTGTGGAGCAGTAGGTCACCATATAATTTGGAATCCAATGTGCACAAGTGGAACAAATCCACATAATCTAGTTTCTACTAATTAGGTAATCCACAAAAAGCCACCTCAGTTTGGCTGTCCTAACACCAGAAACACCTTGAGCAGACCTCTCCCAGGCAGCAAAACTACCATATAGATTTCAAGCAGAAATTACAAATACAACTACTACCCACTGCATACTCTAAAGCTTAGCTCAATTATCAATTGAATCAGAAAAAAGCTTGGCCCAACTCCAAACCAAGTAAAGGTCTCATATACAAAATGTCAATGTATCTCTAACATTAACAACTCTACCATTAACAACAAAAAAGTTATCTTCACACAAGCCTCTTATTCATAAGAAATGTGAAAAAACTCCAGAAATTCCTCATAACCATTACACTAACATCCTCTACAAAGCCATAATTTCCTCTTAGCTGATACTATGACTAAGCACCAGTATACTATCAAAACTGTAAACGCCTCTATGGCTATAATTCCAAACACCATCCATCATTGGAATCTTAGGCCATCCCATTCAAGGCCATCAACAACAACCATACTTGCTAAAACTCTTAAAAATCTTGGTACCATGGTATGTAATTCTATTCTAGAAATGTGACAAATGGAGCACATTGCAGCAACATTAGAGAAGAGCTCCATCAGCAAACTTTCATATATTTGAACAAACATTTTCTCATTTCAATTTCTTCCTGGTGACATGGATTTTCAATTTTCCCAAAAGAAAAAAAAGAAAGAAAAAAAAAACACCTACTTTAAAACTATAGTAACAAATAAATACATTAAGAAAAAAACATATCAATGAAAAGAACATTTTAGATCCCAGGAATTACCTTAACACGAAGATTCTTTGCATCAGGTGCCCCACCATTCTCCAAATTGTTAAGTCCACCAGAACGCCCGGAACTCCTGTCTACGAACACCGAAAACACGAAATCAACTTAAAATTCCCAAACGGGTCACTTATTCCAAGCTTATTATTAACAATTCAACCCAAATGAAAAACAAAAAACCAAAAAGAAAAAAAACCCTAAATCTGAACAACAATCCCTTCAACAAAAAAACCAATTTCACATATTCTCCATCGAATCACACAATTTTGAGCTGATACAACTGCATTCAACAAAAACCCTAAATGGGTCACCAAATCACAGCTTCAAACCTATAACCAAAACAAATTTACGAAAAGCAAAATACCCAATCACAAACTCTGCTTCAAATCCAATAATTTGAAGCTGAAAAATCAAATTTAACAAGTATTCAATATTCCTAGGGGATTTGTTATGTATTTACGTACCTGGAAAAGAAGCAGCGCAACCCATGAGGCCTGTATAATAATATTATGTGAACACGTGCGTATATGTATATTACGAGTTGCAAGTGAAGATGGAAACAGAGATGGCGCTTGATGCCGATGTTTATTTGTTTGTCTGTTTGCTGTTAAAGGTATATTCAATGTAAACTTTTAATAACTTTTGTAGAATTTAAAAGTATAAATATATTTAATATAGATTCTTAATGATTCTATAAATGTCATGCATATTTAATATGAATTTTTAATAACTTTCAAAAGGTATATAACAATTATGGAGTATTCAATCAAAACCTTTTAATAGTTTATAAAAGTTATGAGCTATTCGAAATGCCAAGACTTTATAGAATTTAAAATTTTAATGATTTTGATAGACTTTTAGAGACTTTTATATTAAATTTATAATAATGAAACTCCACAAATTCTCTTACACTCCCCTCATAAACTTTTATAAATTTTTATTGTTGATTATAAAAAGCAAACCTCTTTTATATTTGAATCTCTCTCAGCTCGATAATAGTCATATGTAAAAATATTTCAATTATTTAAATAGAAACACATAAATATATTTCGCTCTTATTTTATTGTGAATTATAATGATCAATATTTTTTTTCCTATATTCAAATTTAGTTTTTGAATCTTATTAGACCTCTTTTTTTTCAAATGACATAAATTTATTATTTTGTAAAAGATTTCAAATTTGAGGAATTATATCTTGACAAAATAAATTTAAGAAAGGAAAACATCTTATAATTTATATATATATATATATATATATATATATACACACACAAACAATACCAAAAAAAAAAATGTGTAGATGGATATTAATTCAAATCATCTCATTTGAAAATCTCATTGTTTTAAAATCGATGAAATCAATCAACAAAATATTTATTTTTTATATTAAAAAATAAGAGAAAAAACCTCTATTTCAAATTAAAAAAAAAATAATATTTAGAGATTTTTTTAGCTAATGGCTTATTAAAAAAAATAAAATTTTAAATTTGATTGTTTAATTATATTTACACATATGATTTTTTTTTTCAACATGATTTTTTTTTTCAACTTTTATTCTTATTACATTCTTGTTGAAGAATTTCTTAAACTTTTACTTTCGATAATTGTTTTTCATCGGTTTGTTTACACTAAATCAAAAAAGATGAGAAATATAACTTACAAAGTATATAATTTGCATGAGCTTGTTAAAGAAATATATTTTTATTTTAGAAGTAAATGAAAATCTATTAATATCTACAAATTTTTATAATTTTCATCTTACTAGTTAATAAAAATGAATGATTTTAACTCATTTTTTTAGGCTAAAAAACAACAAAGATAGTATACTAATGAATGAAAGACTATTATAGCTACTGAAATGTGGAGCAATGTTGGGATTATTGATAATAATAGACATTTAATATTTTATTTTGCATAAAAGACATAAAATGAATACTTGATGCTTTGATTATCAATTTATGTAATTGAGATGACTTTACTTTTATTTTATATGTCATACTTTTTCATCATTATTAACATGATACATATAGTTTTATTAACTTATAAAGTGTATATTATATTATAAGTTGGTGAAATTAGTCTATAAAAGTATGTGAAAGTCTATAGAAATCTATGGAAGTTTATGAATGTTTTTCATAATTTTTTTTTTAAAAGTCTATCAAAGTTAATGAAAGTTTTTTAAAAAACAGTTTATAAAAGTCTATGAGAATCTTTTATGAATCTGTAAAGTCATTAGAAATCTATAAAATTGTACAAAAATCATTCAGTGAAAAGAGTTTGTGAAAGTTTTCATAGTCATAATTGAATACACCCCCCTTAATGTTCGTTAATGGCCGAAAACAACCCAATTTTCAAGACTTCTACTTTATACATATTCTGTAAATGACGCACAAATGAGAACCAAAGTTTGAAGGTCCTGTTTGGTGTACGAGATTGAATTAAATTATTTTTAAGGGATTGACTTAGATAGAATTGGATTAATTAATACTATAATATGTTTGATGTAATTAAGATTGAATTAAAAATAATACTGTCTATTATTTGGTGTAGTATAAAATTGGATAAGAAAAATTTTACTTTACATTTGATTATGAAATACCTCAATTTAATATTTAAATATAAATAATATTTTCATTGGTGTTTGACTTGCAAACCAACACTCTATTCTCCACCACCGAGTTTCATCTCTACCACCTTTCTCAATCTTCTCCATTTCGGGCCGCCTTTACTTCTTTTTCTTCTTCTTCAACAAAGTGTGCAAACTAGTGGTGAACTTCGAAGAGGGAGAGAACTTTGAACATAGCCCACACACTTCAAAGAAGGAGAGAACTAATGGTCAATGACGACGCGGCCTACAAATAGATGACAACACGGGAGTTAACGACGAGAACAAAAAGAGAGCGATAATTAGCGATGGCAAGAGAAGAGAGTGACAAACGAGGCAAAGGTAAAAAATGCAATCTCAATTTTTATTTTTTATTTTTCTAGCAATCCCACAACTTTGGGACCAATTGAAACATGGCATTGGATTTTTATCCAATCCCATGTCTTTTCCAAACATTGGATTGAACTGAAATTAAGTCAATCTCAGTCCAATCCGGCTCTCCAAACAAGACCTTAATATATTTATTTGATACTAGATGATATTGTTTTTTATAGATTAAATAATTTCTTCTTCTATATTGATCTCTTTAAATGATTTAAAATAATTAACAATAATACAATATATTTGAAAATGGATAATCCCAAAAAACCATCCGTTGTTTGATTATATATCATTTTTGTCACACTAGATTCATTATTATTTAAAATTCCCCGCCGTTAATAATTAACAAAAATGTTAGACAAAGGGTAAAAAGACATTTTGAACCCTGAGTGACAGACCCCTTTCTTTAGGCAGCCTGCCGGCAACCATTTGGTAACCTTCCAGTCGACATCCAATCCGGCTAAAAGATTTCTGTAGAGCTAAGCCGTTATTTTACCAGAAAACCCATTTATAAAATTTTCGTGGGAAATTTTTTCTTTTTATCTTACACATTTATAAATAGATTTATAAAAATTTTGGACAATATAACGGCTGTTTTTCTGACTATCTCACCCTGTAAAGTTTATAGAAAAATATAAACATTTTTTAAATCAAGCATTTTCTCAACTTCTGAGCCTCAGGCCCTCAATTTTCTCAATCTACAAGCAACCATAAACATGTATACAATTTTTGAAAGGTATATTAAATTACATTTATAAGTCATGCATAATTAAATTTTAATCCATTTCAAACATAAAATCGAATAAATTTTCACGTCATTTCAAATAACATTCAAAAGTCTGTATACAAATCTTTATATACCATATTTCAAAATTATGTACAACAAGTTTAATATTTCAAAACAATACAATTAGCACGACTCATCTAATCATGATTTGAAGTTCCCGCTATTAAAATACCTGTACCTGTCCTTAGAGAGGTTTTATTTATAAAAATATAAAACATAGGTGAGCTTTAATAGCTCAATGAGTGTCGTATGATTTTCTATTAAATCTAACTTTATCAATTAACCTTCCAAAAATCTTTTTAAAACATTTTATACATAATCAAATGCTATGATTAAAAAAAAAATTGTATCTCTGAAATTCATGATTCATTTAATAACAATATTAATCACCTGAAATATAATAAAATTCATGCTTTATAAATTAATTTACAACCAATAGGTTGCATGGTTTCCGTTTCTATCAAAACATTTTAACAGTGGTGGCAATGATATTTTTCAAAGAATTTCTGAATAAAATAAGCTAACCACTGGCGGTCCGTACCATATGGTCCCTTAAGAGTGGAGCGAAATTCTACATTACTTGGCCCATCCCGGAATTATGCATCATTCAGACAATCTATCGGTTTTTACGTAACGGAATTCTACGTCGCTACGGAGCGGAATTCTACATCGCTCGGGTGGAAGCTAGCTAATAATATACCTCGTACGTGCATTGGGCGACTCACATGACTACACATACACGATCCCGCCCGCTGTTAGTGATAGACTCTCGACACGACTAATGCACGCTTAAGGTACTCAACCCAGACTAAAGATATATAAAATACTATCAGGAGTACCATAGGTTTTAAATTTTATTTTAAATTTCAATTTCCTTTCTCATTAAGGCCGTATTTCATTTACATGGGTGAGATCAGTGTAAATACCCAATCAATAACTTCGTACTTTGGGGATATGATTTAGTAAGTAGCTGGGAACATTCTATACAATAGTGGAATCCACTCCTTCTTGCGAGAAGTAGAAAAGTAGTTCCCTTAAGGGTTGATTTAGGTCTTGAACAATAAGAGCGCTCAACTTTTTGTTTATATGTAAACAGAAAGATAAATTCATAAGTTGTTATGAATATATTGTTCATTAGAGAATCAATGGTACTTAAGGATCAAGAAATAATTAGAGAGGTAAAACGGACATTTGACCTTATTCTAATTATGAACTATTTGTGGAAGGTTAAATCATATATAGTGATTAAATCAAGGGACACTGAAAAATTTCAGATTGTATAAAAACATCTATAGTTTTGAGAGTGCAATATTAAGTTTTTAGTGGAGTAACTTTAAGATTAATAATAGTGAATTATTTAATTAAAGAGTTTAATTAATAATTCCGATATTATTGGAGCTCAAAACTATAGGTCCATCGGGTTCCCTTGATAGCTCATTTTACTATAAGAAACATGTATATAGAATATTATAATTGGACCGTCCAATTACAGGCGCTACATAAGTAACAAAAATTTGTGTTCACTTGGTATTTGAATAATATTGATTATTCAAATTATTTAATTATTAATTATGAATTAATAATTATTTAATTAATTTTATAAGAGGTTTTGAATCCGATTCTTAGTGACTTTGGTATAAATTAATTATGAATTAATTTATTAAAAGTTACAAGTTCTGTTTCAAAATATAATATGAATTAATTTTGAATTAATTATATTATATGAGGTAAAAGTTTAATTATAATAAGATTAGGGTCAATATTATTATTGATTAATTAAAACCCTAATTGTTTGCCTATAAAAAGAAAAAGTTTCTTTTCTACATCAAGGTTTTTGGTTGTTGTTTATTGTTTTGAGAAAAAAAAAAAGAGAAAAGAAAAAGTTTTTTTTTTTTTCAACAAATACAAAGAACAAGAATTTGTGTCTTTGTTCTTTGTATAACCAAAAATCAAACACTCACCTCTTATAATCATTGATTTAATTTGATTTTTTTTTTTAGAAAGAAATCAAAAAGTAAGTAAGTACAATTCTATATAATTGTGCTCACTCACTTGTTTCTTGGTTTCGAGATATATCAAGGAAGGCAAGGTGGTGAGCAATCCACAGAGATCAATACAGAAGGTAAAAATCTGATTTTTATTTATTTATATTATTTTATTTCATTGTTTTATGAATCTTGGGTTCTTGAGTTTTCTAAAAAGTTTTTGAAACTCAATGTTCCACAAAATACTTAATTTTATGAAAAACAAATTGTTGATTTTTGTTTTTTTTCAAGCCAATAGCAACATACTTTATGAATCGCTTAAATACTTCAAATAAGTATAAACTTACATATAAAATTTCTTGTGCACTCATAGTAGAAATTCTTCTTGTAACTTTCATATTTCATTTCAAATGCTTCAAAATAAAGTATAACACTCACCTTACTCAAACTTGATATTAGGACTCCAAATGACCTTCGCTCGTTCCACTTACTTGCCCTTCACCTCTTTTTAACTCAATCTTGGTCTAAGCTTGTTCTTCTAGCTTGGGCTTGCTTGGAAACTTGATTGGAACTTGGAAATTGCATAAAAACAACTTGAATCACCTTGCTCCCTTCATGGCCTATCACTCTCTCTTTCTCCCTTTTCATGTCACGGTTTTGTGCTTTGTTTGTGTTTTGTGGCGTTTTTTGCTTCTTCAATTTGCTTAAGTGTGATATTTATACTTATAACTTTCCCATAATGGCCATCATGTCCCTTAATTAATTAGATTTTTGGCCCTTGACTTTTGCTTATTCTATCTTAGCCCAAGTCATGTAAACTTATTTTAAATTGATCCATAAACTTCCATAATTATCCATTCAATTGTCTTTAATCAATTTTAATTAATCTCAACCACAAATTTAGTTGAAAGATGATTATTAGGTGTTAGTCCACCATTGGTCCATCAATAATTACATGGATTATGCTTTTAGAATGAGTTTAATATCATAAAATCTCATTTATACCCTTAATGTTAAAAATTAATACAATTCATTCCAAAATAAATTCCAAATTAATTCTATGATCACCCATTCATCAAATTGACTTTATAATACTCTAATTAGATCCCTTAGAACACAATCCATGGCTTCGAAAAAAATTCAAACGGAGTTTAGGTCAACAGTATTTATAATCCTATCCATAAGGGCGTTTTCATCAGGTAACTTTCGGAAACTTCAGAAACTACCCAAACAGATTCATTTTTACTCCGTTTCAATTTATTGGGTCCTACTAATCATTCTAAATATTTTCGATTTTCTAAGGTCCGTCTCAAAATTTTACTATTCATTAAATACTATTCACTCGAAGACACTATTCACCTGAAAATATCACTATTCATCCGTAAATTCATTGTTAATCATAAAATGCAAGTTTGGGGTCCTATAGATACCATAGTTGCGGATTACCCCGAGACGATACCAGACAGCCGCGGCGATAGTGCTCATGTGATTACCTACTTTTATTTTTGTTCGACTTTAAAATATATTGTATATATTTTATTATATCCACGTGGTTTTGTAAATATCATTTTTGTGGATTTAAATTATGTTTTTGGAGTAAATTGATGCATGACATATGATTTAATTGATAATGAGTTTATAAATAGAAATGTGAAATTGTGGTTGTGGTTGTGGTTGTGTTGAAAAATGAGAGCTTGAGGCTCTGTAGTATGGAGAAATTGATTGGTGATATTTTAGAAGTGTTAAATTTTATAATTTGCAGGGTGGCAAAGTTCAAAAAACAGACGAGAAGCTATCCAAATTTTTATAAAATGTTTTGTAAAGGTTTGAAATAAAAACGAAAAATTTCCCAGCGTTTTCGATTTTTTCAAAAAGGTTTAAGAAAGAACACGGCTTAGCTCTGCGAGGATCCTTTAGTTGAGCGAAAGGGTTAGCTGGAGGGTCACCGTAGGGTGCCGGCAAATCGCCTAGGGAAAGGGGTCTGTCACATATAGTCAGGTGTACCATATGTTTTCAATTTCATTTTAATTTTAAATTTCCTTTCTCATTAAATCACATTTCATATAAATTATTTCCATAATCCATGCAACAATTTCAATTTAGAATTCATTTGATATCCTTAACAACATGATATATTTAGCATGCATCCAAAATCAATCATAGTAAAAACATTTTTATAAAGACACTCACATATTTAGCTCACGTTCGGATCCTAATCTATCTTCCTCGTCTACACTTTCCCTACACATTTCACATTCTAGTTTCAATAATTTTTACAACCAAACCAATTGATACACACACTATCCCAATCATTTACTTTAGTAAATAACCTTTTTAATTATCCATATACATCCTTTTTCTTCTAGTCCATAACATATCATTTATTTACCAAACCTTTACTAACTTCAATTTAAGCCATTCTAACACATATACTTCTTCAAATAAACTTGGAAATTATATCAAAGGCATTGGAAATAAATTGAACCCCCTTTTAATCTATGTTGATAGAATGTTAACCACCCACTTTATTTTTTGTTTTCATTTTCATTTCACTTTAATCTCATCATTTACACATCCCATATGATTAACAAAGCACTTAAATCATTCAAAAACCATCATTTAATACAACTTTTCTTCTTAGGCCAAATCAACCTCTATACTAACCAACACTTTCCATTTTTATTACGGTAAAAGTTTAGGGTATTATGGTAAAACAAAGTGGAACAGATTGACCTTTTTTTTTTTTTAAAGGTTAAAATATTATGGTGGAGTAAGAGGACGGTGGATTGCGTAGACCAACAAGCAAAGATTCAATCAGCCAAGGCAAGCAAACCCTAAAAAAAACAAAATTAATGACATACGACGGCTAAAAGAAAAAAAAAACTAGAATAAAACATAAACAAAACAAAAAATTTGAAAACAAATTTTCTTTTCTTTTAAAGATAGATCAAACTTGATTTAATACCCAAAGCTCTGATATCAACTGATGCGAACCCCATATATAAAGATACGACACTCACAATCAAATTGAAACACAACCCTAAGAAAGATTAAAACAAGTTTATAACGAAAACTTTGACCCATTGATTATGTCATTCAAGAACCAAAATTATAAAAAAATTTTGACCTATTGAATATATGATAATCAAGAACCAAAATTGTAACAAGAATGATATTGACGCCAATCCAAAGACATAGATGAGAAGGTGGGAGATAAGTCATGATTTCGATCACTACAAGCGTAGCTTGATAAGATCATATGTTTATGAATGAACAAAAGATAAACGAATCTCTCAATTAAACATAATTGGTTGTATCTTCATTCATCTTATATTTACTTAGGATTTACAAGCCTTTTTATAAGCAAATAAATAAAACCTAGTATGAAACCCTAGCCCCTTAACAACTGGGCTCAACTAAACACACTTATTGACTTAAATTAAATTAAATGTTTCAGTCCAAATAATATTAGTTAAAATAAAATAAACTAATTTAATTTAAAACCCATTACAACTAAAAATAAACTTAGCCCAAATTATTTAAAGCCTAATTAACTTCAGTTTGATTCCAATTGCCTCCAATTAGCATCAAAAGCCTTCAAGATTAAGCCCAATTGCCTTTAATTACCTTGTTGTCTAATTGTCTCATTATCTTGGTTTCCATCAAAAGAAGCTTATGAATGGACATTGGAGCTTAAGAATATATCATGCATTGTTCGTTATCACATGTGAGTCTAACTCATCAAAAGATCAACTAGGGCTTTTCTCAAGGTTGTAACATGGCCAAGGGTAAACAGTTTAAAGAAAGAATGGATAAGTAGTTAAAAAATGAACGTAGGATCACATTAAAAGATTGAATGATATATTTGTTAAGGCACAAATCTCTTTTGATTTCTTTTTCACACTTCTAGATTTTATTTTTTAATTTTTTATTTTCTTCACAACTACTGTGTCTTTGTATTTCCCATTTCATTTTGCTTTTCTTTCTTTCTTTTACATTTTTTTTAAATTTATGCTTGCTTGTTTACTTTTGATTTTTTGATTTTTTTTTTAATCTAGCAAACACATATTACATTCACCAACTTACTTACTTTTCATACTTCGTTCCACTTTATTGTCTAACTTTATCTCTAATGGATGACAATCTCTAAAGGGTAAGACAATATTTGTTTCGGGCTTAAAATGGAAAATTGTAGGCTACGAGCAAAAATTAGGCTTATTGTGTGTTTGGTTTCAAATTTGGCTATTGGAGCACACACAAAATGTAAGTCCTCGACCGTATTTATGGATGAATAGTAATATTTTCAGGTGAATAGTATTCGATGAATAGTAAAATTTTGAGATGGACTCTGGAAAATTGAAAATAATTAAAATGATTAGTAGGACCCAAAAAAACTGAAACGCAATAAAAATGAGTCCGTTTGGGTAGTTTTTGAATGTTCCGAAAGTTACCAGACGAAAACGTCTTTATAGACAAAATTGTGAATACGATTGACCTAAACTCCATTTGAAATTTTTTGAAGCCATGGATTGAGTCCTAAGAGATCTAATTAGAGTATTGTAAAGTCAATTTGATGAATGGGTGATCATAGAATTAATTTGGAATTTATTTCGAAATGAATTGTAACTGGTATTAAGTGAATAGTAAGTATAACACGGGACTAAAATGAAATAAGTTCTCCTACTTGGGGTCAAAGTGAGATTAAGAGAAAGTGAAGTAAGGATCAAATAGAGATAAGATTACATGACATGGGCCAAGATAGAATAAGCAAGAGTTAAGGGCCAAAAATCTAATTAATTAAGGGACATAATGGTCATTTTTAAAGAAGATTATTATAAATATCAAGACTTAGCCATTTTTCCACCATTTCACACCACTTTCTCACCCAAAACAAACACCAACCAAGAGAGAATAAAAAAAAGGGGGTATGTTCGGCCAACTAAGGCAAGAAGGAGACCAAGTGATCCAACCTATTTTTAAGCCTCCAAATCAAGTAATCAAGCAATCTTAAGCTAGAAGAACAAGCTTGGAACAAGATCAAAGCCAAAAATTGGTGAGTTTCATCACTTTTAAAGTTGTTCCAATGATATTTGGGATGATGATTTTGTTGGTTTTTGGTTGGATTTTGATGGGGTTTTGATGTATGTTATAAGTTAAGTTTAAGAGCTTTAAAGTAAGTGTAAAATACATAGAAAGCATTAAACTTGATATGTTAGGGTTTTGTTGGAATAAACACTAAGTTTGATTGAGTTGTTTTAAGTGAATTTGATGTAGATAAAGTGTTTGACAAAATGCTTGAAAGAAATAAAATGAAGAAATTGAATGAAATGGATTGTTTGTGTGTTAAGCCATGTAGGAACATAATTAGGGAAGTATGAAATCAATGGCATTTGATGATATTAAGCAAGATTTTATGTTGAAATTATGATAAGGAAATTCATGATGAGCTTATGGAAGTGTTGGAAATTAAGTAGCTAACATTCCAACTTGTAATCCATATGAAGGGCAATAATAAGTATTATGGAATACCATCTCATGTGTGTGTTTTTATGCATTAAATAAGTATGTTTGAGTATGTATGACATTAAGGAAAGAAGAATTAAGTTTTAGAATGAAAATGGTGGAAGTTGCATTGAAAAAGTGATGAAAAAAATAAGGTTTTTCCTAAGTTTTGTCGCCCGTTTGTTGGACTTTTTTAAATTCGTTTTACGAGTGATCTAAATGTGAGTTAAGGAGATGAATGGAGTAAGAATTGAGCAAAGAAAACCAATGGATAGGGAGTTGTATACTATTCGGCTAAGAGACGTTCAATTTAGTGACTTTTCGTTTCAAGCTTTAAATGATGATTTCGAGTGTATAGGGGTGTTCCTGTAAACCCCCTATTTTTATATTGTACGGATTTCTCAGGAATAGTCCCTAAGTATTTATTTGAGACCCTAAATGATTTATGAAAATATTTAAGGTCATAGAGAACTCATAAGATTTGATTTAAACTCAATTGAAGATTTAACGGGAAGTTAAAATGGTAAATGAAATCGAGTAAATTTTAAGGAAATAAGGGACTAAGTTGAAAATAAAATTTAAAATTGTGGTCATAGTATGATTTAGCTAAAATCTAAGTAAGGAGAATGAGATTTTATAGGGCTTAAGTGCAATTATTGAGAGTTTTGAGGAGGAAATTAGAAGCCAAAGAATATGGTGGTTGACTTTCAAGTCAACACAGAAAAAATAAAGACAGAACAGCCCAAGCAGTCGCAAAACGCGACGGAGAAGAAAGAAAGAAGAAAGAAAAGAAGAAGAAGAGAAGAAGAAGAAGTCACCGGCCCGACCAGCCTTCACCGCCAACCGAGGACCTCGCCGAGACTGCTGCAAAACCAGATCGAAGTGGAGCAGCTCGCCGGCGGAAGCGACACGAAAACAGCACTGAAAACCGAGCAGAACAGCCGCGAATCAGCTCCGATCGGCGAGGAAAAAGACAGTGGCGAGCTGCTGTCCGGTCACCTGCAGTCCTGCGTGCAAAACCCATCCTATTCTCCTCCATTTCAGCTGCATCTGAGCTGGTTTTCAGCTTGAAACCAGCCCTCCATCCGCGCGACAGAGACAGCAGAACGGTGACGATTTCAGCCGTGAATCGCAGCGAAGTGAGAGGGAAAGAGAGAGAGGAAGAGAGGAGAAGGAAGGAGGAAGAAAATCAGCTCCAACCCAGCTCAGATCTGTCACCAAAAGTAGTCCAAAACAACCCGAAAATCAACCCCAAAGCGTAGTAAACGCGAACGAAAAATGGGTGAGTTATTTAAGTTTGAAATTGATGATTTCATTGGTGATTTAAGTTGATTCAAAATGGATCTGATTATGATTTGTTTGTTGGTTGTTTTTGAGTGAAAACGAGTTGAAAACTAAGTGGATTTAAGCATATTGGGAGTTTAGAAAACCAAAGATTTAGAGAAAAACCAAAACGTGCGCTAAACTAGTTTGAAGGGTAATTTTGTAAATTGACCTATATGGCGTCCGTTGAGAGTTTGGATGACCCTAATGAGTTTAATTAGGCGTTTTGAGATTAATAAAAGCCAAAGATTAAATTAAGGAAACGAAAATTGAGAGTTACGCCTAAAAAGGGTCACTTAAGGAGGATTATGTAATTTTTATTATTTCAAGTTTCCAGAAGTTGACGTAAACATAAATTTACGTATATATATGCTGTGTAGGTGAAGAGCATCCCATAGGATCACGAGAGGGCGTTTGAAGCTCATCCAAATTAAGCTCAAGTTTAAGGTGAGTGCACTTTCAAAAGTTTTCGAAAGTGATTTTATGCTTTTGCATTGATAAGCTAGATTTATGCTTTTGCATGTATAAGTTCTTGTATTTAAATACATGTATTGTATTTGTAAAGTAAACGAGTCCAAGGACTCAAGTTTAAAGCTTTCAAGTTAAAGCTTTTGTGCTTGTGCACCAAGTATAAAGATTTGTAAGGCACAGCATTAGAGAAAAACAAGTTTTCAAAGGCCATAAGTACCCACCAGTTTATCGAGTTCAGACCCGTACGGTATATCCCACTTAGTAAGGCAAGGGTTGGGGGAATTGAGTCACTAACTGTGTGGTTAGAGTTATGAGTGAGTGTGTTGCCCCTACTTTGTGGGATATGATCTCGCACTACGGTTAGCGATGCAGCATTCCGCACGTAGTTACTGAGAGGTCTTAGAGAGTTGGTTGCGGTGGATGTCAGATACATCGCCTTGTGACCTACCACACCTGCGGCCTTAGCTAAGTCGCCGTGTGGTCAAGAGATTAGGGATACGAATGGTGCTTTTATAAAGTTCAGTTATTTTAAGCATGTTCAGATTTATGCTTTACAAGTTTATTGCAAATTGTTTATATTAATGCTATGCAATTGAATGAGATTTAAGTTTTAAATGTTTTAAGAAATAGAAACTTTTATTAAAGTTTTTCTAAGGAGGAAATTTTTGAAAAGTAAAGTTAAGTTTATAAACTATTGCACTCATTGAGCTTTATAGCTCACTCTTCAAACTGTTTATAAAAACCTCCTCAGGTGCTCGTGTGGGTGAAGACGAGTGAAGCCTCCCTTCTTCACATTCAAGTGGGCATAATTACTGGCAGTTGCATCTTGAAGAATGTATTAAGCATATTTTGAGTTTTCTTATGAATATTGCATATATTTTGTGTATTTTGTTTAAAAAGAGTTATACTTTTAAAGTTGTGTGAAAGTACATCATTTTGTGCTTGAAAAATCAAGCTTACTAGATTTAAAATTGCATGTTTATCCCTTGTTTTTGAAGGTTTTAAATTTTTGTGATTATGTTGATAAACTGAATTTGAGAGAAGTTGGGTTGGATGTGATTATAGTTTGAAGTGTTTAAATTGTTTTCCAGGTTTTTGGTTTATCCAAATTGCAGTCGTTATGTTGCCGGTTTTTAGTTTTAAAAATGACCAAATAAATAGTGTCAAACCAACCCAAATCATTTCAATTTTAAAGTTTAAAAGATTTTGCTTCCGCTAAAGTTAAGTTTCAAGTTAAGAGGGTTCGCTCTTCGAATGCCTTCTTCCCCATCAAGATGGGCTTAGAGGGATTCGTTGGGGTGCCCAGACGTACCATTCGGATAGGAGCCTAGTGGCGGTCCGGATTGGGACGTTATAGTTCCTAGGTAAGAATAAGTAGGATTCATACAAAGAAAATTGAATTTTAAAGCTTCGATTAAGTTGAAATCGAGTAGGGAAGTATGTTGGTAAAATAGTGCTCCAATGAATTAATTGAGTTCTAAGCAATGTAATGAGTTTTGTATGGTTAAGTTTAGCCTATTTTAAGCAAATATGTGATGTGTAGGTGAAGGCCAAGCTAGCAGGAGGAGTGAAGGATATGGAAGCTACTAATGCTAAGTTTGAGTAAGGTGACTACTATACTTATTTTGAAGTATTTTCAATTGTGTTGAAAATGTATAAGAAAATTCTCATGGAAGATGTTGAAGAATTTTTATATATAAGGATATGCTTATTTTAAGTATTTAAGTATTTTGTAAGTATATTTACCATTTTAGTGTGTGAAGAAGTATTTTGATTATATGATATTTTGTATGAAGGATAGGTGTTTATGATTTCATAAGTATGAACTTGTTATAAAATGAAATTTAAGTTTTAAGCCACTTTTTATAAATGAAGTTACGTTTTATGTTATGCAAAGAAAAACATCTTTTCGATTTTCCTATAAGTAATTTTAAGTGTTTATTAATTTATAAGTTTTGCAATTTGTATGATTTATATGAGGTTTATGCAAATATGAAATTTTATGGATTCTTTATGTATATTTTTGCATTGATACATATGATTTATATGAAGTTTTATTAAGCCTTTTTATATGTTTATTAAAATCTAAGTTCCACATGAAGTTTTATGTATATACATGAGGTTTTAAGTATGATTAAGTATAAAATGATATTTTGTGCTTTTGCACTAAGTAAGAAAATAAAATAAATTTTCAAAAGCCATAAGTATACCCATCATTATAAGTAAGTTTAGATCCGATTGGTATATCCCATATTAGTATGGCAAGTACTGCGGGGATGCGTCACTAACTCAGGGGGGATTTAAGTTTATCGTGTCACCTCTACTTTTATGAGATATTATCTCATGTTATGGTTAGCGATATAACATTTTGCACCTAACTACGGGATGTCTTTGTAAGAAAGTAAGTGTCATGATTAGTGTATGTTAAAAGCGTCACGGGACTCCACGTTGGTTAGCGTTATTATAGTTATCACGTGGTTGTAAGTATTATGGGGTACGAATGGTGCTTTTAGAAAGCAAAATAAGTATTTGAAATATTTTATATGTTCTAAGCATATTTTACGATTTAATGAAATTTAAATTTTGGAAAGTTAAGAAATGGAAATTTATTTTGTATGTTTTATGATTCACAAGCTTTCTACGATAAATTATGAATATATAAGTTTTACAGATTCCTATTTCAAGTTATGTATGGAAATGAGATGGAAAATTTTTATATGTTTTATGAATTACAAATTTTATATGAAGCTTAAGTATATAAAATTTCCAATTAATATTCAATCTATAAGATTTATATGTATAAGTTTAAAATACTATTTAATTTTATACGTTTTACGCAAATTTTATGTATATATGAGTTCATAATTTTTATTTTTATATGTATATTTTGCTAGCTATATGAGATTTATATTTTTCAAGATTTCAAGTAATACATGCTTTCGAATTCTTTAAGTAGACTTTGAAATAAGATAAGATTTCAACTAAAATTTTTAAGAAATAAAGTATTTTAAGTTATAAGTTCCTTGAAGTTTATATATATAGATATATATAGATATATATATATATATGCATATATACATTTTAATAACTTTATAAATTTTATGGAATTATAAGTTTTATGAGAAGTTTTATGTTCCTATGTATTTTTAAGATTTTCTATGTATGGGTTGCTATGAAATGAGTTTTGAATCCTATGATAACTTTTAAGAAATATAGATGCATTTTGAAAAGATTTTTAAGAAACAAAATATTTTAAGTTAAAAAGAAATTAAACACTCACTGAGCTCCCAAAGCTTATTGTTTTCTATTTTTATATTAGAAACCTCCTCAGGCATAGAAGTGGGTGACTGAGGTCAGAAAACTCCTCCAGAAGAGTAGGCGGCAAGGACACGACATTGCTTCTGCATAATTGTATTTTGCACATTTTATATTGAAAGAAATCATATGTAAATATAGGTTTAAGATATAAATGAGTGGTAAATTAAGTATGAATGAATTTGATAAATTTTAGTCACATTTAAAGCAATTGCATAAATTACAACGTGTTTGAGTTATGATTTCATATTTTTGAATTTTATCGTAAAGGATTTGTAAATTGAAATATATATTTGAGGCCAAAGAAGTTGGGTTGGAAAAATAAAAGTATATGGAAGTGTAATTTCCCTTGCAGGTATTTTGGAAATATTGAAAACGCAGTCGATATGTTGTCGAATTTTCTATATGAAAAAAAAAAAAAATCCAATCCATTCTAATTTTACGAAGTAAGAAAATGTTTTAAGGGTTCGCTTCGCGAATTTCTTTAAGCCCATCTAGTAGGGTTAGGAGGAATCTGTTGGGGTGCCAGGCAGGACCTTCTGGATGTAAGTATGGTATGATTCGGATTGAGTCCTATCACAAAAGGATAAGGAAGTATTTGGGTCATTTACTATCTTTAGGCACACAACGCCTAGTATCATATCTCAAAATTTGTCTAACTCACAAGCAAAACAAACAATTTATTTAATGCAAGACATGTCATCAATTTCCAATGCAAAGTCTAGATAAGATCAATCTACTCAATTTGAAGCACAAGAATAGTATTTAAGATTTAAATGAAGACAATCCTCAAAATGAAACATTATGGCTCAATAACTCACACGAGAAGTCTCTACTATTAATCAAGGCATCTTTTAGCAAATCATCATCACCATCACATCTCAAGCATAGTTGAGTAAACAAGCACAAACATGCAAAGCTCCCTAAAGCAATATTTTGCTCATTGCCCATGAATGTCATCGACAAAATCTTAAGTGTTTCATAAGAGCTACAACACATCTACATATACAACTCGCATGAACGACTTCTACAAAACTAACTAAATATAAAGCATATTCACATCAAACATAACACATACTTACAATTTAACACAAACTAAAACTTCGGAAATTCATACCCCTAAACCTAAATCAAGCATAATAGACAATGCAAGATGTTATGGAAAAGGAGTATAAATCTCAAACGGCAAAACAAATAATTCACTCAAAAACGAAACCAAAATGCACATATGAACTAAACTTTTGAAGTTCACACCTCCAAACATAAATCAAACATCATAGATAACATAAGATTTTAAGATAAAAAGTGTATGAAACACAAAAGAAAATACCTAGGTGGGTTGCATCCCACCAAGGGCACGATTTAAAGTCTAGGTAAGATGGACGAATTTAGATTTTGAAGCTAAGTCTCATTCTTAAGACCGTGTCCTTTTTGCATGAAAATAAAAGTAAAACTTGCAAAAAAAAAAAAAAAAAAAAAAAAAGAAATTAAAAGAAACTAGGACTAGAGTTGCAATCAATCTAAACACATCCCCGGCAACGGCGCAAAAAACTTGTTGATTACTTTTCAATTCCCATTTAATAATGAAATGTAACAAGTATACAAATCGTACATAAATGGTATAGGGGTTGCGAGATTGTCTACACAGGGACGTGGAAATCGATTACCAAACCAATCCTAGGTGAAAACAAATAAATAAGAACAAATAAAAATAAAAGTGTGCCAGGATTCCAAATGTCACTTAGATATAGAAATTAATTATCAAAGTATCAAATATTTATCGGTTGTGTTTGTCGCTAGTTTATCACTCTTATCCACCGACACTTATCTTGCGATAGCTATCAAATGAACAAGAGTGCATTAAGTTCAAGATAATTTACTACTTAAGTTGGATTGGTATTTTAATGAGATACTCAGTTGTCATTCGAGCACTCACGGCTACCCGACTGTCACATGAGTGTCTTATTTCCCTTTCTTAATCTAAGGTAGACATTTTATCGAGTATTTTGTGTACTATTCCTTCCAGTCTCAACACACAAACTTAAATCATGCATATGGTGGCCAATCATATACAAGCATTAAGTTCTAAAATCCTTACTCAACATACACACCATCCTCAAGCAAATGATAATCAAACTCTATTAATATTAAATAATCAATTAATATCCATCATCATCCCAACACAACATAAAAATAAATGGATACATACAAAGGAAAAATTGCAAATACATAAGAGAAGTTGAGAAAACAACCTATAAATCTCCCTCTCCTGAGTTTGAATCCATGGAGCTCTTCTCTTCCAAATTCGAACTTTTGTGTTCTCTTCTCCGTTCATGCAAAGCTTTCTCTCTAAAGTATGGGTATAAGATGTTGGTAGGTGAAGTTTGATGGTGAAATAAAGGTGTATGAGATAAGAACCAAGAGTGAGCGAAGGGGTATGAGAGCCCCATTATAGCCCTTAAAAACTATTAGAATTGGTCTGGTTCGAGTCTATTTAAAGACTCTCGAAACTAGGGCACTAAATGAAGGGTAAATAACGAGATTGCTCTTTTTTAGGTGTGTGGCATTAATGTGTGTACTTTGAGGCAAAGAAGCATGTGTCTAAGCACGCTGTTGGGTGTGGCATCATATAAGGAGGCACACTAGTGTGCTGGAGGCATGCTATTTCAGACGCAAGGTGGTAGGTCGACTCGTTGCTAGGCGCGTGCTTGGTTGTTGGTAGAAGGTTAGGCACACTTAGCGGTACACTGGACAACAGGTTTGTGTGCTGGTAAGCGCGCTTATGGGAGGCAATGCTACTCGGAGCACGTATAATGGTAACTAAGCGCACGTCTGAGTGCCTTTCTAGTAGTAGTTGGTGCTCTAGATGAGCCACTTGGTTGAGGGAGGGTCTAAGTGAGCATGCAACAAGCTGTTAGTGTTGTGTGTTGGCTGTTAGACATACAAGCCTATCAAGGCTATGTTGGATGATAATTGACGAAGTGCAAGGGTTGCAAAAGGCTGTTGTGACATTTTTTTTATACCTAAATCCTTGCATTTCCCTTAATGGCTCTTGCTTGCTTAACGACATTGTTCCCATTTTATCTTCACTTTGATTATTTGCCTAGAATTCAATTATGCTTTTGAGCTTAATGCATACACTACTTTTGAATTTATTTCCTGAAAAACGCTCAAAAACATGTAAAAACATTCGAGAACGACAAGAAAGACTTAGATTTGAAGGTCTAAATCTTCACTAAAAATACCCTTATCATTGATTCTATTCAAACATCCTGTAAAAATTAAATGTCAATAATAAAAGACAATTAACACAAGTCTTCAACAAGACTATACCTTATGTTAACAAAAATATCAAAAAAAAAAAAAAAAAAAAATTCAACAACTAAATGGACAATAAAATTTTAATTCTTCTTCTTTTCGGTCTTGGGAGCTACCGAAAAAGAAGCTTGTCCTACCAACAATGCTTCTAGCTGGATAAGAATATCCTATTGAGTGAACTAGATAACTTGTAGTTGCTAAAATTCTTGAGATGTTCCATTGGTTGAAGGAGCAGTAGAAGCAAATGGAGGATTAGTAGATGATTTTGGAGACTGAGAGATTGAAATGGTTTTGCATTTCTTGGCAACACAAGTCTTCTGTTTCTTGGAAAAAGCTTTTGTCTTCATTGAAATCTCCTTTTACAAGTTTAACAAGAAGTTTTTGGCTCACACCAAATGAAATCTCATGAGCCAAAAACCAAGGATGTTGCTTTTGCAACATGTGAGTAAGAAAACATGGAAATACCAATTTTTTATATTTCTTTTCTTATTCACCAAAAGCAGTCACAAATGAATGAATGTATGTACCAATGTCAACCATAACTCCTATCCTAACCTTGAACAGAAGAAAAGAAAATTCTTTCGGAATGGTGGAATAATGACTGATGAGACGCCCATTTGTCATAGCAATCTTATACAAAGCAGTATATTTGAGAGTCAAGCTTGAGGTCTTAATTTTTTTACCAGTTGCCATTCTGACCTCTGACCTTGCAATTCAGATGCCACTGTATTTAGAGTGTTCCCCTTTTCAAGCTGATCCTCTTCAAAAGTTCTTTTTATGTTAAAAAAATCTGAGATGGCTTTAGGGGAAAACTCATACACATGGCCTCGAACATACACAATGTTTTTAGAAACATCTTCTATAGCATCAAATAGGTTGACATAAAATTCCTCCACCACTCTAGGTATATACCCCTAAATCCTTGTAATAGTGCTTTCCCAATGTTGTTATTGGATAAGTTTCACTATCCTAAAGGTTAAAAACTCATCAAATCTATGTTATTTTCAACAATAAACTTAGCATTTTAGTACCATTTCTCAAAATTTTCCTCTTGTTCTTTCAAGAAAAAATTATGAGACTAGGCTTTAGAAACAATGTACCAATTCTCATATAAGGGTTCAATCATGGGTTCTGATAACGGTATTTTTACTGAAGATTTAGGCCTCAAAATCTAAATCTTTGTTATTGTTCTCGAGTGTTTTTTATTTGCTTTCAAAGTTTTTTAGGGAATAAGTCTCTCAATGGTGTGTATGCTTAATTATAAAGGATTTGATATGAAATCAAGTCAAAGTATTGAGTTTGGCTTTTGTGAAAAAATGGCATAATCATAAATTTTCGAGCTTGAAAGATGGGTTGAATTGTGAGAGTTCATGCGGAGTCCTCGGTTTGAGTTGTGGGAGCTACAAGCTATCAAATTAAAGTTAAGAATGTTTAGTTTTCATAGCAACTAATAGTTCATAAATTGGAGGTTCGTAGAGAAAGATATGACCATTATAGTGAGTAAAGGTCAAAGCTAGCGCGCCCTAGTGCGCTCCTTCACCAACAAGCATGCCAAGGAGCGTGCCTATGTCATCCAAGCGTGCCTAGCAATGTGCTTCTTCATCCAACAACTTTCCTTTGCCCTTCTAGCATGCTTTTGTGTGTGCTTTCTCACCAATAAGTGCGCCACTAAGTGTCACACTATCAAGATCATGTAAGACACTTCCAACAAGGGTATATTTGACATTTCATCATTATTTCCATGCCCTAACTTACCTAGCATATAAAAAGGGACTTGAACAATGAAATCAGAGAGTTTTTGGGGGAGGAACAGCCCTTAGGGCTCTAACAATATTGGTTTGCCATTCTTAAGCTTAAGGAGCAAAATCTACTTAATCTTTGTGTCATTCAACAAAGGAAAAAAAGCTAGAGAGGAAACATCAACTTGTGAGAGAAAGGGTCGCCACTTTTGGAAAGAAGAGAACTTATTATTTTTATTGTTAAGATGTTGTTATAGATGAGTTGTATAGATGTTTTTGCTTTTGTAATTATGAACTAATTTATTTGGTTAGGGTTGCAATGTAACCCAACTTTGTAGCTCAACCTTATATATGTTGTTAAAACTTGTTTCTTCATTTTGATCTTTTACTTTAATTGTGCTTAATACTCCAAAATTAATTGATCACTAATTAGAAGATTTAGTAACCATATTGAACTTGGAAAAAGAATATATGTGTTTAGATGCTAATCAAATTGACATGAGTAGCATGAGATAGGAATATACTTGTGTTGCTTGTACAATCATCATTGAGTAATCTATGGATAATGAACTTGACTTAGTTAATCCACATAGGAATATAGTGGGTTAGGTAAGCTTAAGCATGTCCACCAGACTATCAAAATAGGCATGTGGATAGATTAAGTGTAAGCCCTCAATCTTATTTATGGATGAATAGTAATATTCCGAGTAAATAGTATTTTTAGGTGAATAGTATCCATGAATAGTGAAATTTTGAGACAGCTCCTGGAAAATCGAAAATATTTAGAACGATTAGTAAGACTCAATAAAACTGAAATGGAGTAAAAATGAGTTCGTTTGGGTAGTTTCTGAAGGTTCCGGAAGTTAGTCAACGAAAACACCCTTATGGACAAGATTGTGAATACCGTTGATCTAAACTCCGTTTGAATTGTTTTCGAAGCCATGGATTGAGTCCTAAGAGATCTAATTAGAGTATTGTAAAGTCAATTTAATGAATGGGTGATCATAGAATTAATTTGGAATTTATTTCAGAATGAATTGTATTAATTTTTAATGTTAAGAGTATAAATGAGATTTTATGATATTAAACCCATTCTAAAAGCACAATCTATGTGATTATTGATGGACCAATAATGGATTAACACCTAATAGTCATCTTTTGACTAAATTTGTGGTTGAGATTAATTAAAATGGATTAAAGCAAATTGAATGGATAATTATGGAAGTTTATGGATCAATTTTTAAGAAAGGTCAATATAAATATCAACACTTAGCACCAAATTGACCCATTTTCACGCCAAATGAAGCACAAAACCGAGAGATATGAGAGAGAGAAGAAGCATGCTTGGGCAAGCATAAAACGAAGGGGAAATGAGTGGGTTCCATGCCGTTTCAAGTTCCTAACCAAGAATCTAAGCAAGTTTGAGTTAGAAAAACAAGTTGGAAGCAAGACCAAGCAAAACCAAGGTTAGTTTTCTAATTTTTGAAATTGTTTTAAATGATGTTGTGTTGATATTTATGATGATGATTTTATGGATTTTTGGTATGGGCTTTTTTCTATGATGAATGATGAGTTTTATGGGACAAAAAGTGTAATTTCATGGAAATCATTAAGTTTAATAGGGTAGGGTTTTGGTGGGAAAGAACCTAAGTTTGGTATGAGATGGTTGTAGTTAAAATAAATTGCTCACCAAGTGTTTGATGAAATGCCTAAGTGAAATAAAATGCAAAACTTGAATAAAATTGAATTGGTGTATGTTATGGCATAAAAGGCCATAGTGAGAGATGATGGAATCAAATAGAATTCTCATGTTTTAACCATGATTTCATGTTGAGATTATGATGGAGAAACCTATAATAAGTTAATGGAAATGTTAGAAATCAATTTAGACAACTTGTAGTTTATGGCCTTTATAACCATTAAGTGAAGGGCATTGATGAGAGTTATGGAATACCATCTTGTGTGTGTGTTTTCATGCACTAAATGAATATGTCAAAGTATGTATGACATTAAGGAAACATTAAGGAAAGAAGAAATGAGAATTAGAATGAAAATTATGGAAATGGCACTTAAAAAGTGATGAAAAATTAAGGTTTTTCCTAGGTTTGGACACTCGTTAGTTGAAATTTTTCAGAATAGCTTTACGGGCAATCTAAATGCGAGTTAGGGAGGTGATTGGAACAAAAATTAAGCAAAGAAAATCAATAGGAAAGATTGGGTATATCATTCGGCCAAAGAGGGTGTGTTTTTATCACTTTTCGTTTCAAGCTTCGAATGATGGTTTCATGTGTATGAGGGTGTTCCTTGGTAAGAATAAGTAGGATTCATGCAAAGAAAATGGAATTTTAAGGCTTCGGTTAAGTTGGAATCGAGTAGGGAAGTAAGTTGGTGAAATAGCGTTTTAATGAATTAAGTGAGTTCTAACCAATATAATGAGTTTTGTATGGTTAAGGTTAATCTATTCTAAGTGAATATGTGATGTTTAGGTGAAAAGGAAGGAAGCGGAATTGAAAAAAGGCTATTGGAGCCAATTAAGGTGAGTGCTATACTTGATTTTGAAGTATTTTCAATTGGATTTGAAAATCTTAAGAATATGTTTTATTATAAGTGTATTATCTTATTTAAAAAAATTTATGATGGATTGATAAAGCTCTTTATGGGATTAAACTATAAGAAAATATCCTAAGCGATGATTTAAGTAAGTCATATATGCATTTACGTCGTTTAATGTCTCAAGTGTTTTGTAAGTGTAGTGTTATTTTAGTATTCGAAATGAATACCTCTAATTTTATGACCTTTGGTATGGGTAAATTATTGTTTTAAATATGAATTTATATGAAAGGAAAATTAAGTTTTAAGTTTTAAGTTTTGAGCTCTTTCTTTTTATATTTTATATTATGTAAAAAAAGGTATTTGATTTATCTATAAGTGAAATTAGGTGGTTATTAACTTCTAAGTTTTCCAAACTTTATGATTTATATGAGGTTTATACCAATATGAATTTTTTTGAAATTTTTATGTATATTTTACATTAATATATATGATTTATATGAGGTTTTATTAAGGCACTTTATATGTTTATTTAAAACCTAAGTTCCAAATGAAATTTCGTATTTATATGAGGTTTTAAGTACGATCAAGTATAAAACGTTATTTTGTGCTTCTGCACTAAGTAAGAAAATAAAATGAATTTTCAAAGGTCATAAGTATACCCACCTTTATAAGTAAGTTTTAGACCCGGCCGGTATATCCCACAATAGTATGGCAAGTCCAGGTGGGGATGCGTCACTAACTCAGGGGAGATTTAAGTCTATCGTGTCGCCTTTACTTTTGTGGGATATTATCTCGTGTTATGGTTAGCGATGTAATATTCCACACATAACTACGATATGTCTTTGTAAGTAGGTGTCACGATTGGTGTCTATTAAAAGCGTCACGAGACTCCATGTTGGTTAGCGTTATTATCGCTTCCGCGTGGTTGTAAGCGTTACGAGGTATGAATGGTGCTTTTCGAAAAATTAAGTAAGTATTTTAAGCATTGAAAACAAAGGAAAATAGTTAATATGTTTTAAGTATGTTTTACGATCAAATGATATTAAATTTGGAGAAAGAAATTTAAGAAATGGAAATGTATCTTACTCGATTTATCAAACCTAAGTTTCTATGGAATTTTATGAATATATATGAGCTTTATGGAAATTCCATTTTGAGTTATGTATGGGAATGGAATTGAAATTTTATATGTTTTATCATTTATAAGTTTTTTTTTTTATGAATCGTATAAATATATATAAGTTTATAGATTTCTTATTCTAAGCTATGCATTGAAAGAAATATGAATTTTAAATGATTTATAAACCACAAATTTTATATGAATCTTATGGATGTATAAGGTCAAATATTATTCCATAATTTTTTAGTTTCTATGAATTTTTAATATATATATAAGTTGTAATATATATGTACGTTCAGTATTTTAAATAAGATTTGTACTTAAATGAAATTTATATGTATGAAGTTTTAAGCATATATAAGTTCACGTTATATTTAATTTATGAGTTTTGTACAAATTCTACGTGTGTATGCATTTATAATTTTCATAAGCATGCTTTGTAAGTCAAAGAAAATTTATGCTTGAAAATTTTTAAGTTATATGGAAATTTATGCATATATGAGTTATATATATATTTATATATTTTAATGCATTTATGGGTTTTATGGTTTTATAAATTATGTATGAGATTTGACGAAATTATGTATTTATTAAATTAAGCACACACACTATACAACGAAATAAGTTTTGGAATTTATGAGAACCTTAAGAAACGAAAATGTATTTTGAAAAGTGTTTTAAGGAGGTATTTTAATAAAATCAAATCTTTTAAGTTAAAAGAAACATCAACACTCTCATCATTTTCCACTTTTATGTTAAAAACCTCCTCAGGTATGAAAGTGGGTGACCGAGGTCAGAAAACTCCTCCAGAAGAGTAAACGGGCAAGAACACGACATTTCTTTTGTATTAACACATTGTCATATTTTGTATGTGAAATGAATCGATTGTAAAGATATGTTTAAGCCTTTAAATGAGTGGTAATTTAATTATGCATGGAGTTGAAAAGTTTTAATCACTTTTAAAGAAAATTTCATAAGTTGCAAAGTATATGATTTATGATTTTATGTTTTCAATTATTAACAAAATGAAAAATTTATTTATGCTATTATAAGTATGTTTGTGGAAGAAGTTGGGTTGGAAAATGAAAGTATATGGAAGTGTATTTTTCTCTTGTAGGTTATTTTGGTTAAATTAAAACGCAGTTGTTATGCTATCGAATTTTCTATAAAAAAAAAAAAATCCAACCCATTCTAGTTTTTTAAGTAAGAAAAAAATTTTAAGGGTTCGCTCCACGGATTCTTTTTAGCGAAATTCCTAAGGTTAGGAGGATTCCGTTAAGGTGCCAGGCAGGGCCTTCCGGATATAAGTACGATAAGATTCGAATTGGGTCCTGTAATTAAGCATTACTCGATTGAGGATTAGGTGAAGATAGAGTGAAAACGATGGATAATGAGGTTGAGTGAATTAGTTGGGTGATGTTGTAATCCTAGAGCTCCTATCCCATTAGTTTAGATCTTTATTACTAGTTGTCGATTTTAATTTTAGTTTTAACATCTTTAACTCTCATTTTCGTTATTTTGAGTAGGGTTAGATTTGATAAAAATTTAGTACTTGATAAGTTGGCCCAATCCTTATGGGAACGATAACTTACTCATTATTGTATTACTTGTGGATTGTATATACTCGCATAGGTGTTTGTATGTGTGTCTTGTGAGCTCGCCACGCAACTAAAAATTAGCCATTAACTTTTTTGGTGCCGTTGTTGGGGATTGAGTGCCAAATTTTTGTTGATACTAATACTAAGCAAGACTTTCCTAATTCAATTTTTTTTCTATTTTTTTAATTTTGTTTTTGAATTTCTATTTTTCTTTTTAAAGGAATTGATTACAGGAACTGCAGTGGTTCAATGAGAGTGAGATGAACGCCTTTCAAGACCTATTTATAGGATATGATGAGAGTGGGTGGAGTGGTCAATCAAGTTTTATATGGGATGAAGATTCAACTCAAGCTTCATACATGTATTCATCGTTTCCATTGCACTTTCAAGACCAACATCAATAACCTTGTATTCCTCCACAGATGATGAAACCCTCACTTGAAAAGGTATTGATGCACTGCTTGTCTTAGACTGACACTTTAATATAGAATAACAGGCTTTAATGCAAGAACAATTGGCATCGATGCAACACCAGTAGGCTATACAAGTTCAACTTATTCAGATTGCTAACTCACTTAGTGATGATCAACAAGAAGCACTTCACAGTGATTGGAAAGCAACTCTAAGAACGAAGAGGAGGAGCAATGTCATGAAAGTACTTTGAACAGTGGCGAATGGTTGAATATGAGCAAAGAAAAGATCACCTCAGTGTGGAAACCTTTCATTGATGATGGGATGGTCGAAGATGAAGGGAATGAAGTTGAGAAAATCCCGAGTCAAGAAGAAAAGCCTGAGAAGCCACATCAAACTGAAAATACACTAGTTGTTTCACAACTACTCATTGCAAGGAAATTTGGTTTGGGGGTATTCAAGCCAACTTTAGTTACATGACACTTTATTGAAAGAGGGGATTAGTTGAGGAAGAGTTAATGGAGCAACATGGTGAACTTACAATGAGGCTTTAAGGTGAAAAAAGTGACCTACAAGATACTTAAGACCACAGATGATAGGCCTCTCTACACTAGGTAGCCCGCCGATAACCCTATGATAGCTCTCCAGTCAATTTCTAATCTGGTTGAAAGGTTCCTGCAGAGTTAAGCCGTTTATTTTATTTATTTATTTATTTTTTTTGAAGACCTGTTTATAACTTTTTATTTTGGTAACCCATTCATATCAAAACAGCGGGAAATAAAAAGATTTTTTTTTTTTTTTTACAACCACACCATAGATACATTTATAAAACTGAAATATAAAATATCACTAGAAATGTATACATATCATGCACAACATGGGTATACAACTTTCCAAAATGTAGTTCATACATACAAGTGCTACAATACTAAACATTTTTATTTTCAAAAACATTCTCTACAAAATTATGTAAACACAGCCACACACAACTCAGTCCATTTATTCTTAAAGTGGAGTCCTTGTTACTGAAGCACTAGTACCTACACCTGGGGAGAGTTCGTTTATAAAACACAAAAATATAGAGTGAGCTAAACGAGCTCAGTGAGTGTCAGACATTTCTAATCAACTGTACTTTCAAAATTAACCTCCTTGAAAATAATATGTCAAAAATAATTTAATGTTGGGGAACTAAAACAGGCTTCCATAATAAACATTTATTATAAATGTGAATCACACATCGTAAAAACTAAAATTCAATAGTATAAGTCTATTTTCTTTTTACTGTAAACTATAATCAGTGGTGGCATTAATTTCTGGGCAATCTCTAAGTGAAAACAACCAACCACTGACAGCCCATCCTCACGGTACCCTAGGTAGATACGATGGAACGGAATTTACCATCGCTCAGGCCGTATCGAGTGGCGGAACGGAATTTACCATCGCTCAGGCCACCTATCCTGTTTACATAGTGGAATTTACCATCGCTCACATAGAAGCTAGCTCAATATATACCCCATAAGTGCAGAGGGCAACACACTAGACTAAACTAATTGACACAGTCCCTCCTGCCGTTAGTGACATACGCCCCAACATTGCCATGCACGTTTAGGGTACTCTGACTAGTAATATCTCTGACATACCTAAAAAGCGTATCATTGGCCTAAAATTCATTTCTAAATATGCCGCTTTTCATCATATACTTCATAAACATTTTTAATATGCTGAATACAAAAATAAATTTAAAGATAGCAATATATTAATGATTCACAATTCATATCTTGTACGGAAATTTTCGAAATCCATACTAGAGGTTTTCATAGTAAACTTATTTACTTAAAAAAAAAATCAATATTCAATATTTTCAAGCATGAATTTAAAGCATAGCACATAAAATTATTATGAATAAAAATGTTATCATATAAAAATATTTTGAAATGACACTCACAATTTCTTAACTCACATTCGAGCACAAATTTCGGGCTCCCTTGCCTCCACTCTACCTACACATTTTCACATTCTAATTTCAAACAATGTCACAACCAACTTATTTGCACATACACTTTCGTTGACATGCACTGACAGGACCCAATCCAGATCATATCATATTAGTATCCGGAGAGCCTTACCTGGCACCCTGACAGAATCCTCCTAAACCTTTCCAATTGGCTTAAAAAGAATCCGTGGAGCGAACCCTTAAAATATTTCTATATTTCATATCTTTTACAATGAAAAAATGGGGTTTTTTTTTTTTTTTAAAAAAATCCGGCAGTATAACGGCTATAATTTTGACATTTCCAAAATACCTGTAAACGAAATACACTTCCAAAAGATCTTATTTATCAAATCTAACCTCTTCCACAAACATATTCCAAAATTTCCTTTCCATTCATACAGAAGAAATCATGTAAAATTCCAAAACATATACAATTTTTCATATCATATAAAATCACATAGTTTAAAATTATACAAAACCATAACCATAAGCCAAAGACCATAATCAAAACTCCAGGAAAGTAACTCAGAAAAGTACCTATTTTTCATAACCTTAATGAAATTCATATAGCTTTATATCTACCAAAAGACATATGAACACAAACATTCATTTCAAAAGCCACTAAAGTATATAATGAAATACAACCAAAATGGTGGCTTTTAACTTTCATGTAGTATGCAAAATGGCACGCAAAAGAAGCAGTCGTCAGATCCATGCCCACCTATTTCAATGGAGGGAATCTTGTGCCTTGATCACCTGCACTCACACCTGAGGAGGTTTTTGGATAAAACAAGAAAAAGAGTGAGCTTAAGAAAGCTTAGTGAGTGCACATAAGTTATAAATCAATATCATATTCATTGTGAAATACCTCATTAAAAAGATTAAAAACAAAATTGCATTTCATAATCATATAACTTAAAATTTCATAGAAGCTCATGCTTGATATAATACAATCATACAATTTCCAACATAAGGGATATATGAAATTTTCCATAAACTTAATAAGAAATAACATCATTCAAATTAAATTCGGCTATAAAGTTCCTTTCACAACATAATTATAAACATAAAATAGTTTACCGTCAAACTTATATTCTCAGTTTTAAATGCACCAATGTTACCCCTTAAACTTTCAACCATGAGAACGTGGAATCATGAGGCAATTTAGCTATGAACATTATCTGTGACACTTACAAAGACATCCAAACTCCACGTGCGGAACATTACATCACAATACGTAGCGTAAGACAATATCCCACATATGTAAAAGCGACATAACGGACTCTATCCCCCCAGAGTTAGTGACGTTATCCCTCCCATAACATTGCCATACACCTGTGGGACGTACCGGCCGGGTCTATAAAATTTATAAGGAGGGGTATATAATTGGCCTTTGAAATCATAGTTATACAAATATTATTTTCACACTAAGCACATAAAATTTATGAATTTCATTTTCCTTTGCCAAAACTATAAAGTATAGTTTCAATAGTCATTAACTTAAAACTTTAAAATTCATTTCAAAAAATAATGCAAGCTCATAAAATCATAAAAACTAAACTTTCTCATACAAACAACATATCCATAACAATAATTGTTTTGAATTCACAAATAGTAAACATATTATAAAACGTTTAAACATTTCAAAAACCATATAAATTCTTTGAAAATCGTTTTAGCACTCACCTTAACTTTCAAATTTCTCTAGTGGCTTTAACGGTCATCTCCAGCTTCGCTAGCCTCGCCTTCACCTACACATTGAAATTTCGCTTAGAATAACACTAAATGAAGCTTCACAAAACTTATTACATAACTTTTAACTCAGTTAACTCCATTGACTTCTATTGTGCCTAAAAGCTTCCCTACACGGTTTCCGATTAACCGAAGCTTTCTAATTCTGATTTCTTTCCATGTATCCTATTTATTTTCACCTAAGAACACACCTATACACTCGAAATCATCATTCGAAGCTCGAAACGAAAAGTGGTCATTTTTTACCTCTCTTGGCTGAATGGTGTGCATAGCCTACCTAGGGTTGTGCTTCACTTCTTTCTTGCTCCACACGCTCTTTCGACTTGCATTTTGATTACCCGTAAAGCGGCTCTGAAAAATTCCATTGTTCGAGTGTCCAAACCTAGGAAAAACCCCATTTTTTCATCACTTTGTAAGTGCCATTTTTACACTTTTCATTCCTAACTTCAATTTTTTCTTTCCTTAATGTTACACACACTCAAACCTACTCATACAACTCAATCAATCACATAAAGGAAGTGGTTTTCCATAACAACTCATAATGCTCTTCACAAAGCCTTACTATGAGAGTTGTTCTAATTTCAATCCAAGCATTTTCATAAGTTTGTTTGTAACTTAAACAACATCAAATCATGCTTGAAACACCTCCATTTCATTGGATTCTCATACCTCTCTATATAACCTTACAAGTACTAACATATCCTAAGTCCGTTTCTTTCAAGTTTTTGGTGTTGGTTCTTTGAGACATTTTGCCAAACACCTAGTCTACATTTTATTCTACTAATTTCCAATCCAAAACCAACTCAAAACCCATTCCAAACCAACCCTAACTCTTCCATTTTAGTAAGTTTCCATGCCATCTACACATACTTCCAACTCTACAAAGAATCATCACTTAACATGGATACAAATCTCCCATCAAAACCTACTCAAATACCATCAAAACAACCAACCTAAACCAACAAAACAACAAGCTCAAAATGAATGAACTAACCTTTGATTGGCTTTGTTTGATGCTTCAAGTTTGATTTCCTAGCTTAGGGAAGTTTGCTTGATTGATTAGAATGTGAAAATTGATTAAAACCAACCTTGGTCACCAACTTCCCTCCTTGGCCAAACACAATCACACCTCTCTCTCGCCTCTCATTTTTCTTCTTAGCTTGCTCTCGGTTTTTCTTTGTGAATGGGTTGAAATGGTCTCAATCTTCCACTAAGAATTTGTTTATATATTTATAACAATTCAATTAATGACAATCTCATCCCCTAAAAAATTAATTTTGGCCACTAACTATTAACTATTCTATCTTGACTCATAATTTGTAAACTTACTTTGATTTAGTCCATAGGTCATACTATTTTAATAACTCAACTATTAACTATTCTATCTTGACCCATAATTTGTAAACTTACTTTGATTTAGTCCATAGGTCATACTATTTTAATAACTCCAATGCCAATGAACAATTTACCCTTATACCTAACTAGGCTTCTAATGGGGTTTAATCAACCTCTATAGTTTTACAATACTTTTGTTTAATCCCCTAAGGTCTCAAAACATCTCTTAATAATTATTTACGATTTCACACATCACTTAGAGGTTGTTACTAAAGTAACCATAATTAAACATCGAGGGCTTACATGCACTAATAAGCATGACGAGACCCGTCCTGACTTTTCCCTTTTTGGGGCCCAAGTACTCGCCCGGCACCCCACAGAACTTTTTTGGACTCTAATTAGCAAGACCCAAAAAAGATTCCGTGAAGTAGGCCTGAAACTTAAATCATTTCATAAACTTATTAATCATAATCATAAAATTTTCTCTTTTTCATAATATAGGTTTTCTGAAAATTTTGACAGCACCCCGGCTGTTTTTCAACACTTTTAAAATCTTGCAAATCATCTGCAAACAATAAAATGCACTTCAAAAATTTCAATTATCCATCTCCACTACCATTTTGGACCTCTGGTTCATTTCAAAACCAATCCCTAGCCACAATGGAACTAATTCATTAAAATCATTTCAGCATAAGAAATAAACGTTAATGCACAAAATCAAAAATCTTTTTGCCACATCCAAATATTTACATTGTACATATACATACAAAAGATAGTAAAATCATTTCATTTACATTTATACAACACATTACCACAACCGTGGTAAATTTATAAACTTTATATACACAAAATTTAATTTTATGCAACATGCAACACATGTGACTTCACAGAAACATTAATCTTGTCGGCCCATCTAATACGAGGGAGGGGAGTGAGTACCTTGATCACTGATTCCTGCATCTGGGGAGGTTTTTAAAAAAGAAAATCACAGAATGGTGTGCTAAAAGAGCTTAGTGAGTGTCAAGGTTTTTCTATCAAAATGTTTTTCTAAATGCACCTCCCAAAAACATTTTAAAGAAAATTTTCATTTCTTAAACATTTTTGTAGGCGAAAATGTAAACTTTTGCAATTTCATAAGCAATCTTCAAAACTTAAATTCATGCATAAAAATCATAATGATATTCAATTCTTTGCATAAAATTATAAAATGATGAAGTATTTAGTAAAATTTTATGAATCATATAACATTTGAAAAAGGATTTCCATTTCTTGCTGAAACCCTACCAATGGAACCCAGAGAAGCATCATAACATGGTCATGTGTTCTGGGCGGGACGAACCACCATCCCCAACGGGTAACAATGCACATCTCAGGTACATGTTTTACACGCAATCCTTAAACTAGTGCTACCCATCACGACGGTATACATGTACATGAGATATCTCACAACCACGCAACGAAATTTGTTTCTACATTGCATACGTGAAGTGAGATAATAATCCACACGGATAGAGGATGACACGACTGGACTAATAGACTCAATCCCCCCGATGTTAGTGACACGCCCTCCCAACACTTGCCATACACATATGGGATATTCTGGCCAGATCTAAACTTGCATCCATATCATTTCCATAACATGTAACATGGGGTAATCCATTGGCGTTTGAAAACTCTTTTTTTCATGTAATTTATATTTCACTTTCTTTCCATTTGATAAACATAAACATATAAAATTATAACCATAAAAATCATTAAAGTATAAAGCTCAACATTTCCATCATTTTCATGTATAAAACATTTCACTTTTAAACAAATAAATAAAGGTGCATAAACTAGCATTTTCAATAAAACTCATTTCGCCTTCTAAAATACTTTAACATTCCTTAAAACATTTAAAACATACTAAATATGCATTTAACAATTATAAAATCATTTTACACTCACTTTGCCTCCGATTGATTAGAATAGCCTTAAAAAATTCTCTCTTGATTTATTTGCCTCCCTCTCACCTACAAAGTACATTCTAATTTAGAACTTATCACCCTGATTCATCCAATTTAATTTCAAATACTATATACATCACAATTCTCATACTTGACATAAACTTATACTAACGTCATGGCATTCTTTTCTTTCATTTTCTTGTGCAAACTTGCTTAACCACATGCATAATCTCATGAAAACACATCAAAATGATTGAACTACAATTTGAACACCAAAATGTCACCTTAGCCAAAATTGCACATAAGGGTATCCTATGTAATTCTTTCATTTTCATGACCACCCATGACATTAAAATCACACCAATATTCATTTAATGCCTTAACAACAACTTAATTTAATTTTTCTTGCAAAATTGCATAAACTAAAGAATACTTAACTGTTAGGGTTTCTGCCCTAAGAGCTTGTAATATTGTAAACGGTTTTATAAATTTATAATAAAGTATTCATTTCATTCAATTTATAAATTTTGCAAAATCGTATATATCATAAGAAACATCCTTGATTACTAATGTAATTTCAAACTAAGTGTATAAGTGTTATATACAGGTGGATTTAGTTTTAGATAAGTAATTTAAAGAGTCCGTAGAAAACAAACGAAGCTAGGTATTTCATTTGTGGTAAATCTACAGCTGCGGTCCCTTTCGTATTTGATATGATAGTCTTATCCGAGACTGTTCATGTGGTGACATGGAAATGGAGGCACCTTATATAATAAAGATTATATAGGACTGGACCACGATAAATATAAGTCTCTAAATAATATCCGTTAATCTTAGAGATTTATATTTATCAACCAGATGATCATATATGAATTGATCTTAATTCTGAGTATATTATGAACTCCTGCTTGTTAAGTTATTTCCTTTGATTTACATGGGTGAGATCGGTGTAGATATCCGATCAATAACTTCGTACTTTGGGGATATGATTTAGTAAGTAGCTGGGAACATTTTATACAATAATGGAATCCACTCCTTCTTGCGAGAAGTAGAAAAGTAGTTCCCTTAAGGGTTGATTCAGGTCTTGAACAATAAGAACACTCAACTTTCTATTTATATGTAAACAGAAAGATAAATTCATAAGTTGTTATGAATATATTGTTCATTAGAGAATCAATGGTACTTAAGTATCAAGAAATAATTAGAGAGGTAAAATGGACATTTGACGTTGCTCTAATTATGAACTATTTGTGGAGGGTCAAATTATATGTAGTAATTAAATCAGTGGACATTGAAAAATTTCAGATTGTATAAAAGCATCTATAGTTTTGACAGTGCAATCTTAAGTTTTTAGTGGAGTAACTCTAAGATTAATAATAGTGAATTATTTAATTAAAGAGTTTAATTAATAATTTCGATATTATTGGAGCTCAAAACTGTAGGTCCAACGGGTCCCTTTGATAGCTCATTTTACTATAAGAAACATGTATATAAATATTGTAATTGGACCGTCCAATTACAGGTGTTACATAAGTAATAAAAATTTGTGTTCACTTGGTATTTGAATAATATTGATTATTCAAATTATTTAATTATTAATTATAAATTAATAATTATTTAATTAATTTTATAAGAGGTCTTGAATCCGATTCTTAGTGACTTTGGTATAAATTAATTATGAATTAATTTATTAAAAGTTACAAGTTCTATTTCAAAATATAATATGAATTAATTTTGAATTAATTATATTATATGGGGCAAAAGTTTAATTATAATAAGATTAGGGTCAATATTAATATTGATTAATTAAAACCCTAATTGTTTGCGTATAAAGAGAAAAAGTTTCTTTTCTATATCTAGGGTTTTTGGTTGTTGTTTATGTTTTTGAAAAACAATAAGAGAAAAAAAAAATTTCAACAAATACAAATAACAAGAATTTGTGTCTTTTTTCTTTGTATAACCAAAAATCAAACACTCATCTCTTATAATCATTGATTTAATTTGATTTTTTTTAGAAAGAAATCAAAAAGTACGTGAGCACAATTCTATATAATTGTGCCCACTCACTTGTTTCTTGGTTTCGAGATATATCAAGGAAGGTAAGGTGGTGAGCAATCCACAGAGATCAATACAGAAGGTAAAAATTTGATTTTTATTTATTTATTTTATTTTATTTCATTGTTTTATGAATCTTGGGTTTTTGAGTTTTCTAAAAAGTTTTTGAAACTCAATGTTCTGCAAAATCCTTAATTGTATGAAAAACAAATTGTTGATTTTTGTTTTTTCAAGCCATCAATTGGTATCAAAGCCAAGGTTTCAATAAAACAATGAATTTTTAAAATAATATGTTTATATTGATTATGTATGTCAATGAGTAGGCACTATTATTTTAATTTGATGATTGATATGCATATTTTATATTCATGTTTGATGAATGGGATTGCATGGTGTGATTGTTAATTGTATGGTTCTTTGGTTAAATAATTCAATTGATATGTAAGCTGTTTGTGGCAATTTTTACAATATGTAAGCCGTTTGTGGAAATTTTTTTTTTCGTTGTAATTCAATATTTTTAGGCTTTATTTTTTTTTTAAAATGTAAAGCTAAAGATTGATGTCAATGGGTTGATTTGCTGTGCCAGAATTATGATTTGAAACTGATGATTACTTTAATTATGTTGAAAACGGTTGGTTTTATTTAATTGTATTTAAAACTACTATTTAAAACATAATTAATAGTATTAAAATGGATGGTTAATGCGGCAGTTTTGAATGATATAATTATGATTTGAAACGGAAAATTATTTTGAAAACGGCTGGTTTTATTTAATTGTATTTAAAACTACCGTTTAAAATATAATTAATTGCATTGAAATGGATTATTAATGCGGCAGTTTTGAATGGTATAATTATGATTCGAAACAGAAAATTATTTTGAAAATGGCTAGTTTTATTTAATTGTATTTAAAACTACCGTTTAAAATATAATTAATTGCATTGAAATGGATTATTAATGCGGCTGTTTTGAACGGTCCAATAAGACATTTATTATGAATAAATGTATGCGCATTAGATGCGTTGCACATTAGATGTGCAAACAAACAAAATTATAATATTAAAAAAAGAGCACATGTGTGTTTTGCATTGCACTAGAAGTGCAATTGTTGCATATAGTGCATGTTTATGCATGACATGCTTATGCATGTGACACTTTGCAATTTTTATTTATTTATTTATTATTATTATTTTTAAACAGCCCCTAGAATTATGTGTTTCATATTTTCAGGGTTTCCATTTCAATTGTAACACTATTGAAAATGTCCATTTGATTGGATAATTTTCTTGGATCCATAAATCAAGAAATGAGCTTTTCTAGTCTAATCTATTTGATAGAATTTCTTGATAATTAAATTAGGTTTAATTATAAGCCCATGAAGACCTTGAAAATCTTGAAGACCATGAAGACTACAAGTGAAGGCCAAGGAATGCCTTGGTTAATTTTTGTAATCTTAAAATTAGATGTAGGTCATTAAAACCAAAGAACCCGATCATACACATGTTATTTATTTATTTTTTTTATTTTCATGAGATGAATGGATAAATATATATAACATGTACATGCATTAAAAATATGTCATATAGAATCATGAAGTGTCTACTCACTACATTATAACATGACATGCATCGTATGTATTATTTTTATTTTGCTATTAAAATTGTTTATTAGTATAAATATAAAAATATTACATGGAATGCCTTTAAAATAATTTGAATTGATTTTAATAGAAAATCATAGGTTTCAAATTAGAAATTTGATTTCAATAATTGGCATTCATAATGTGGATTAGATTTTAATTAGTTAAAATCGGATGATTTCATATTAAATCTAGTCTTTATAATTTTGATTATTTTGATTAGATTTATAAATTGAATTAGATTTTTAAGTGTTAAAAATCCGGTAATTCATTAGATTGATAAATTAAATTAGATTTTTAAATGTTAAAAATCTGATAATTTATTTAGTGTTAATAAGTTTCGAACTCTAATAACACACAAATTCCTAGTAATTTAGATTATCTTTTTAGCCATTAATAATCTAAATCAATGACTAGGAAAATTATAATAGAAATCCCTAACTCGATAATAGTGAGTGGGAGAGGGATATATGACAATATATCCCGCGATCTCCATCATTCAACACCGTAAAACTTAAATGGCGCCTCGAGACGGCTTTGTTATCGTCCCCCTACGGATGGTGTCCATTTAGGTTGATCAAGGTTGACTTCCTAACGAATAGGAATTCTAGATGTATCTTGTGATTGACCTACCCTACGGTGGCAATTTTCGAGTTAAGTCTATAGACTCCGAAATGATGGGTTACACTCATAAAGGAAATAATTAATTGTTAATTATTTTTCCTGACCGAAATACAGTAGTCAAATAATATATGAAAAAGAGTTTTCTGTTATATTATTTGATTGAGAATGTCTTAGTCTAACATACAAATATTTGACCTACCCTACGGCGGCACCTATTTGTGGCATGTTAGATTATCGAGGCATAATAATTAATTTTAGGGATTTTGATAAATTCATTATTCCTGGATCATACATCACGTTTAATTTTGTGTCAAAATTACATGGTATTAAATTTTGCAAATTGATATTAAATGAATTCCATTTTATTTATTTTCAGCAATGATATCTCCGTTGATTTCTATTCTTGCTAATGATGGGAAAATTATGTCAAATGGAAAAGTAATATGAACGCAGTCCTCGTCTGTGAGGACCTTAAGTTTGTCACGACTCAACCTTGTCCTCCTCAGCCAACAGATAATGCTGGATGTGCTGTGCGTGAGGCCTATCAAAAATGGGTCACAACTGATGAAAAGACTTGCAGCTACTTGTTAGCAGGGATGTCTGAGGTGCTTGCTACCAAGCACGAGTCAATGACAACAGCAACTTAGATGCTAGAGTCATTGCAGGGCATGTTTGGGCAACCTTCTGAGCAGCAACGGCACAAAGCTGTTTGTGCTGTGACGACTGCTAAGATGAAGGAGGGTATATCTGTTCGAGAGCATGTTTTGAAAATGATGACCCATTTTAACACAACTGAAAGCCATGAAGGGGCAATAAACGAATGTAGCCAAGTGAGTATGATCTTGGAAACTCTTCCAAAGAGTTTCATGCAATTCAAGAGTAACTATGTTATGAACAAGTTGACTTACTCACTTACACAGTTACTTAATGAGCTTACTACTTATGATTCAATGAATAAGGATAAGAGTAAGTCTGGTGAAGCAAACGTTGCTGAAGATTTGCTGAGTCTTCTTCTTCTGCTAAAAACAAGAGGAAGAGAAATACCAAAAAGGCTACAGCTAAGCCCAAAACACAAGCTACCAAGAAGGAGAACAAAAAGAGCTCCAAGGCCACCAAGCCCAAAGGAAAGTGTTTCCATTATGGTGTGGATAGGCATTAGAAGAGGAATTGTCCTAAGTACCTCAATGAGCTCAAAGAGAAGAAGATGAAAGGTAAATATGATTTACTAGTCATTGAATCTTGTTTAGTGGAGGATGATTCATCCACTTGGATAATTGATTCAGGAGCCACTAATCATGTTTGTTATTCTTTGCAGTTGATTGACTCTTATAGGCAGCTTGGTGAGGGCGAGTTCAACATGCGAGTCGGGACTGGGGAAGTCGTTTCAGCAAAGGCAGTAGGAGAAGTTAGACTTCATTTCAATAATAATTGTTTCATCATACTGAACAATGTTTATTATATTCCAGGTTTTAAAAGAAATTTGATTTCTGTATCCAAACTTTTGGAATTTAATTATTCTGTTTCTTTTTATAATAAATCAGTTATTATTTCTAGAAATGGTTTGAAAATTTGTTCAGGGATACAAGAAAACAATTTATATGTGTTAAGACCGTTAATGCATAACCCACTATTTAATATTGAAATGTTTAAGGTTGAAAAACCAAAAACAAAACGACAAAAGATTTCTCAAAATGATGACACATATCTTTGGCATTTAAGACTTGGTCATATTAACCTTGACAGATTAGATAGACTGGTAAAGGGCGGACATTTAAGTGAGTTAAAGATTGGCACTTTACCTGTTTGTGAATCATGTTTAGAAGGTAAAATGACCAAAATACCTTTTACTAGTAAAGGGCCTAGAGCTAAGAAACCACTAGAGCTTATACATTCGGACGTTTGCGGTCCTATGAATGTTAAAGTTAGAGGCGGTTATGAATATTTCGTCACCTTTATTGACGATTATTCTAGATATGGGTATGTTTACCTGATGCAACGGAAGTCAGAAACTTTTGAAAAGTTTAAACAATTTCGAGCTGAAGTTGAAAATCAATTAGGTAAAACATTAAAAACTTTACAATCGGATCATGGAGGTGAGTATCTCGATACAAAGTTTGAGGATTACTTAATTGAGCATGGGATTCTATCCCAACTGACTGCTCTTGGAACACCCCAACAGAACGGTGTTGCAGAAAGGAGAAATCGGACCCTTTTGGACATGATGAGATCTATGTTTAGTTACTCATCATTACCTGGTTCATTCTGGGGATATGCATTACAAACTGCAATGTATATTTTGAATGTTGTACAATCTAAGTCAGTTCCAAAGACACCTTTGGAGTTGTGGAATGGTCGTAAAGCTAGTTTACGACATTTTCACATTTGGGGTTGTCCAGCACATGTGCTGAAGAACAAGACTAGGAAGCTGGAACCACATTCAAAAGTTTGCCTATTTGTAGGTTATCCTAGAGAGACTAGGGGCGGACTCTTTTATAGTCCTGAAGAAAACAAAGTGTTTATATTAACAAACACTACATTTCTTGAAGAAAACTATATAAGAGAGTACAAACCTTGAAGTAAAGTTGTACTAGAGGAATAACTTCCTGGTTCGACCAGTACCCCGTCAACAATAGTTGTTGACAAAGACATAATTCAGACCACATCTGAACGTTAGACAGATTCTCATCAGAATCATCTACCACCTCGTCGTAGTGGGAGGGTTATTAGACACCAGTCCGCTACAGAAAGATCGGAAAGGCATAGATTGCTATCTCTGATGAGAGTGTAGATGATCCATTGACATACCATGATGCAATGGAGGATTCTAATAAAGAAGAATGGCTTAAAGCAATGAATCTCGAGATGGAGTCTATGTACTCTAACTCTATCTGGGAACTTGTAGATCAACCAGATGGGATAAAACCCATAGGTTGCAAGTGGATGTACAAAAGGAAGAGAGGAGTGGATGGAAAGGTAGAAACCTTCAAAGCTAGACTAGTGGTAAAGAGTTATACTCAGAAAGAGGGAGTTGACTATGAGGAAACTTTCTCGCCAGTAGCTATGCTTAAGTTTATTCGGATTCTTCTCTCCATTACTGCATGTCTCGATTATGAGATTTGACAAATAGACGTCAAGACTGCATTTTGAATGGTAATCTTGATGAAAGTATCTATATGGTACAACCAGAGGGATTTGTATCCCAAGGTCAAGAGCAAAAGGTTTGCAAGTTGCAAAGGTCCATTTATGGACTTAAACAAGCATCTCGATCTTGGAACATAAGGTTTGATACTTCGATCAAATCTTATGGTTTTGAGCAAAATCTTGATGAGCCTTGTGTATACAAACAGATTATCAATAAGAAAGTGGTTTTCCTTGTACTTTACGTTGACGATATTCTACTCATTAGAAATGATATAGGAATATTATTACACGTAAAAAAACTGTCTCACTAGCCAATTCCAAATGAAATATTTGGGAGAAGTAAGTTATGTCCTTGGAATCTAAATAATACGGGATCGTAAGAACAAACTATTAGCGCTGTCTCAGGCATCATATATCGATAAGATTCTCGTGCAATTTTCGATGCAGAACTCTAAGAAAGGTCATTTACCTTCTCGTCATAGAGTTCATTTGTCTAAGGAACAGTGTCCTAAGACACCTCAACAAATTGAGGATATGAGACGGATTCTCTATGCCCCTGCAGTAGGCAGTCTCATGTATGCTATATTATGCACGAGACCGGATATATATTATTCAGTGGGAATAGTTAGTCGTTATCAATCTAATCCAGGATTTGATCATTGGGTGGCTGTAAAGCATATTCTCAAGTATCTTCGGAGAACGAGAAACTATATGCTAGTATATTCTGAAGAGGATTTGATCCCATTAGGATATACAGATTCTGATTTTCAGTCGGACAAAGATTCTAGGAAATCTACGTCCGGATCAGTATTTACCCTTGGTAGTGGAGCCATTGCATGGAGGAGTGTTAAGCAATCATGCATTGCTGACTCCACTATGGAAGCCGAATATGTAGCAGCTTGTGAAGCAGCTAAAGAAGCGGTATGGCTACGTAAATTCTTGGCTGATTTGGAAGTTGTTCCAGACATGGATAAACCACTCACCTTTTATTGTGACAATAGTGGTGCAGTGGCCAATTCCAAAGAACCAAGAAGTCATAAACGAGGGAAGCATATAGAGAGGAAATATCATCTTATTAAGGAGATCGTACGAAGGGGAGATGTAAAAGTGATGAAGATTGCATCACAAGACAACCTTGCTGATCCGTTTACGATGACCTTAACGGCTAAAGTATTTGAAGGTCATCTAGAGGGTCTAAGATTACGAGATATGTCTCATCTGCTCTAGGGCTAGTGGGAGATTGTTAGGGTTTCTGCCCTAAGAGCTTGTAATATTGTAAATGGTTTTATAAATTTTTAATAAAGTATTCATTTAATTCAATTTATATATTTTGCAAAAATCGTATATATCATGAGAAACATCATTGATTACTGATGTAATTTCAAACTAAGTGTATAAGTGTTATATATAGGTGGATTTAGTTTGAGATAAGTAATTTAAAGAGTCCGTATAAAACAAACGAAGCTGGGTACTTCATTTGTGGTAAATCTACAGCTGAGGTCCCTTTCGTATTTGATACGATAGTCTTATCCAAGACTGTTCATATGGTGACATGGAAATGGAGGCACCTTATATAATAAAGATTATATAGGATTAGGCCATGATAAATATAAGTCTCTAAATAATATCCGTTAATCTTAGAGATGTATATTTATCAACCAGATGATCATATATGAATTGATCTTAATTCTGAGTATATTATGAACTCCTGCTTGTTAAGTTATTTCCTTTGATTTACATGGGTGAGATCGGTGTAGATATCCAATCAATAACTTCATACTTTGGGGATATGATTTAGTAAGTAGCTGGGAACATTCTATACAATAGTGGAATCTACTCCTTCTTGCGAGAAGTAGAAAAGTAGTTTCCTTAAGGGTTGATTCAGGTCTTGAACAATAAGAGCGCTCAACTTTCTATTTATATGTAAACAGAAAGATAAATTCATAAGTTGTTATGAATATATTGTTCATTAGAGAATCAATGGTACTTAAGGATCAAGAAATAATTAGAGAGGTAAAACGGACATTTGACCTTGCTCTAATTATGAACTATTTGTGGAGGGTCAAATCATATGTAGTGATTAAATCAATGGACATTGAAAAATTTCAGATTGTATAAAAATATTTATAGTTTTGAGAGTGCAATCTTAAGTTTTTAGTGGAGTAACTTTAAGATTAATAATAGTGAATTATTTAATTAAAAAGTTTAATTAATAATTTCGATATTATTGGAGCTCAAAACTGTAGCTCCATCGGGTCCCCTTGATAGCTCATTTTACTATAAGAAACATGTATATAGAATATTGTAATTGGATCGTCCAATTACAGGTGTTACATAAGTAACAAAAATTTGTGTTCACTTGGTATTTGAATAATATTGATTATTCAAATTATTTAATTATTAATTATGAATTAATAATTATTTAATTAATTTTATAAGAGGTCTTGAATCCGATTCTTAGTGACTTTGATATAAATTAATTATGAATTAATTTATTAAAAGTTACAAGTTCTATTTCAAAATATAATATGAATTAATTTTGAATTAATTATATTATATGGGGCAAAAGTTTAATTATAATAAGATTAGGGTCAATATTAATATTGATTAATTAAAATCCTAATTGTTTGCCTATAAAAAGAAAAAGTTTATTTTCTACATCTAGGGTTTTTGGTTGTTGTTTATGTTTTTGAAAAACAATAAGAGAAAAAAAAAAGTTTTTTTTTTTTTCAACAAATACAAAGAACAAGAATTTGTGTCTTTGTTCTTTGTATAACCAAAAATCAAACACTCACCTCTTATAATCATTGATTTAATTTTATTTTTTTTAAAAAGAAATCAAAAAGTAATTGAGCACAATTCTATATAATTGTGCCCACTCACTTATTTCTTGGTTTCGAGATATATCAAGGAAGGCAAGGTAGTGAGCAATCCATAGAGATCAATACAGAAGGTAAAAATCTGATTTTTATTTATTTATATTATTTTATTTAATTGTTTTATGAATCTTGGGTTCTTGAGTTTTCTAAATAGTTTTTGAAACTCAATGTTCCGCAAAATCCTTAATTTTATGAAAAACAAATTATTGATTTTTGTTTTTTCAAGCCATCATTAACACCATAAAAACACATCACACCATTCAAGAAGTTTCTTTCATTTTTTAGACTTGAAAACCAAGAATCATGTAAATTTACTAAACAAATTTGACATGCAATAACCCATGAAAACCCACCACAAAATCATGTTACTAATTTGCATCCAAGAACCCATGAAATCACTATAAAATCAATTTACCTACAAGCTTTGGAACCACCTCCTTCTTCCTTTCTTTTTCTTTCCCTTTTCTTTCTCTTTTTCTTTTTCTTTCTTCTTCTTCCCTCACGGTTTTCTTTTTTTTTTTTTTTCCTTTGCTGCCCGTGTTCTACTGGTTTGCTTGTATTTGGTTTGACCTGTTCAACACATCAATATATATATATATCAACCAACATCTCATTTTCTCTTCTTATCTTTTTCTTTTTCTCTTATTTTTATATTTTTCTTCCATGCTTATTTCTTCTTATTTATTTCCTTTGTTTTGACCGACTTACATCCTTACACTTCACGCCACTCACTTTTGTTTCATCTTTTTGGTGCAAAATTTCATTTTGTACCCTTACTTTTTGGTTGGCATATTACCTTTCCAACCCTTGACTATTATTTAATCCAAAAGTCAACTTTTACATGTGTGACCACTTGATTTATTCTCCTTCATAACTCACCAATCCACTCACCGTTAATATAATCAAACTTAATATGGGTCATACTTGCCAAAAAGTCCATTTTGCCCTTAATGTATTAATTTCACATTCTTACTTAAATAAATTTCAAAAATATTCTATGATCATTCAACCATCAAATTGACTATGTAATACTCTAATTGGGCGTCTTATCTCTCAATTTCATGTTTTAAAAAAATTCAAAGGGATGTGAAATCATTAATATCCATTATTCTCCAAAAAAGGCATTTCTATTCAATAACCTTCGGAGCTCTTAAAGTCTACTCAAATGAACTAATTTTTAACTCGTTTCAGTTTCATTAGACTCTATTACTCATTCTAGAAAATTTCTATTTTTCGAGGTCTATCTCATAAAATCACTATTCATTTCATCACTATTGATCCGAAAAATGTTATTTATCATAGAAAAAGAATTTCTGGGTTTTACAATTCACCTCTCCTTATAAAAATTTCGTCCTCAGAATTTAAATAATGTACGAAATTTAAACAAATGTACTTGTCTCAAATAAATGAAGGTACTGCGTACGCATCTGTCCTTCAAATTCCCATGTAGGTTCTTCTTTTGCATGATTCCTCCACATAACTTTAACCAATAGAATGATCTTGTTGCGTAGAACTTGATCTTTACGGTCAAGAATCTGAATCGGTTCCTTTTCATGAGTCAATTTTTCCTTTAATTCCACTGGTTGTTCCTTTAACACATGTGAAGGATCTGCTGCCTACTTACAGAGCATGGAAACATGGAACACATCATGGATCTTGGCTAATCCTAGTGGCAACTTCAGACGGTACGCTACTTCCCCAATTCTTTCAATAATTTCATATGGCTCAATGTATCATAGGCTTAATTTCCCATGTTTACCGAATCTTAACACCCCTTTCCATTGCGATACTTGGAGGAACACTCAATCGCCCACCTTGAATTCTAGGTCCCTTTTTTGGTTGCCTGCATAACTCTTCTGTCAATCATTAGCCACCTTTAACCTATCCCTGATAGCCTTCACTTTCTCTGAAGTAATCTGGACAAGCTTGGGACTTATCAACTTTCTCTCACCTACCTCATCCTAATACACTGAGGTCCTGCATTTTCTTCCATAAAGAGCCTCATAAGGCGTCATGCCAATGCTAGCCTGATAGCTATTGTTGTATGCGAACTCTATCAGAGGTAAGTATGTGTCCCAACTTCCCTTGAATTCTATTACACAAGCTTTAAGTATATCTTTCAACATTTGAATAGTGCGTTTCAATTGGCCATCCGTCTGTGGATAGAACACTGTACTGAAATTCAATTTGGTGCCTAGAGCTTTTTGTAGACTTAGCCAAAACTGGGAAGTGAATCTGGGATCCCTATCTGAGACTATGAAAATGGGTGTACCATGTAACCGCACGATCTCATTTATGTACAATTGGGCTAACTTCTCCAATGAATAATTGTTCTTGATTGGTAGGAAATGGGGGGATTTCGCCAATCTATCCATAATCACCCATATCGCGTCATGGCCACTCTAGCTACATGGGCATCCTACCACAAAATCCATTATGATTTTCTCCCATTTCCACTCAAGGATGGGAAGTGGATGCAGCAGTCTTGCCGGTTTTTGATGTTCAGCTTTTACTTGCTAGCAGGTCAAACACCTAGAGACAAATTTTGCTATATCTTTCTTCATTCCCTTTCACCAATAATGTTCTTTCAGGATGTGGTACATTTTTTATGCTCCCCGGATGCATAGCATAAGCTGATGCATGCACCTCTTCCAAGATTTCTTTCTTCAATTCACCAACATCTGGTACACACAATCTTTTACCCAAAACCATTGTCCCATCATCCTTTAGTGAGAAGTCTTTTCGTGGGTCAAATTCGATTTTACTCTTTAGTTTAATCAGGTTCGGGTCTTGAGGCTGTAATTCTCTTCTTCTATCCACCAAGATAGGGCAAGCATGAAATTTGGCTAACAATGCCCCTAAACCTGTCATCCCTAATTACACTCCTGGTGCTATTAAATCTATCAATAACGGAAGATATACAGCCTTCAAGTGTGCAATTGAACCTATAAGCTTCCTGCTTAAAGCATCAGCGACCACATTCGCCTTTCTGGGATGGTACTCAATGGTACAACCATAACCTTTAAGGAGCTCTATTGACAAGCCTCATTCCTTAGGCGACCTGCCAGCAACCTCACGGTAGCCCTCTAATGGATATCTAATCCGGTTGGAAAGTTTTCGTAAAGCTAAGCCATCTACTTTTTTAAATCTTTCTGTACTTTACTAAACTTTCTTTAAATTGCGGGAACATGGAAAAATTTTTCTTTTTCTTTGCTTTTTGTTTCAATCATTTACAAACGAATTTAAGAAAATTCGGACAACATAACGACTATTTTTTAACATGCCGCTCTACAAAAGTTTCAAAAATACTTTTAAACACTTCTATAACAAATCAATTCTCAACTTCTGGGCCTTAAGCTCTAAAATCATTTTCTACAATTCAATCACAATCATGCTTTTAATTATTATAAACTCAAAATCATTTTATTAAAACTAAAATTTCAATATAAATTTTAAAATATTATTTACAATATATATACATTAAAATTCTTTATAAGTATATACATTCATAAAACATAGTATCTCAATAAGCATCATGTCAAAGCTGGCCCACCTAGTCCGGTGTAGGAGATCTAGTATTACGGGTACTTAATCCTACACCTGGGGAGGTTTTTCAAATCAAAATAGAAAAGGTGAGCTAATTGAGCTCAGTGAGTGGTGAATAATCTTTCTCTACTAAAATTTATTTTTCTAAAATACTTCCCAAAATTTTAAAGGAGATTTCTAAGTAACTTGCTAAAATCACATATCTTCTTAACTAAATTCATGAAACTCATATGCATAGATAAAAACATAATAAAAGCACATATCTACTATTGAATACATAAAAGATATAATATACTAAAACATTTTATTTCTTATTAATTCATAAAATCTATAAATCGCTGAAAATGAAATCAATTTTCTATAATCGTGCCAAGCATAAACTATAAAAGCTTTTTTCGTAATAGCTAGAAAATACACAAAGTATAAAATACTAAATTCTCATCAAACTTTAAAATCTATAAATGCTTTTGTTTGGCTTCTTTTCTAAAATGCATCAATTGGACCCAAGGAAGCTATAAACTCACATTACGACTAAACTAGCACCATACGATGTGAGTGAAATCTAGTCACATGCCGACTAAACTAGTGTCGAGCAATGTGACATCACGTGGCAACTAAACTAACGCTGCTCACCGTGACTTTAAAACAGCTCCTACCACCACAAAGTGAAATTCTACATCGTATAATGTAGTGTGAGATATCACCCTATATGTGTGGAGGCGACTCGACAGACTCATCCCAACTTTGATAACTCTGGGTGGAACGAGCCATTTATTCCCCCAATACTAGTGACACGCCCCCTAATACTTGCCACATACACATAGGGCTCTATGATTGGTTCTTTAAATTTCCTTTTTATATCTTTTCCATCAATTCCACATTTTCTAGTATGGGTGGTCCATTGGCCTTTGAAAACTTTCTTTTACTTTTTGAAATGCTAAAATCATTTTCTTTCGCTTGAAAATACTAAAAACTTTCTCTTTTGCTTTTGAAAATACTAAAATCATTTTCTTTAGTTTCGAAATACTCAAATCTCATCAAGTATTAAAATCTATTAATACTTTTACTCGGTATATAAAAAGTACTTGCGAACTAACATCTTTAAGATACTTGAAATCATGAATATTAAAACATGAAAACGTGATACATTTAATTGAATGACTAGAAACATTGCTCATATCACATACTTTAAAATGTGTAAAAATAAAAGCATGCTTTTCACTTTATCCACAAGAATAACTATAATACTTGAATTGGAATCAAATTGCAATTTACTAAAATTTATCACTCACCAAGTAGATTAATCAAATATAATCAATAAAACTCATAAAAATAGTTTTAAAAATAACCACTCACAACTTTCTTTTCCAGCACTTGAACAATCTCTTAAAGGTTCCGTTTGTGCTTCTGCCTTCCCTACAAGCCATACATTAATATAAAATTTATTATAACTACCACTTAAACCATCCTTAACAGCTTATGTACAATACTATCTCATTCTTGACTCATCTTTAGATTAACATCCTAACATCCAATTTTCTTGATTTCTTTTACATAATTACGCTCAAACATCTACTAAACATCAATAAAACATATAAGAACAATCAAGTGGCAATTGCACACCTACTTTCATGGCACAGCCAAGTACTAACCCATGACTTCCTATTCCATTTTCTTTCATTCCTTGGAATACCAATCAACTTAAATTTTTGCCAAAACATAATAAAACCATATTTCACATTAAGATAACTCAAGGTCATGCACAAACTTGACTTGCCCACACATTAGTATGCATGACCATCCATTCCTTCATTTGATTTCCTTTCCATTTCACATTAATTCCATCATCCACACATCACATTTGATCAATCAACCCATCAAAACCATTCAAAAGCCATAATCTAACAAAATTACATAGTTATGGCCGAACACACCGTTAAGCCTATCAACTTCATTTTCTTACATTCTTTTTTATTCCAAATCACTTCAATTTTATATCAACACATCATACAACTCATTCAAGAATCAAAATCAACATAACACATACATATGCATAACTTGACCCTACACTAGTAAACAACCTAAATCTTCATACATTTGATTTTTCTTCTAATAAATCATCTCAATATCATATAATTTCGCACATAAACTCACCCATAACTCAAAAGGCATTCAATTACACCATAATTCTCATATTAGCCACATACTAGTATATAACACAACAACTCATTCTATTCATTTTCTTCAATTCTAATCACATCAATTTCATCTAAAATACTCCAATAATCATTCAAAAATCAAACATCCAACCAATTGAACTTACTTAGAAAAATTACGCCAAATTCCCACTTTGCCCACATACTAATATATACACAACTAATGCATTCTCTTCATTCTGAGTTCAAAAATCATATCCAAATGAATCAATTAAACATCGATAAATCAACTAAAGCCTTAAAATCATAATCCATTAAATTTCATAGCATTATGGTATAAAACCCTAAACATACCTTACTAATTTTCCTTGATCACAACTCATTAAAGTTCCCTTTGCTTTCTGATCTTAATTTGAAGTTAATCAACTCGTAAATATACCATAAATTTTATCAATAACTTAATTGATCATAAATTCTAAAAAAAAACACATCGAACTAACCATAAAATTTACTCACTAACAAACAACTTCTCTTCACTTTTCTATGGCTATTTTTTTGATGAAAACAAGGAGAAGAGAATGATGGAAACACCTTCGAACCTCCTCCTCTTCCTCTTCTTCTTCTTCTGTCTTCTTCTTCTTTCTTTTTCCTTTTCTTCTCACAGTTTTTTCTTTCTTTTCTATTTCTTCCTTTGGTTTTTGCTTCTTGACCGACCCCCCTTCTCCTCTCAACTATTTAATGACTCCTCATATATATGGCCTTCAAAATTATCAATTTGTCCTTTAAAAATGTCAAAATATCAATTTAACGCCTTTACTTTTCATAAAATTACCAAATTGCCATCCATTAGAAAGTTGACAAGTGTCCTTATCCTTATCTCTTTGCCAAGTGTCACATTTCTATGGGTTGCTTGTTTGACTTGTCTTCTTTTAGTCCTATATGCTTATCTCTTTCAATTCGAGCTTTCCGAAACGTCCAGAGTTAGCTTTTTCGGTATTTTTTTTTTGAATTTTTAGCAAAATTCTTCGAGGCCTATATTTGGACTACATGCATACTCCAAGTAGTCTTCGTGACTTTTAAAAGTTATTCTATGCTCCTTTTTGGCCCTCCGTAAATCACTAAATCATCTCTAGCGATTTCTGAATTGATTTCTTTTCAATCCGAATTTCTTTCGGAAGTGTCATTTGGGTTTCTAAGGTACTTCTTGAGCATTTAATACTCATTTTGACACTTTTGTAAATTTTCAAAAATTTTTCGAAAATCCTTCCGAAATTCTGGTTGGGTTCTAAACTATTTCCATTTCTCTCTAAATAAATTTCAAAAATATTCCTTGGTCACCTAATCATCAAATTGAACATGTAATACTCTAATTGGGTGTCTTAACACTTAATCCTCTGCTTCAAAAAATTCAAACGGAGTTTAGATCAACAATATTCACCCTTCCATCCGTAAGGATATTTTCATTAAATCACATTTGAAGCCCTTAAACACTGTCAAAATGGATTCATTTTCACTCCGTTTCAATTTCATTATACCCTAATACCTATTCCGAAACTTGTAATTCACTTAGTCCATTTTTCAGAAAAATTACTATTCATCCAGCAATACCATTCATCCGGATATATTAGTCATTTGAAAATACTATTCATCTGAAAGTACTATTCGTTCGAAAATAATATTCCTCTGAAAACACTATTCCTATAAAAATACTATTCCTTCTAAAATACTATTCATGAAATTTCGGGGCTTATATCTAGCCATCTCCTCTGCCTCATATTCAGCTCTTTCTGAGTAAATAGGCTCTTTTGGTAGGTGAAAATTCGGAAAGGGACTCCATATAGATAATGCCTCCATATTCTCAAGGCAAACACCATAACTACCAACTCTACGTCATGTGTTAGGTAATTCTATTCATGTTTCTTCAATTATCTAGAAGCATATGCGACTACTTTATCGTGCTGCATTAACATACAACCCAAGCCTTACTTAGAGGTATCACTGTACACTATGAAACCGTCCTTTTTGGTTGGAATTGTGAGTACAAGAGTCATAGTCAATCTTTTCCTTAATTCCTTAAAGCTTCTTTGGCACACATCTGACTACACGAACTTTTCTTCCTTTCGAGATAGCTTGGAAAATCCCTCTACAAATTTCCTATAATAGCCAGCTAAACCCAGAAAGCTTATGACTTCTATCACATTGGTGAGTTGTCTCCAGTTTACTATTGCTTTAATTTTTTGGGGATCTACTGAAATTTCTTCTATGGAAATTACATGCCCCAGGAATGCCATCTGATTTAGCCAAAATTGGCACTTACTCAACTTAGCATACAGTCGATGCTCCCTTAATGTCTGTAGCACAGTTTTAAGGTGCTCTACATGCTCCTCCCGACTGCCCGAGTACACCGATATATTATCTATGAATACAATCACGAACTTATAAAGGTAAGGCCGAAAAAGCCTATTCATCAAATTTATGAACGTTGTAAGGGCATTGGTCAATCCGAAAGGCATGACCAGAAATTCATAATGCTTGTATCGCGTCCTAAAGGTAGTCTTGGGTACATCCTCCCCATGGATTTTCAATTGATGGTAGTATGATCTCAAATCAATCTTGGAGAACACTCTGGATACCTAAAGTTGATCAAATAAATCGTCTATTCTTGGAAGCGGGTACTGATTATGCATAGTGACTTTATTCAGCAATTTATAATCAATACACAACCTCATGCTTCCATCTTTTTTCTTCACAAATAACACTGGTGCTCCCTAAGGTGAGGTATTTGGCCTAACAAAACCCTTATTTACCAACTCCTCTATCTGTACTTTCAATTCTTTCAACTTTGAAGGAGCCATCCTATAGGGTGCTTTTGAGATTGGTTGTGTTCCAGGAACCAATTCTATTTCAAATTCGATCTCCCGATCAGATGGTAAAGCAGGAAGATCCTCTAGGAACACATCAGAGAAATCTTTAACCACCGGGATGATAGGCCCCTTTCCTTAGGTAGCCTGTCGGCAACCTCACGGTAGCCTCTAGCAAATATCTGATCCCTCTGAAAGGTTTCTGTGAAGTTAAACCGTTTATCTTTTCAAAGCTTTTTAAACTCTCTTTTATGTATAGAAACATGTGGAATTTTTTTTTTTCACATTTATAGATTAGTTTTATAAAAATTTAGGCAACATAACGGTTGTTTTTCTAACAGTGCCACCCCGCAAATTTTATAGAAATTGTATACACTTCTAAATTCAAACATTTCCCCCAAACTTCTGGGCCTCTAGCCCTTGTTTTCTCAAATCACAAGCAACCACAAACATACCACATTTTTAAAGATAAATCAAAATACATTGAAACATCAAGTACGCACATATTCACACATTTCAGCCAAAGAGTTATAAAAATTATATTCTTTTTACATTTCAAATCATAAGAAAAACTTATATTCATTTATACAAATCACAAAACCATAGGGAATTTACGCAATTATCAACACGTTAAAATCTTATGAATAGTCACATTAAATCTTATAATCATAGCAGCTCACGCACACGGTCCGTCTAGTCCTAGGTCTGAGTCTGACGTGACCCGATCCGGATACCTCTAGCTCTGATCCGGTAGGTCACGCTGGGCACCCTAAAGGATCCCTCTCATACCCGACTCGTCGGGCTAAGCAAAACCTGTGGAGCGAACTCTAAACTCTCTAATACTTTCTAAAACATCGTTGAGTTGGTTTTCTTTAAAATTTGAAAACACATAGAAATTTTTTTTCCATTCTTAAACTCATTTTCTAACAAAATTTCTGCAGCATAATAACTGCATTTTTGACATCCCGGAAAAGCCTGTTTACAAAAAAATCACACTTCGACTATTTTTCAGCACCAACCCAACTTCTGATTGCCCGTAGGCTTGAAAAATGCATTTGATTTTCAATTCTGCTCAATAAAATTCAAATCACAATTTAATAAACCACATTTAAATAAAAAATAATTTAAAAATAGCTACGAATGAATAATTATAAATTAAAATTATTTATACACTTTAAAAGAGATTTACATGAAAATATAATTAATGCAAAATCAACTACTCAAGATGTTGTCATGTCGCGCTGGCTCGCACACTGGAGGTAATTCTATTGCTTGGCTACCTACTGAGAGTACTTGAGGGGTTTTTGTATGAAAACAAAAAAATAATGAGCTAGAAGCTCAGTGAGTGATAATTATTTTTTCTTTGAAAATCTGATTTCAAAACGTCCTCATCGAAAAACGTTTGAAAACAATCTTTATTTTCTTTAACATTTCAAACTTTAATTTCTCAAACTTAATTTAACAAGAGAATTTATATATAAACGCAAGAATGCATTTAAAATTCAAAACTTGTAATTTAAATCATATATAGCTTGAATAAATAATCATAAAATCTCTTTTCTTTTCAAATTTATTTTTCTTTCAAAACCATTTCTTGATATCTTTCGAAAACACCATAGTATCCCTAACTCTAGGGCCACGTGGCGATTTTGAACTGACACCAACCATGACATCTTTGTTCTGAATTTTCCAGCACTAACTATAACACATGAAACACTACCCCACATCAGCAAAGACGACTCCACTGATAGACTCTGACACTTTTTCCCCCCAAGTTAGTGACTTATCCCTCACCACGACTGTGCCAACTGATGTAGAATAGATTGGCCAGGTCTAATCTAATTTGAAAATCTCTGAGGGTATACTAATGATTTTGAAAACACTTTTCGTTTCTTTTCTCAATTCAAACCGGAAAACTAATCTTTTTCTGAAATCTCATTTCAACAACTATACATATGAATATAAATCGAAATTCTCATCTCAAGCAAAACTCATGCTCATATCAATAGGCATTTAAAATGAATTCAAGGAATTACTTATCAAATCAAATTTAATAATTTGAAATACTTTTAAAACTCTTTAAATAAAAATTTACTCACAAAACGGATAACTGTTAATGGCACGTACATAGCCCTTACTCCTCTTGCCTTGATCCTTGAGGGCCCTCGTCACCTACGCAATATATGGATACGTAAATTTTCATTCGCGTCAACTACTGGAAGCTCAAAATAGCTAAAATTACATAATCGCCCTTCAAACTAGTTTATCGCGCGATTCAATTTCTCCTTAAATTTTTTATATTTTCTTGGTTTCCTAGGCTCCTAGTAGACATTAATCTACTTATTTCTCAACTCATTTTTACTCAAAATCAACCAACAAACAAATTGTATCAAAACCCACTTGAAATTTAACTCAATCACCAACGAAAAATCAACAAAAATATCAACTTCAAAACTTAAATAACTCACCCCTTTTGTAAGCCCTTTAATGTAATTTTACGGATGTTCCCGGAAATAGTCCCTAAATAATTATTAGAGACCCTAAATGGTCCATGGAAGCGCCTAAGGGTATAGGGAACCCTTAGAGATCAATTTAAACTTGATCAGAGATTAAACGGAAGGATAAAGTGGTGAACGAAATTAAGTAATTATTTAAGGTGATAAGGGACTAAATTAAAAATAAGTTTCAATAATTGTGGTCAAAGTAAAATTAAGTCAAAAGTCAAGGGAGGAGACTGAAATTTTTAAGGGATGTGACCATCATTTTTAGAGTTGTTTAGGAAGAAAAACATGAAGCAAAAAGATGAAATTGAATCACAAAAATCAGCATAGTGACTGTCATTGAAATCAAAAGCAAAATAGAAAGAAGATAGAAGAAGAAAAGAAGAAGAGAAGAAGAAGAAGAAGAAAAAGAGGATGGCGAGCTTGCTGCCATCACCAGACCAAGACCAGTGCCATGAAGCTCATCGAACCAACTGCGGATTAGATCGTCACCGAGCAGAAATCACGCGGGACCGCAGAGGCTAAGTCGAGTAGAACCAGATCTTGCTGTACGAGAACCAGACGACGATGTCGATTATCAGCTCAGCCGACCAGCCGAGGAGCTTGCCGAACCAAGCAAACCCGAAGACGAACTCCACCAAGACAGATCGAAGTCGAACCAGACCAGCCCAACGTCGCGCACAGGCTAGACCCAACCGGAGCAGAACCGGCAACGGCGAGCTGCCATCACGACCACCACGAAGACCCAACCCGAGAACAAGCCGATCCACGCCATTTTTAGCTACAACCGACACCCTTTTCAGCTCAAAACCAGTATTAAACATAATGAAACGGCAGCAGAAGCTACGAGTAGAAACCAAGATAGAACCGCATGAAAAAGAAAGGAGATCGGCCTAGAGAAAAAGAGCTCGCACGGAGCAGAAGAAAGAGGGAGGAGATCCAGCCGAACTAGTCCCTTTTCGCCACCAAAATAGTCCCAAAACGAGCTCAACGCGAAGAGGAAGAGGAGGATTTCGTGAGAAAGAAAAAGTGTAAAAGTTTTCAAAAGTGTTTTCGTTGAAGATTTTGTTAATGATTAAGTTGATTTCGAAGCGAAATTTGTTATGATTCATTATTGGTTGGTTTTGAGTGAAGAATAAGTTAAGAAATAAGTGGATTAATACCTATTGGGAGCTTAGGGAATCAAGAAAATAGTGAAAAGTTAAAGATAAAATGAATTGTGCAATAAACTAGTTTGAGGGGTGATTGTGTAATTTGACAATTTCGAGTTTCCATAAGTTGATGCGAACGAAAATTTACGTTTTCGTATGTTATGTAGGTGACGAGGTCGCTCGAGGATCGAGGCAAGAGGAGTAAGGGCTCTGCACGTGCCATTTTCAGTCATCATTTTTGTGAGTAAATTGATAAGTTTGATTTAATAAGTAACTGTTTGAGTTTATTTTAAATGCATGGATATGAACATGAATTTAGAGCTTGAAATGATGCTATTTTGTGCTTTTTCACTTACTAAAGCTATTTTAGTGTTTAATGCACTCAAAAAATAAGTTTTAGTGCTTATTGCACTCAAAAATCAGATTTTGGTACTTTATGCACCCAGAAAAGAGATTTGTGCTTTTGCACCAGAAAGTTAAAGCAAAAAGAAAGTTTTCAAAACCATAAGTATACCCTCAGAGATTTTCAGAGATTCCAGATTAGATTAGATCTGGCTGGTCTATCCCACATCAGTTGGCACAGTCCTGGGGAGGGATAAGTCACTAACTAGGGGTATAAGTGTCCGAGTCTATCAGTCGAGTCGCCATTACTGATGTGGGGTAGTATTTCACTTGTTATGGTTAGCGTTGGAAAATTTCGCACATAGCCGCGAGATGTCTCAGAGCATGCGAGCTATGGTTAGCACTGAAAAATTCCGCACATAGCTGCAAGACCCCAGATTTAAGGATACTATGGTAATTTTGAAAGATATCAGGAAACAGTTTTAAAAAGAAAAGCAGATTTGAGAGAAAAGAAATTTTGTAATTATTATTCAAGTTATTTATGATTAATAGTTACAAGTTTTGAATTTAAAAGTATGCTTGTATTTATATATAAATTCTCTTGTTTAAGTTGAGGTTTAAGAGATTTAAGTTTGAAATGCTTTAGAAACAAAGAATAGTTTTCCAACATTTTTCGAGGAGGGTGTTTAGAAAATCAGATTTTCAAAGAAAAGAAAAATTATCACTCACTGAGCTTCTAGCTCATTATTTTCTATTTTATATAAAAACCGCCTCAGGTACTCTCAGAAGGTAGCCGAGGAGTGACGTCACCTCCAGCAAGCAAGCTAGCGTGACATGACGATATTTTGAGTAGTTGACTTTGCATTAGTTATTTTCATGTAAATCTCTTTCAAAAGTGTATAAATGATTTGTAATTATTCGTTCGTAACTGTTTTTAAATCATTTTTAAATTAAATGCATGATTGAGGCCTACGAGCAATCAGAAGTTGGGTTGGTGATGGATTTTAATTGAAGTGTTGTTTTTTTTTGTAAACAAGGTTTTACGGAATGTCAAAAATGCAGCCATTATGCTGCCGAAATTTTGTTAGAAAAATGAGTTAAAAAAAAAAAATTCTACGCGTTTTCAATTTTTAAAGAAAATCAACCCAACGATATTTTAGAAAGTATCAGAGAATTTAGGATTCGCTCCATAGGTTTCGCTTAGCCCTACGAGTCGGGTCTTAAAGGGATCCGTTGGGATGTCCAGCGTGACCTACCGGATAAGAGCTAGAGGTATCCGGGTCTGGTCGCGTCACCTTTTCTTCCTCACGAGCTCATCCTCTTCCTCTTTGTTTTGGACTCGTTTTGGGTCTGATTTTTGGTTTGCATTTGAGGTCTCTTTTGGTGTGATTTCGAGCTGTTTTTGTTCGTGGAACAGTTGGGTTTTCTTCTTCCATTCCTCCTTCACATGATCTTTCTCTCCCTAGCTCGATCTCCCTTCTTCTCTTCTCGTTCTACCATCGATATGTGCATGCGCATCTGGTCTGGTTCATCTTCGTTTCTGCTCTATTTCGGTCACATTTACATTAGTTTTATGGCTAGAATACGTCGGGTCTTCGTGGTGGTTGTGGTGGTAGTTCGCCGTCGTCTGTTCTGCTCCAATCGAGTCTGGTGTGCATGGCGATAAAGTTTGGTTCATCGTCGATCTATCTTGGTAGGCTTCGAGTCATGGTTGAGCTGGGTTTTGTAGGTTGTGCGTGTCGGTAGTTCCTCATCGTTGTCGTCGTTGGTTTGGTTGGCATGCGGCAACAGGTCTGGTTTGCTTCGGGCTGCTCGGTTTGTGGCAAGATCGCGGCTGTGGTCGGCGAGCTTGGCGTCGGGCTGAGCTGGTCAAAGCTACTCGGTCAACTGGCGTCATCCTCTTCTTCTTCTTCTTCTTTCTTTTTCTTTTGGTTTGACCTCGGTGAAGTCTCTGGTTTCTCTTTTTGTTTTGTGATTCAACTTTTTGGCTTCATGTTTTCCTCCACAAACAACTCTAAAAATAACGGTCATGTCCCTTAAAAATTTTGTTCTCGTCCCTTGACTTTTAGCTAAATTTTACTTTTACCACAAATATCAAATCTTATCTTCAGTTTAGTCCCTTGTCACATTAAATAATTACTTGATTTCATTTACTATTTTACCCTTCCGATCATTCTCCGATCAAGTTTAAATCGATCTCTAAGGGTTCCCTATATCCTCAGGCGCTTCCATGGACCATTTAGGGTTTCTAATCGCTACATAAGGACTATTTCTTGGAAGCCTATAAAATTAACGTAGAGGGTTTATAGATTCCCTACTGCCGAACCACCCGTACCTATACCTGCCCCTGGATAGGTTTGTATTTATAAAACACAAAACAATAGGTGAGCTACACGAGCCCAGTGAGTGTCATGGGTTTCCTAGCAAACACATTATATAAAATTTCCTCTCTAAAATCATTTGAAATACTTTTATAAACTTTTAAATGCCATGATTCAAAAGTTGGTTTTTTTGAAAACCACATTTCAATTCAATGCATGCATGGATAAACATTTATCATAAATAAATTTTATGCATGGTAAAACTGAATTATAAAACAACATGTTGTAGTTTCCAGTTTTCTGCTAAAACATTTAAACAATGGTGGTGATAATGCTTTAGAAACTTTCTGAATAAAATGGGCCAACCACTGATTATCCATACCACAGGGTATCCTAAGTATGGAGCTGAATTTTGCCTCACTCAAGCCATCCTGGAATTTTTCCTCATTCAAGCCATCAATCTAGTTTTAGTGTAGCGGAATTGTACCTCGCTACGGAGCGGTATTTTTCCTCGCTCAGGTGGAAGCTTGCTAATAGTATACCCCGCACGTGCATTGGATTACTCATAGAACTAAATTTACCCATATAACCTCCCGCGGGTACCTTTCGTTGTTAAATTAGTTAGTGACAAACTGACGCCCTTGACTTTGCCAATGCACGCTTAGGGTACTCGACCTCTACCGGAGATATCTGTAATACCTAAAAGCATACCATAGGTTTTCAAACTCATTTCATTTTCTCTTTTCATTTTCGTTTAAAAAAAATCACATTTCATATAACAATTTGTAAACACATTTCTTGCCTCATGACCATGGGAACCATTTTCACAGAAGATTTATTTGATTCGAAAATTAAATTCACCACATATTCTCATATAAAAATCTATATAAACCATGCACTATTTTCATATAAGGTTTATTGGTTTAAAATTCATTTCAGTATATATATCATGGCATGAATTTACTAAAATCATAACAAAACATTTAAAATAGACTATCACTAATTTTCGTTCACTTCCGAGCGCGATTACGGATCCCTCGTTTTCGCTTTACCTACACATCTGCATCCTAATTTCAATAACATCTCAGTCAATCTAAATTGGCATACAACACTCACTTCATTGGCATGCACCATTGCACAACTACTTAGTTGTCAAATAATCTCCAATTATTCTTTTTCTTTTACATTCTAACCACTCCATTTATTCACCATTATTTCCATAAAATTCATTCATGATACTCAAGCATATAAAACACTTTGAATACACATGTAGGGTATTATATGTTAATATTGGCCAAATGCCTTCCCTTTGCCACCCATTAAATTTTATTTTTCATCCACATCAATTACATCATTAACCTAGCTTATTTATCCATCCAAAAACATTCAAAAACACACAAATCATTCAAAGACCAGCAGCTAACACAATTACCAAGTCGTGGTCGTATGTTACATAGGATATCACATCCACACTTCTTCAAGTTTCACACTAAATTTTACACCAAAATTCACTTCAAATCTTATGGCAAAAGAATCAACAATCCATTCAATCTCAATCCATGTTTAAATCAAATTTTCATATCTACTAGTATTGTAAGCCCTCAATTTCATTTATGGTTTCTCTAGTACTAGGTACTAAGTGATATTTTGAGATCTTAGATGATTAATGAAAGTGTCTAATAATATAGAGAAAATTTTAGAGATTGATTGAACCCAAATTGTGGAGTAAATAAATAAAGAGAAGGGTAAAATGGTCATTCCTCATTGAAGTTTTTATAAGTTAGTATGATAAAGGACTAATTAGAAGCAAAATCATGTTAGGGGTCAAGATAGAATTAAGCAAAGTTCAAGGATAAAAACCAAATTTTCAAGGACATGATTGCCATTTGGAGAAAGATGGAAGTATAAAAGAGAGAAGTGTTTCAACACACTTAGCCATTTGAAACACAAAACGTGAGAGTGAAAAAGAGAAGCAAGGGTGAGTTCAGCCAAGATGAGAGAAAGGGGAAACAAGTGATTTCAATCCATTTTCAAGTTCCAATCCAAGAGTTCAAGCTAACCCAAGCTAGAGGATCAAGTTTAAACCAAGATTCAAGCCAAAAAGAGGTTAGTTCATCACTTTTTAACTTGTTTGAATAATGTTTGTGTTGATGATTTAGTCGAATTTGATGGGGGTTTTCATATATGTTATAAGTTGAATTTTAGGAGACCAAAAGTAAGAGTAAATTACATGGAAATCATTCAAGGTTGATGAGTTAGGGTTTATATGGGAGTAACCCTAAGTTTGATTTAAGTTTGTGTTAAATGAAATAAGTTATGTATTAGGTGTTTGATGAAATGCCTAAGTGATTTAGCATGCATAACTTGAAT